>CM067367.1:75380590-75517941 GCA_034401795.1 Chaetoderma sp. LZ-2023a
ACGACACGACGATGTTATGCTTGAGGAAGGAAAAGACCATACCTAGTGAGATTATGTCTATAGGGTTGCGTGATGTTTTATGTGAAGACGGGATGGGTGATTCCCGATGGATTCCCCTCGTCAACGTCTAATGTGACTCTTAGTATGCTGAGTTAGTAGTTGCCGCTTTATTTATGCGGGCCTTCTGCTTTGCTTAATTAGTGTTTTAGTTGTTTTTTGAAACAAGAACTATTTTTGCCGCAAATGGCTGGTGTCTACCTAGCTATTAGACATGGCTGTCATTTGAGAACAGATGCCCTAAGACATCAATACTGAAGACAGCGCTCATACATGTTACTTAGTAAGATCTCCGAACTGGATAAGAATCCGGACATCCCGCTTCGTAACCACATAAAATGTTACAAGTCATAGGTTACTTTTCAAGTAAGCATTATTAGACAATTGTTCTATCGTTAGGGTGGGGGTGAGAGAAGACGAATACCCACCGTAAATGTCCTTCCCGTAAGGGTGTGGCAGATTTAAATATCATGCCCAGACATTCTTATGGAATTCAGTGCGGATACGTATCTCGCCCATCACCAGGTCCTAGAGAACTAACCGTTTTAACCCTGTCGTTAGGTTTATATACATGTGCCCTGTTTTGCACTGTGGTGCGGGAGGATTGTTCAGCAAATAATAATTAAGATATGTTTTCGCAGTGCTTTTCTACATTGGCTAAAGTGCTAACTACTAAGTATCCACAGATATACACGCGTTCATCGAGCCCGTGACCTAGATTACCGCCGGCGCCGCCATTGGCTAATGACGTAATAGCCCGCCATTACACAAGTGAAAAACGCTTAAGACGCGTACATAGCGTTATCGTTATTATAAGCATAAGAACCTGTAGAGATCTGAAACTCGGGGACAATGGATATCGACGTAAAATACAGAAAAAGTGGCGGAAATTCATGTGCGGTCAATGGGTGCACAAATAATAGCAGAAAACTAAATATATTTAAGAAGGGCTTGAGCGTTTTTTAATCCCATAAAAATTCCACGTTAATGCCATCAGATGAACCGTAGCAGACTAGGGGGGGGGGGGGGGGGACTAACGCTATTAATAGACAAGGCTTACCAAAACAGGTATATGTGTGTTCAGAACATTTTTTGGATGACAAACCATCCGAGAGAAACCAATATCCGAAATTAAAATTAGGTTACGATAAATGTGTCACACCAGGTTGACGTAAGGTGGTAAGGAAAACATTAAATGTCTAAAGAAACTCAGCATTTTCAGACTGTTCCGTGGCCACTAATAGCAGCGATGAAATAAACTGTGATGATATAACTGATTTGTCAGAGACGGACTCTATCATGGTGTTGTAGATACTAATAAGGCCGACACATAAAAGAAACAATGAATCCATCCAGTATGTTGATATATGTACACAATGTCAGGAATCTGACTTTTGTACAAATGACCATGTCTACGGAAAACCATGGGCAGATTGTAAAAGTACATCTAGCTTCCCAGGGAAGCAATTAGAGCATGTTGTCCTGAACCATTTCGAGAGAACTATCTAAGCACAACCTGTATTTTGATTGTGCAGAAACATCATTCAGAGACCGACAAACTTAAGAAACAGAAGTCAGACATCGGCAATTATAAAGCCACACTATACACCAGAGTATCTTGTGGGGATCTCACCCCCACCTGGAAAACAGCTGATTTCAAGCTTAACATACCAGCTTTCATTAAAGATAAACTCAGCTTAGTAGAGAAGATGTCACTACAACTCGATGAATAGCATGAATTCACGTCTCTCTCTCTCTCTCTCTCCTCTCTCTCTCTCTCTCTCTCTCTCTCTCTCTCTCTCTCTCTCTCTCTCTCTCTTTCTCTCTCTCTCTCTCTCTCTCTCTCTCTCTCTCTCTCTCTCTCTCTCTCTCTCTCTCGAGAGAGAGAGAGAGAGAGAGAGAGAGAGAGAGAGAGAGAGAGAGAGAGAGGGGAGGGAGGGAGGGGGAGGGGGGGGGGGGGGTTGAGGGAGGGAGAAAGAGAGGAGGGGAGATGGAGGGAGAGAGGGAGGGAGGGATGGAGAGAGCGAGAGGGAGAGAGAGGGCGGGAGAGAGAGGGAGGGAGCGAGAGAGGGAGGGATGGGGAGAGAGAGAGAGAAGGGAGAGAGAGAGATAGGGTGTGTGGGGGGGAGAGGGAGGCAGGGAGTTGAGGTGGGAGAGGGAGGGAGGGAGGGGCTTGGGGTGTGAGGGAGGGAGGGAGGGAAAGCAAGTAGGAAATTGGATGTGTTTAAAGTACTGAGTAGCACGGCACCAGTCACATCACTGACACATTTTGATGACATTCTCATCGTGTGCTCGGCACTTATAAATCTTAAGGCTGATCTAATACGTGATGTGCTTGCTGATTGACTATAGATACGGATAAAATAACTATGCGCGGGTGTACGAATCATGTATGAAACTACGCCCCCTCCACCCACCTCAACCCCCACCCCCCACCACACACTGGCCTGGCGTTATATATATATATATATATATATATATATATATATATATATATATATATATATATATATATATATATATATATATATATAATATATATATATATATATATATATATATATATATATATATATATATATATATATATATATATTGATATTCAGCAACATTGATGTTGTAACAGTCTCTACGCGCGCCATACAGTGAAGGCTAGTGGTGGCTACTGTATACAACGCGACGTGAGGCGTGATGCTACGCTTCGCTTCGTTTTCACGCGTGTAATGTCGGAGTGGCTATAACTGCCACCTAACGGCAGTAAGCGAAACTAACAGGGATAACTGAAAAAACCTGTGTATAAGGGGAATGTATGTGATACCACACCCTGGCCATCACTGCTCGGAAACCCAATAGTTTCCCAGAGTCGGATCAGCCCATTAATTAAGAAGCCACAAGGCTGAGTGGAGCATGAAGAGAGACAAAATCTTAGATCTATGAGTCTTACCGGAGTGTGGGGCTAGATTATCGCTCTGCCGGAAGAGAAGAATATGCTACAGATTTCTTAACGAAGAAAGTGTCTCTAATCATATTAAACCTATCCTATCGAGCTGAATAGAAATGGTTTAGTAGGTAGCATGCCGGGCTAAACAGAGTTATAGCACAGACAGCGACCTCAGTGAAAAATTGTTGGTGGCGGGAGAAAGTGCTGCATATATAAGTGTTGCTGTATAGTGTTTCCTACGTGCACTGCAGTCCTATATTTTCTATAAATAAACAAAACATATGAACTGATGGCCACTGGCCATATATATACATAATCTAACCAGAACAATCAATACCGTATCAAATGATCAGAATATATATTCTAGTACATATAGAGAAATAATTAAACTGTGAAGTATAGTTACTTGAATACTCGGTAGTCATTCTTAAGTTAGGCTACTGTGTTACTGAACTTGATACGTCAGGCTGTAGTTTACGTGCATTGATGCAGTCTCAGGAAGCTGGAAAGTTCCCGCAGGTTGGTTCCCACAAGCTGTTGTCTGCAAACAAGATTTCCGCAAGAACACTCATGGCGGTAGGACATCGCTCAGCACTGTAAGCCTAATAGGATGTCTAGCGAGCAGTCAGCAAAAGATACGATAGTACTACTGGGTGAAGAAAGCTCCTGTACACCGATGGCATGGATGGAAGTTGTAAACAACCCGATCACAAGCGGGGGTTGTCAGAGGCAAACGAAGATACAAAACAAAGCTTTACGGTGCTGGGTACGTCAGCCAGCTCTGAAGATGCACCGGGCAGAGTGTACTTGCTGCAGTCGAAAATTAGAAGAACCTACACGATATTAGTGTGGTGACAGTTGAAATACCACTTTTAGGCATAGCTGGCAGATCCGGCGAGTCATCCATCAAAGAACATCCTGCATCTACATCTGTAGAATCACATATTCAGTCCATAAAGGCCTCACCACAAATTCGTGTTCCGAAGTAGATATTGATATTCGTGAACAATAATCAGAAAGTTCCAAATTACTCCCGTAAGTAGGGAGTTACAAAATTGTTTTAGTGCGGTGTGTTGGGCAACTGCCAGCTACGGGAGAAAAACCTGACACCTAGCGAAGTAATACACATATTGTCTGTTGCACTTATAGTAGCTGGTACAGACCCAAACCCGTTCGGCCCCTGGCCGAGGATTCTCTCGATCTCTGGATCGCGTCTCCTTTTATACTCCGTGTGACGTCACAGGCGCAGGCTCCAACCAATCATCGTTCGAGCAACAGCCAATCAGCGCATAGCTAATAATAGTACAGTCTAATGTTCTAGAACATTCTAGAAGTTCCGCACCCACGTGGTTATGACGTCACGGCAATATTTTGAAGATAATCAAGAAGAGTTTTCCGTGGATAACTCAGCTATTTCTTAACCAATTTTGAAATGGTTTACAGATTTAAAAAGCCCGTCGAATTCTGGTCTTGATTAATGCCAGATTTAACTGGAATAGGTAATCAAAAAGGATTACAGGGTACCATCTCGGTACACTAAAAGCGTCATCCTATCTTGGTCGTAAATTACGTGCTCCATAAAAAATAGCATCTAAGCGTGCGCATGCGCATTATGTGCTTTAACGAACTTAGTCATTTTTATAACATGATCTCTCTCATAGGCTCATTACGCTTATGGCTCTACCCAGGGGGTGGGGGTGTTCAGGGAACGAATCCAGGATGGGCAGCGCGTACCCAGCTTGACTGGTAGGGCCGGTACCTGTCCGGTCGATCCGAACTACACAAGTCCCCGCATGATCGTGGACACTACTAATAAGGAACATATACCTCTATGGCACCACAGACCCCATAACTATTAAACCGGGTGTACGCTGCGGCCATTTAGCGGATATTATCTCATTGGAATCACCTACCCTTACCAACACAAAACAGCATATGACTGATGATTTACCCAAACATTTACATGATCTATATCTACGTGCCACAGTTGGATTACCGCAATTACAGAAACATGAAATTCGGAAACTACTGTACAATATCGCAATAGTTTTTACCCCGGAGACATGGATCTCGGAGAAACTCATCCTGTGCGACACTCCATCGACACAGGCAATAATCACCCCATACGTGAACTGGTATGACGTCTTCCCATTCAAACAGAAGCGGAAGTGCACCAACAAGTGAACGACATGTTGCGGACCGATATTATCGAACCCTCAGCATCTCCTTGGGCCAGCCCAATAGTACTAGGGCTAAAGCCGAGAGGCGACAATCTGAACGAAGGTGGCGAAAATCATGTCTGGAAGTGCACCGTCAAATTTTCGTTACCACGAGGAACGCCGTCACTAAAGCCATTTCCAAGGCAAAGCAGACGTTCTACAATAATAAGATAACAGAAAGTGCATCAAATCCCAAAGTCTTATACAACATAATGTCTAAACTGATGGGTAAGAGCAATGCTTCCACACTCCCAAATATTGACGATCCATTACAAATCGCACAGTCTTTCTCGGAATTTTTTCATAACAAGATTGAAGTGATTCGTAACCAGTTAAATACCTCATTAGACTCATCCAACTTGTCTCGTGATACTGCAGCATGTTCTCACTGCCTCGAGCAATTCCAACCATTCTCAGAAAATGATGTCAGGTTGCTTCTAAAGGAACTAAAACCAACATACTGTGCACTCGATCCCCTTCCCACAAAGATGATTTATGAGCATATAGACATCTTCTCACCGATTATCAATCACTATGATCGTGAACTCGAGCTTAGAATCAGGCATTATGCCAACAGCCTTTAAGTGCGCGCTAGTCAATCCGCTACTCAAAAAGCCTAGTCTTGACGAGGATGATTTGAAAAATTATAGGCCGGTGTCTAATTTGTCATTCATTTCCAAAGTAGTTGAAAAAGCTGTCAATAAGCGACTGGCATATCACATTGCAACGAATAATCTGTATGAACCACTTCAGTCAGCTTACCGGCAGGGGCATAGCACCGAAACAGCATTACTTCGAGTTATAAACGATCTCCGCTATGGTGTCGACGATGGTAATGTGTCCTTTTTGCTTCTGCTGGATCTAAGCGCCGCATTCGACACAATCGACCATGTTAAACTTCTATCGAGATTGAGAGATGACTTTCGCATGGACATGGTTCCAGTCTTAATTGTCACAGAGATACCAATCTGTATATATATAGATGGTATACGTTCTAGCCAAATGGAACTCACATGCGGAGTCCCACAAGGTTCTATCTTGGGGCCTGTGCTTTTCACTCTCTATACTAAGCAACTAGGATCGATTATTGATAATCACAGTTTACAGCATCATTTTTACGCTGATGACACGCAGCTCATGACAAGCTTCCCACCAACAGCCCACGACACAGCAACAGCTACAAAACAAATCACTGACTGCTGTGCTGATGTAAAGTCATGGATGTCGACAAACATGCTTAAATTAAATGATGAGAAAATTGAAGCCATATTAATAGGACCATCACTTAGACGAGACAAAGCTGAGCTAACCAGTCTTGCTGTAGGAGATAGCTCAATTCCAATCTCTAATAAAGTAAAAAATCTTGGTGAAATTTTGGACACCGACTTAAGCATGAAAGATCACGTTAACTACCTGTGTAAAGTATGTTTTATGCAATTACGCAACATCGCCTACATTAGAAAATATCTGACAAGAGAAGCTACCGCTACACTTGTTCTAATGACAGTTATGTCACGTGTCGACTATTGCAATAGCCTACTCGTCGGTGCGCCAAAAAATCTCATCAATCGTTTGCAAGCAATACAAAACACAGCTGCAAGAATCGTGTCACTATGTAGTAAATACGATCACATTACTCCTATACTCCGTAATCTACACTGGCTACCCGTCGATAAATGTATCGAGTTAAAAATTCTCTGCCTAACTTACAAATGCCTAGAAGGTACTGCACCGGCCTACCTCGCCGAACTCTTAGTACTTTACAGTCCCCGCCGTTCACTCAGATCAGAAAGCAAAAAACAACTTAACATTCCTAAATTCCGAATGAATACATATGGCCAAAAAACATTCTCTTACTCAGCTCCCATCCTATGGAATAAATTGCCTTTGGACATCAAAACATCCCCAAACCTGAGCACATTTAAATCTAGACTCAAGACATGTTACTTTCAAAAATGTTATCAAACACCTGATCTGTATTTTTTCTAGAATACTCTAGATAAGCTTTCTAAGCGCTTAGAGCATGCTGCGCATGGATTTTGGCGCGTTAAAAATGGACTATTATTATTATTATTATTACTAGCAGGCAAAAAGGATAGAACCTTGCGGTTTTGTATCACCTACCGCCGCCTTAATGATCTTAGCATCAAGGACGCTTATCCATTACCTCAGATAGATCAGGCCTTGGATTCCTTGTCCGGAGCCAAGTGGTTTTGTGCCCTTTGTTTAGCTAGCAGTTGCTGGCAAGTGGCCATGGATGTAGCTGACATGGAAAAGACCGCATTCGTTTGTAGGGATGGTCTTTTCCAATTCCACAAGATGCCCTATGGCTTGTACAGCGCTCCCGTAACTTTTGAACATCTCATCGAGCACGTATTAACTACCCTGCAATGAGAAATCTGTCTATGTTACATCGATGACGTCATCATCTTTGGACCAACGTTTGAGCAAACATTAATAAATTTGGACACCGTGCTTTCCAGATTCCGCATGGCCAATTTGAAACTCAAACCCAAGAAATGTCATCTCTTTAAACAGAGCATTGAGTTCCTGGGACACGTCATATCTGGTGATGGAGTGTCTACTCAGCTGTCAAAAACTAAGGCAGTAGCGAAGTGGCAAGCGCCCTCTTCAGTCACAGAGACGCTGACTTTTCTTGGCTTATGCCAGTACTATCGCCGTTATATCCATCATTTCAGTGAGATTTGTTCACCCCTCTACAAGATCACCGAAAATGATCGACCATTCGAGTGGACGAGCGAGTGTGACGGTTCCTTCAGGGCGCTGAAGGAACTCTTGACGACCGCCCCAATTCTTGCTCATCCTAATCCAAACCTCGACTTCATCTTAGATACTGACGCATCGGCGTATGCCATCAGTGCAGTTCTATCTCAGGTCACGGAAGACGGAAGAGAACAGGTATTGGGTTATGGTTTGCGTACTCTGAATAAAACAAAGAGAAAATACGCTACCACCAAACGAGGACAACTAGCGGCGGTACATTTCGTCAAGCACTTTCTGTATGGGTGCCTCTTTACACTCGATACAGACCATGCCTCACTACGCTGGCTCAGGAACCTAAAGAACCCGGAGGGCCAGGTAGCGAAATGCCAGGAATCCCTGCAGGCCTATAACTTCAACGTTGTTCACCTTCCCGGCAAATTGCATGGGAATGCCGATGCCCTCAGTAGAGTTCGCGCAGAGCATGAATACGAAGAAGTCACCACCGTGACACAGTCAACACAGCCATCTCCGGAGTTCCCTGAATTGAGGTGCGCAGAGTGGAATCCAGAGAAAATCGCACACGACCAAACAACAGACATGCAGACAAGAAATATATATGTGGTTATCCAGGAGGGGGTACGTCCTCCCTGGGAATCAGGAACATCACTGTCCACCACGGCAACATATTATTGCCAATGGTTCGAGGAATGTCACCTGATAAATAGCGTTCTCTACATTAATAACCGTCTGGTAGTCCCGGAAAGTTATGGTAACCGTATCTTAAAACAACTACATGATAACGCTGGGCATCTGGTCATGGAAAGAACTGTTACCCGTATGAAATTGAGATGCCATTGGATCAGAATTCGCGATAGTGTCAAGGCATGGGTTGCCAAAAGTATTCCCATGCCAAACACGCGCTGTTGGCCAGCACCATATCGCACCATCACAAATTAAGATAGTCGGTGCACCATGGGAGCGGGTGGCTATCGATGTGCCCGTACCCTTGAATACGACGGATGATGGAAATAAATACATCCTCTTATTACAAGACTATTTCACGAATTGGTCAGAAGCATTTGCTTTGCCGGACCAAGAGGCATCCACCGTAGCGGAGGTCTTGGCAAGCAATGTGTTCTGCCGGTTTGGTATGCCTTATGAGTTGCACTCTGATCAAGGAAGTAATTTTGAGAGCCGGCTCATATCAGAGCTCTGCAAATTGTTTCATATCGTCAAAACAAGGACGACTCCATACCATCCCCGCAGTGATGGGATGGTAGAGAGATTCAATCGAACTTTCGCGGAAATGCTTACCAAGGAAACACGCCTTGATTGTAGAGATTGGGATCTACAGCTCCCATATGTACTCATGGCTTACCACACTTCAGTACATTCCAGCATGGATTACACCACTGCTCGGTTAATAGTAGGCCGTGAATTAGCCTTACCCTTGGATCTGGCAATGCCCCAGATACCAGGAGAGAAAAATTCACCATCTCTCTATGTTGAACTCTTGTGGCAGCAGATAGAACAAGCCCATGAGTTGGTGAGAGAAACTTTATCCACTGCACACCGGCGGCAAATGACCTGGCATGACCGGAGAGTGCATGGAGATCCATATGAAGCAGGAAGGATGGTCTGGGTACACGATTCATGATGGTCTGCAAACGTGCCAAGGAAACTGAGTTACCAGTGGAAAGGCCCGTATGTGGTAGTAGGTAAGCTGTCGGACATGACCTACCATATCCGTGCTTTAGATGGCCTGACCTCAGTCATCCACTTTGATCGACTTAAACCATGTGTCAGTGACGACCCAGCACCAGAGCTCGGGCTGGGCGTTTCTCATGACACTGGTACCCAGACAGATATTTCTATGGAAAATAGTATTCCCCCACGCAGAGCACCACAGTGCCAGTTCGACCCAACTTTTACCAAGCTAGAATGCGTGTTAACAAGTGGCTAATGCTGACGACGATGACGAGATACGTACTCGCCCTCTCCCTCCTCAGCATGGGTCTACTTGA
This sequence comes from Chaetoderma sp. LZ-2023a, assembly GCA_034401795.1. Lineage (NCBI taxonomy): Eukaryota > Metazoa > Mollusca > Caudofoveata > Chaetodermatida > Chaetodermatidae > Chaetoderma > Chaetoderma sp. LZ-2023a. The sequence goes on from CM067367.1 coordinate 75,390,556, forward strand.
TCTGGGAAGCCGTATCTGAAGAACTTTGTGTTTGTTTTGTCCAAGGGACAGGATGGAAAAGCTGTTCCCCCGATCTCTTCCCATTCCCACCCACTTCGTGCTATGCCCGCCCCCCCCCCCCCCTCCATCATAGAGTTACCACAAGCGGAAGCAGAGGCTGACCCAAGCCATGCTTCCTGTGGTGTGGAACATATGATGAATAGAATGGAAGTGAAGAGGCTAGATGAAGCCTTGGCATGTCTAGAACCGCAAAACCATACAACGAGGTGTACCCGACCATGCCCCAAAATCGCCGGACCACTCCCCAGCCAAGTGGTACCCCTACCAGTCACCGCACCACCGCCCCAGATCCAACTGGCGTCCCTCATATATGCACCAAGTTCGGACATCACTGGCCCAGTCCATTTCACACTCCACTCGTCGTCTATTGACTGTCAATCTTCAGCTATGAGAGATACTGCTGCTAGAGAGGAGGTGGCATCCTGCACTACACAGACCAACACCCCCGCAGTGGGCAGGGAAGCAGCCTGTTCAGCAGACTCTCAGCTAGAATTTTCCCGGTGTCTAAATACTATGACAGGACACCAACCGTCATGTAATGGGAGATGACGACATCCTCCTGGCCAAAGGCCATCCCCTCCATTAGGCCTACCATACTCCCCCGTGAGCAGTCAGGACATCGTACCACAGAGAGAACATCATCACATAGAGAATACACCTGCCCTCAAAGCTGGATACGTCAATTCATCATTGCGTGTACATCGCATACATACTTGGTTATACTCAGCATAACAGAGACATTCAACATCGGCAACAACATCATTTAGCAGCACCTATCGTTATTAATTAATTCCCGGTAGAGCTGTAAAAACTCCCGCAATAGTTCCCAATGCACCGGGCTCGGGAGAAATAATATATCCCGCAACCTCCCACCTCCCGCAATAACAACAAACTCCGCATTCACCAGCATGGAAAACTGGAATGCGCCCACTTCGCTTTAACATCGGCATCATACAGCAGCCAGAACCTCCCGACATCAACACCATCAATCAACAAACAACAGCCAACAAATCTCCCGCACACCCCTATTTATCTAATTACGGGAGAACTGATCATATGGATAGAAGGATTGCACTACAGCCATCTACAGTACGCGTTACGGGAGAAACGTTTGTCCAACGCCCTGCCCTCTCCCACGACGTCGTACGAGAACAGCCAAGACTACATACATCCTTTTCACGTAATAACAGTCGATATTATTAAGAGAGCAAGATGGCCGCATTGTCATCAGTCACGAGTAGGATTTTGCTACCGAAAAGTTGAATTCGATAATGGATTGATCAAAGTTATGACAGCATCCGACAGGTGATCTGCACTCTAAAGTAACTCTATCCCGCCAAGGGCCTCGGCCATTACAGAGCAAAATACCATCAAGGTTCGATAAAGTTGGCATTACGCCGCCTCCCCCACTCCCGCACCTGGCGGCAATAAAAACGTCTCCTTCACCACAGCGCAAGTATCATCCACAGATAACTAGCCATGTGTATCAAACTCAAATCACCAACATGTCAGGAACATAGACACTCAGGTTGACTCTATTCACAATCTCCAAACGACGGCATTGTAAATTGTAACACTGTGTGCACCCATTTCCGAGTTGTACCGTAATTTAACCATTATTGAGTGGTATTAATGTGTACGGTCTAGGCAGGGACGGAGCTAGTTCTACCCATTGAGGAGAATGCTTGGCAGCCCTCTCGTTCGGAAAACACAGCTATCGCGTCGGGATCAGTAACTTGGATCTACCGCATAAATAGATCTGTTTAAACCACACATCAAATTACCTACAGCTTTACTGTTATATTTTTGATTAAGAACACAACTGCTCTACCGTGCTATAAATCATTAGCGCACAGGCCGGTAAAGCGGCATCAAAAATCCAACAGTATAATTACAAAGAGAATTAAAAAAATTCTCTTCTCTGCGTTCCAGTCCAAAATCAACACGGGCTGAGAACTACCGTTACAGACAAGTATAAGATGCATGTTTAAGAACCAACGCAAATAAGGACATTATTCTAAACGGAATCTTGATAACATATATATTTCCATATCTCGCATCTGCTAAAACTACACCTCAGCAACAGTATTTCGGCCATCGCCGTAAACAGCACATATGTTTCCAATCAACCACGTGTTTCAAAGGGCCACGTGACTTTTACTGCTATTTCCAGTAAATTGGATCAAACGCTTTAAACAAAAGAGCCACCCAAATACGCGACTATCACAGCATGATGGAGGGGTGGCGAGGGTGAGTCGGGGGTAATTACCACTGACGTCTACAGGCTCCCACATACCCCATCGGGCGCTCCAGCCTAAAATTAAAACCAGGCAAGTTTATAAGCATCCAATCTGTAAAACCGCATCACACTAATTAAAAGGTGATGCTCTATGGGAATAAGTAGTACCCTGTTTTTATAGTAAGGGAAACATATGAAAATCTGCCAACTAAATCCGTACCAAGAAATTTCTTCACCAATGTGTTTCTAAAGGTGTGTAATAACATGTAGTAAAAGATTGAAGTTCAACCCCCGGGGGAAACCTCATAAAAAACTTGTTAAAGTCGGGGTACCGATAACCGATTTTCGAAAAATCGAAAATGCTTAAATTGGATTTGAGTAAATTTTTAGAGGTCAAACTAGTGTTTTTTCAGGATTCTGAGTTGATTGCTAGCATTTATATTTCACCCACACAACACATTGGTGAAGAAATCTCTTGGTAAGGATTTAGTTGGCAGATTTTCATATGTTTCCCTTACTATCCTTAGTGAAAAAAATGACACGCCCACTTTTGCATTTACATATAAAGTTGCGTTTATTTCAATTATTTGCATACTATTCAGAGCAAATACTGATCCACCATGTCAAATGCTTCAGGAGTCAATGTCTAAATCTTCTTCAACATCATCATGGACACAATTCTTGCATGAAGTGCCTTTACACACTCCACATGCTGAAATGCACTTGACACCATTCTTCTTGCAACTGCATCGCCGGTTGCTGCAATTTTCATTACAATTGCAGCTTGTGAACTGGAGTAGCTCCTCAGGAGCCATGGGGTCGAGTGTTGTAACTGGCTCATAACCATGAACACCTAATGTCCATCCATAGGCAATGGGGTCCAGAGACATGCTCCGTAGAAGGATCCAGTCCCGGTTTTGTAGGTAGGCACGTAGAGAATGCTGTGCAGCTGCACCCTTTGTTGGAGGTAGAGTCTCTGGTTTCATCAGTCCGGCCGCTGCCTTCCGCGAAAACATGTTGTAGCGAATTGTACCCAGAGTAGTACCTGGTGCATGGTAAATGTACAGGAAGATCGCAGTACCAGCCTGAATCACCGCATCCTTAGTAGCGTGCATGTCAAGGAAGATGTCCATGTGTTCATCAATGTCCCCTGTACAAAACCTGCAAAAGAATGCACTTCAAGGTTTATTTCAGATATTTCAATATACAAATATTTCATTATGATTACATAAGCATTATTATTAAAAACTACTTGACCTATACTATTATTATAAAAAGGTTATTATTATTATTATTATTATTATTATTATTATTATTATTATTATTATTATTATTATTATTACCCTCGCCCCGTAAGGGGAAGAGGGTATTGTAATCGGGTCTGTCTGTCTGTCTGTGTGTGTGTGTGTGTGTGTGTGTGTCTGTGTGTGTCTGTCTGTCTGTCTGTCTGTCTGTCTGTCTGTCTGTCTGTCTGTCTGTCTGTCTGTCCGCACCGATATCTCAGAAACTACTGATCCGATCTGCCTCAAATTTTAACACAATAAAGGTGTTGGGCTCCCAAGAGAATTTCCAGAGGTTGGTGGTGATCCGACTAAAATTACCCGGATCCGGATCTGATCAAATTACGGATCAGTGGATATCTCGAAAACTAACAATCCGATTTGGCTGAAATTTTAACACAACGATGTGGGTTACTGTCCACTTGGATAGCACTAATCAGGGCTCAATCTGACAAAGAAAAAAATCCGGGGAAAAATCCGAAGATCCGGAAAATCCGAAATTGTGACAAAATGGGAGGGGCGAGGGTTTGCATTATTATTATTATTACCTGTTAAATAGAGTTGTTTTCCCATGACCAGCGATAGCAGAAACCGTATCACACCCAGTGAAGGCATGACAAAAGAGCAGGTAGCGTCTCTGTGATTCTGAGAGAGCGTCTTGGATACGCCTGACATCATAAGAGCCCGTCGATGTGGTAAAGAAGAGTGGTTGGTTGGTACTTGAGCTATGGTGCACCAGCATTACCAGCACGTCTGCGTCTTCTGCCTGCACCTGAAAATAGAACCAGATAATTATGCCAGTGGCTTTTGATACCACAAGCTGTCTGCTCTCTAAAACAGGTGGTCATACGACCACCCGTCTTAGAGAACTACCGTCTTGTGGTCTCAAAAGTGGGTCGTTGCTACAGAGGGGGTTTATTGTAGCTTTTTACAATAAGATGACATGTAATTCTACTGACCTCAACAGAGCCATCTGTAGCAACAGCCAGTGCCTCTCTCACAATCGAGGTGTCAGCATCATTGTCACTCTGCTCCGCAGTAATATGAAGTTTTCGGAATGTTGACGAGAGGAGATGGATGAGCTCACTCTTGTTATGAGTGTTGTCCAAGAACTTTGCTCTAGGTGTCCAATGTACCATATCTGGTCGAATCTGGATATCACAGCACGAGTTCTTGGTACGCCGGATGTGGTCGTGATCGTTTGGCGATCTGCTATAGCCATCAAAGACCACAATGATCTTCTGAGCGTGACGACCAAGGCACTGCACGTAACTTAGGTAACTGTTGGCAATCTCCTGCCAAGTCTGACCTTGTTCCCACTTCAGCATGTAGAGAAGCCATCCACCATCAATCACCAGAGTGGAGCAGGGTTGGTTAGTTAGATCAATCGAATCAGTCAACTCCTTCAGGCTAGTCTTGGAAAAACCTGCCTTGTTCGCCTTGTTCATTTTCTGATCTTTGTTGCTGAAAAGGGACAATGGGAAGGGAGTCAGCTCATACTCTAAGCTTGTCTCAACTGTCATATCCCATTGGGCGAAAATGATCAGTCGGTTGAACAACTTCAGTGAGTCAAGATGGATCTTCTTCTCGTTGACCTTAGGGATCTTTCTGAGTGAGGACAGGGCCTGTACTTTTGACTTCACCTCCATGGTCGATGTTGTTGACTGTCCATCTAGCTTGACCTGCATCTCCCTCCCTACTTCCGCTGCTCTCTCAGCATTGACTGGGTCATCTCCTGTGCTCGTGAATCCAGTTGAAAAAGACACGAGTAACTCCTTGTCTCGATCGTGGTCGAATGGGTTGTTCTCCTCGAACCATTGGATGGCAAGTTCAACTGCCTCAGCATCTCGCTTCATCTGTGTTTTGGCAAGATCTCTATGGAGTGGAGCATGTTTCTTGACATCTTCCTCCTTGAGCTGGTTGACATTGGAGAAGTGATTGAGGGTGAGCACCCAGCACTTGTGGCAAGAATCACTGTTTCTCATCCTACCTCTGCTCATTCCACCTTCTGATTTGGCTGCCTTCATTAATGTCTGCTCGATACAGATGTCACACCAGGTGCCGGACCAACCATGGCTGGAGTAACGGACAACGTGGTTTCCATTGGTAGTGAAACATTCTAAGGTCTCTTTGTAAGCAGGCAAAGTTTCGAGTTACTTCATGAGTTGACAGTACAGCCGCGCGCCTTTGGCATATTGATGATGGCCAGCAGCTGCAAAAATGTCCAGCATCCTGGTAACAATGCAGGACAGGTGAGCATTGTGGTCTGCAAGCCGCTCAGTTCGGATGAACATCTTGATCACATCTACCATGTGGTGGTACTGCACCCAGAGAGTAGGCGTTCTTCCTCCTTCAGCGAGTCTTTTGAAGGTTTCTTCAAACCTCTGTTCAAACAGGGCAACCACTGGATCTGTGTGTATGGCTCCCATCTTCCCGTCAGCTACCTTCTCCATGAAGGTCCTCATTTCACCCAGCTCCTCCTCAGTGAAGGTGTGTTTCATGACGTACTGATAGATGGCTGCATCGATGAGGAGGTGAGCACGAATTGCCTTGTCAAAACATCCTCCATCCAGGATGTGGTTGGCTGTTTTACTCCCTGGATATATCAGCTGGATCAGCTCTAGTAGTCCAGAATCCTCCATGATGTTACCAATGGAGCTAAGGTAGGACTTCAGCAGGTGAAATCCGCCCAACCTCGCAATGACGGGTAGATTGGCCTGCTTTATGATGTCCACAGCCTTCAACCAGATCGGAAGATCGAACGTCACTATAGTGATCCTGTCTGCAGAGAGCCGCATACACGCCTTGAGAGTGGTGAAGATGGTATTGTGGTCATTAGGGTCACCTTCGATGACTGGGAGGAACTCGATCTGCGTGCTGTGCTTGACATCATCTGCATGGATGCTCTTCATCCAGCCATTCCAGTTGGAGTGTGGGAACTCAGGATCCTGGGCTTTGATCACCCACCCCGCTGCCCAGAGTGTATCGCCTGGAGTGAGGAGTGGCTTGTCTTATTCTACAGAGGACGAGAGCTCAGCGATGGGAAGGAAGGTGATGGTGTTTATTCCTGTCTGTTTCCTGTTGGTGAATGGAACAATCTTCACTTCAGCTCCCCTCAGGATCTTAGCTTTATCAAGTGCCTTCAACTTCACCCTGTGGACAGCTGCTGCCGTCTGCTGATCTGGCAAATGTGGTGCCGGAGAGGTGACTTTGATCCACCCCATTGAATGAAAGGGAGTGTTTCCGTGAATAGAGACAATGTTTAAATCTATATTGTCCCCAACAAACTGAGTGACTGCATTGCTTGTTTCACCCACCTCCATGGAGACCACCTGATCATTGCTTTCACTGGCTGTCGCAACTGATAGATCCTCAAGTGCAGCATCAACCGCAACCTCATCATCGATCTGCTCATCAGTTTCTTCCACAATGGTATCAAGAGTGTCAGATGTATCTGGGATGCTATCTCCATTCCTGTCATTAAGGAAGCAGTATGTGTAGTTTTGTGTCTCTGAGTAAGACTCCGTGTATCCCAGCCGGTGTAACTTGTTGATCATCCATTTTGACCCAAATCTATGATCAAGTTGTATGGCAAGCCCCATCTGGTATGGCAATACTCCTGATCGAGGTCGACAGGCCTTGACAAAGTTCTGACCCCAAACAGCTACTCTTTCGTCTGTCTTCACAATCGGTCTCAAGAACATCTGAAGGCTCTCAGGAACAAGTGACAGCTGACTCTGGATATCAGTCATACTGTGTGCAGTGGGGTATGACTTTGGATCTAGATCAACAATGGCAATGTCGTTACATATGAACTTTAGTGCTGTCTTTATGATCTGAGTCCTCTCATCTCCTTGCTCAAGATTAGCATGATGCTCGCGCAGAATGCTGCTTGTGTCATCTTTCATGCAGAGCACATCTGCCCTTCTCTCCTGTGATGTGAAATACAATGTGTCATGGTATTTTTCTTGAAGTTTCATCTTTAGCCAATACTTTGAATAGGAGAGGCCCTTATCTGGGGACTGATCGAACTCCTGCAGTTTTTCGTGGACTTGGCCCAGCGTCATCATCCCATGCTCAAGTTGTGTCAAACCATTCACAGAATTCACTAAAAACAGCCTCTCGCTCCTCATCGATTTTCCTCTGTCCTCTCTTCCTTTGTCCTTCATCTTTAGTCTTGGAGTAATGGCTACCGGTCTCAAAAAGAACTTTGCAGCGCAAATGATAGAGGGTTTCTTCTGCTACCAAGTCGTTCACCCCTTTCAGGCGTCCAATGACTTCAGCGCCCCAGTCATCCCCGCGATTCTGTGCTGTCCTCAGCAAGCTTGCCTTCAGTCTATCTGCAGTCAAATTATCTGGTACTCTATATTTCTTTCTAGCATCTGCTGGCTTATTTTTGTAGAGATGTGCAGGTTGTTTGCAAAGAATGCATACATTCTTGTAAAGAAGCTGAATGGATGGTGAAGTTGAAGAACTGCATGCAGTGGATGCACTGATCTCAGAGGAAATGCGCCTTCGCTTCATCTTTGCTGACTCTTTCTCTGTCTTTGATGCTTGAGCTGACTTCTTGGTGACCTCGACAAACTTGTTGTACAAATCAGTTTTACACTTTTTGTGATACCTAAGTCTTCCTTCATTTTCATCCTCTTTCATACACTTCAAAATCGTGGCATTTTCAACCGCTTCTGCATGTTCCAATAAAGTAGAGTAGCCTTTACAAGTTAACTGTACAAGCCTCTGAGCTGGTGTCTCCGGGCCTTCACAGATGAAGCACTTGAGCATAGGTGAAGTAACGTCTTCATCCATACTGCTAGACTGTCATATCCTGCAAAGTATAATAATAATAATAATAATAATAATAATAATAATAATAATAATTAATAATAATAATAATAATAATAATAATAATAATAATAATAATAATAATAATAATATATCTAAGCTTATTTACCATGGCAAATAATAAAAAAGAAACTGTATTAGGTATGTATGCAGCCTGCTGTAGCGAGCGCAAGCGTGCATGCGTGCGTGTTTGTGGGGGGGGGGGGCATTGCCGGTGGTGGGTGCGGGTTGGAAGATGAGCAGGAAAAGTGGGTATGGCCATTTTTCCACCAGGGAGTGGTCTTGGTGAAAAATAAATGCTAGCAATCAACTCAGAATCATGAAAAAAACCTAGTTTGACTCAAAAGTTACTCAAGTTCGATTTAAGCATTTTCGAATTTTCGAAAATTGGTTATAGGTACCCCGACCTTAACGAGTTTTTTATGAGGTTTCCCCCGGGGGTTGAACTTCAATCTTTTACTACATGTTATTACACACCTTTAGAAATACATTGGTGAAGAAATTTCTTGGTACGGATTTGTTGGCAGATTGGCCAAATATCTGATAAAATGCCCTTACTATTAGGTTGATCGGAGGATTTTAAATGCGCTACACTAAGACTAAGTTAGTGAGCCATTCCCCTTATAATTAAAAGTAGTCCCTTTATACAGGAGGAATTAATCCTGTGACGATCAGAATGGGATAAAAACCCAAAAAAACTTTCCACATAAGGCTGAACGAATCACCTGCCAAACTTTCAGGTGTGGTCATCCGCCGTCTGTGACGTCACTAAATAGTATAAAATGGGGTAGCACGCTTTGAAACTTCGTCTTCCCATCAAAACTCGACACCAGGGAAGAACAACTGGTAATGGGCTTCTTACGTGTCAAAAACTAAATTCTGCTGTTTCTTTATTATTAATTCATTATTACAATACTTGGCCTGGAAAGTTAAAAATGAAGAGATAGGGTTTTAGGTTTTAATTAGGTTCCCACAACCAACTACCATGCGGGAACGAGATGTCACTCCTCAAAGATTTAGCGTTGTCGGTACCAGTTTCGAAAAGATTCCGGTGCAGCTCGTAATTAGCTAGAGGAGAATCCCGTACCAGAACTTCTATGAGAAATTCCGACCGCACACTTCATATTAACAAGGATCATCTCCTCCAGACAGCCTGCTGTGTAACGTGTCAGTATCTCTATACGCTACCCGCTACGGAGTGACCCATGCGCTCCATCATCATCACCGTGTGTTAGAAGTGACATTAATTCCTGGGGAAGAAAGCGAGGATCGTGCCGCTTTAGCCACACGTTTTCAATCTCGGTTACCAGTTAAAGTTCTCCCGACCGAGAAGATGGCCCGCACGAAGAATACTACCTGCAGACATCCCGTTAGTCATCGTCCTCCCGCGGCTAACTTAGCTAATATACCAGCAGCCAGACGTGAAATTCTACCCTCAGTCAAGTAAGGGGGCGCTATGCCACCTCCAGTCACTACATCCACACCGGTTCTGAAGCAGAGCAAGAAGCACAAATCCTCCGCAGAATCCAGTCTGGCAGCACCCGCATCTGTAACCAGTCACAAAACTATGACCACTACACCCGCACCCGTATTGTCCAGAGCAATCGCGTCCAGTCAGCCAATATCAGTAGTTATCATGCCACCGACGGAGATGGAGATTCCACGCTACCCACAGTCGCCATCTCCTCCTGACCTGGCCATAGACGATGGACCAGGACCATCGCAGCCTACATCTATTAGCATCACTCCAACCCGTGTCATCCAACATCCGCATCCCAATCTTTCTGATCCAGCGATCAGTAAGGGGACTACGCCTGAATGGCCATACGAGGGAAAAAGACGTATCGCTCACACGCAGGACATCCAGCCAGTGCCCAATGTCACCGCAAATCGCCTTTTAAAGTACGCTAAGTCTCAGAAGATGTCATCACCTGCCACATCCGCTCCCACATCATTGCCTCGGCCTACAATCCGACTCATAGCCATCACCATGACAATCACCAAGTCACCGCGACCATCACAAAGACCGCAGCATCAACCGCCTCAACACCAACCAGCACTACCGCCACCATACAAACAAACAATCTAGCGTCAGCAGTAACTGTGAGAGACATTATAGACGCTCATATTCCCGCAAATATCACTTCAGACATCTCCGAAAGCGCCAGTGATAATGAACGCATCCCAGCATTAATAATTCATCCACGTGACCAACCACCATCAGTCGCGGGACCCAGACTCAGTAGGGAAGTTTTTCAGCAGAGGTGTGATCGTTTGTGTTACAACAGAACATCAGTGATGCGACTCATGGACAATTACTATGCATTTATTTATTTTTGAAATACTTTTCCTCTTTATTATATATGTTAGATCAATTGAATCCCGTCCCTGGGATGACTGCGGTTATCCGACACAGCTGGGTAACTTAGTTGCCCAGCTGTGTCCCAGACAAAATTAGCACTGCGGACTCTGGTGTTATAAGAACGTCGTGTGTGACATAAAATATACAACACCCCACAGTGCAATAATGTCATAATCCCGTCATGCAGTCTCAGCTATGCTGAGGCTGCCTGATAAACTAACATTTGAGTTATTATTATGTTCTATTTTTCTTATCATTTTTCTTCCTGTCTTAGATGTCAGGACGGCTATGGGGTCAGCGAGAGCTGCCCATTGTGGACCCGCTATAATGGGCCGCAAATATTTTTAATCAAGATACGTGTTGCGTACCCCTTTATTTACCCCGGGTGCGCAAGTAATTCGGTTGTAATATTTTAAATACCCAATAAGGGTATGTTACATGAAAATTATATACATATATTCTCTATATATTATTATATATCTTAACTTAAATTGTGGTACGTTAGAGCTTGGGTGTTCTCTGCGGAGATAATAATTATCCGCACCCGAAGAGAACACCCATGCAAGCTATTGTTTAGAAATCATTGGCTAAATAAAGTTAAAAGCACGCACCAAAATATTGAAAAAAAAGAAAAAGAAAAGACCTGGAAAAATAATTCCAGGTCAAAAATTAAAACTAAAAGTATTCCTCCATCCTTCTCTTTGGGACCTCTATGTGCTCTGTCTCTTAAATGCGCGTCTATCGTGTCACTACTCCTCTCCGGCCATGCGCCTACCCGGCAAGTCTATAATTCCCGCCTAGCGTATGTCCGTGCGTCGATCCGCAATGCCCATCCTGGATTCGTTCCTTGAACACGCCCCCCTTGGTAGAGCTATAAGCGTATATGAGCCTATGAGAGAGATCGCGTTATAAAAAAAGTTCGTTAATGCGCACAGTGCGCATGCGCATGCTTAATACTATTTTTTACAGACTGCGTAATTTACGACCAAGATAGGATGACGCTTTTAGTGTACTGAGACGGTACAATGTAATCCTTTTTAATAACTTGTTCCCGCCGAATCTGACATGAATCAAGACCAGAATTCGACGGGCTTTCCGAATCTGTAAACCATTTCAAAATCGGATATGAAATTGCTGAGTTATCCACGGAAACCCCTTTTTGATTATCTTCAAAATATTGCCATGACGTCGTAACCACGTGTACGCAGAACTTCTAGAATGTTCTAGAACATTCGACTGCGTTATTATTAGCTACGCTTTGATTGGCTGTTGCTCGACCGATGATTGGTTGGAGCCTGCGCCTATGACGTCACGAGTAGTATAAAAGGAGATGAAATCCACAACTCGAGAGAACCGTCCTTCGGAAGGGACGTAAAGAAGTTGGTCCCGTCTGATTAGCATTGAAGCAAATCGGACGTTAAAGAACTCATGGACTGAGGTTGGAATCCCTCAGAAAGTGACACTTTTGATAGGCTTTCGGACACATTTGGCACATGTAAAGGTGCAGGGGCAGGATAGATATGGAAATCTTTGGCCAGTGGGCCGGAGCCCAATGACCCTGCCCTTGAGCCGTCAAAACAACTTTTGTTTGTATGTGGGTATACACACACCTACCTAAAAAGAGGCACTGGTGTATAGCCACATACGGACAAGGGTAACATAAAAAATTAGGCAGATTTGCCAAATCTGCCCTAAAAGGATGCTGTTGGTCGAGTGTAGTCGATGAGTGGTCGCCATCTGCTGAAAGACGTGCTGTCTGACCTGGGGAAGACTCGGCGAACGAACTGAGATGGAGACGAGATGTGTAACCCTGACGATTGGAGACTGGGAAAACTGCCCTCCATGCCTGATGAGATCCACACCTTCACGATCGACATGGCCTTGCTCGAGAGATCACCATCCCTGTCGGTGTAAATGCTGAAGCTCTCCTTCACAAACAATCTGCACAAATATAAGAGAACAGCCTTCTTCGCAGCCTGAGCCTTAACTGATGACGGACAATGACTAGGCCCATCAATACCTAAACAGCAACACTCAATCAATTTATCATTTCAAACGGCAACAGGTTATAATACTAAGTTAGTAACTCAGGTCCTCATTTCTGCACACACTAGATCTTTAGTTTTTTCTTCCCGTTTCTTACTCAGTTAATCACATGCCATTATGTTAATTTGTTTCTTCTCAGTTGATAGTATTATCATTCAGTTTCATCATAATATTTTTTATTTTTAAATTCTCCTGATTTCTAATTTTGAGATTTTATTTTACAGACTGCCCTCCAGCCCCACCCCACCACCTTGAGAAATAAAGTAATTCCCCCTCCCACCCCTTCTTCAACACTGCATACAACATAGACGCTAGCCAACTACAATACATTAGGAAACAGCAGGCAACACACTCCCAGCAACAACTTAATTTTTCGACTTTGTTCAGTTTTAACGATTGTTTTAGCAACCCTTCGGGGAAGCATCGCAACCCTTCGGGGAAGCACCTCTCAGATTGAGTCATGGCCCAAATACATCTCGGTGTAAGCGGCCAATAAATACCAAAATACCTACCAACTCGAGAGGATCCTCATCCAGGGGCTGAATAGGTTGGATCTGTGTCTATCAGCAAGACAGGCATTAAATAGATCACTTCAGTCTCCGTAGGTTTCTCCCCCGTATCCAGCAACAGTCCAACCCACCGTACGAAATCAATTTTGTATCTCCAGATTGTACGGGAGTATTTTTAGAACTTTTGAATATTGTTCACGAATATCTCAAAAACTAACTCGGAACACAAAACTTGCGGTGAGGTCTTTCCTGGCCTGAATATGTGATTCTACAGTTGTAGAGGCAGCGATATCTTTGGTGGATGACTCACCGGATATGTCAGCCATGCCAAAAAGTGGTTATTCAACCGTCCCTGCACTGATGTCGTGCAGGTATATTTAAACTTTTTGACCGCAGCAAGTAAACTTTGCCCGGTATGTCTTAAGAGCTAGCTGAAGTACCCCGCACCATTAAGGTTAGTTATGTATCTTCATCCGTATTCAACAACCCCCATTTATGAACGGGTTGTTATTAACTTCCATCCGTACCATCGGTGTACGGGAACTTCCGTCTTAGCAGTAATGTTATTGTCTCTCTTTCTAACTACTCGTTAGACATTCTATATTGCGATTACAATCCTGAGTTCAATCCGCTCCCGTCCTGGACTGCATGCAGAAATCCTGTTTGCAGGAACCGGCATGCAGGAACTTTCCAGCTTCCAGAGAATGCGTCAACTCATACCACACCAAGGATGACGTGTCAATTTCAGTAACACGATAGCCCATGCTTAAGAATGGCTACCAATTATTCATGTAACTATGCTTAACATTTTAATTATTCCGTTAATTACAGCTTTAGTAATTATACTTCGTCTGTATAAATGGTCCCGATGACTAAAAGGAACCGTAATGGTCTTAGGACCGCTAGTTATAATTTTTGTATCTATTTATTGTTATCCTTATTTTCTGTGAGGTGTTTTTACTAACCGCACCGAAGTAGGTTTCTCAACAGGTACTTTATATATTATTCTAATCATTTCACATTGTATTACTTGTTCTGGTTAGTTTTATATATGGCAAGTATCCATCAGTTTATATGGTTTGTTTATTTAATAAAGAAATATTGGACTGCAGTGCACGTAGGAAACACTATACAGCAACACTCATATATGCAGTGCGTTCTCCCACCACCAACAATTTTTCACTGAGGTCGCTGTCCGTGCTATAACTCTGTTTAGCCCAGCATGCAACCGACTAAAAGCCTTTCTATTCAGCTTGATAAGATAGGTTTAATATGATTAGAGACAATTTCTTCGTTAGGGGACACATAGTGTACGCCTCCTTTCTGGTAGTTGCGATAATTTAGCCCCGCACTCCGGCAAGGTTGTGTAAGATTGGCTAACATACCTAATGGGCCTCATATTTCTAAGTTATTGTCTCTCTTCATATTCCACTAAGCCTTATGGCTTCTTAATTGTTTGGGTGTTCCTATCCACACCATGGACTGATCCGACCCTGCGAATCTATTGGGGTTTCCGAGCAGTGATGGCCAGGGTGTGGTGTCACACACATTTCCCGCGTATCTTCGGATACTTAGAGTTAGTTACCCTTGCCAAGGTAGGAAGCACTGCGAAAACATATCTTAATTATTATTTTCTTTTATCTGCTGGACAATCCTCCGCACCGTAGTGCATAACTGGGCAACTTGTGTTTATACCTAACGTCAGGTTAAAACGATATCTCCATTGGACCTGGTGACGGCAAGATGCGCATCCCACCGAATTCCGTAAGAATCTCTGGGCATGACATTAAGATCTGCCACACCCTCACGGGAAGGACATTCATGATGGGTATTCATCTCTCTTACCCCCACCATAACGATAGAGCAGTTGCATAAATCTGTTTTTGTGAAAAGTAACCAATGTCCTGTGACGTTTTATGTGGTTACGTAGCAAGATGTCCGTATTCTTACCCAGTTCGGAGATCTTGCGAAGTAACATGTATGCACGTTGTCTTCAGTATTGATGTGTTAGAGCATCCGTTCTCAATAACAACTGTATCTAAAAGCTAGGTAGACGCCAGCCATTTGTGGCCTAAAATAGTTCTTGCCTCTAAAAACTAAATATTAGGTTAGGCATAGAAGAATGCCCGCATAAATAAAAGCAGCAACTACTAATTCAGCATATTGAAAATTACATAAGATGGTCACGTGAGAATCCTTGGGGAATCGCTCGTCCCATCTTCACGTAAACAAGCACGCAACCTTATAGTTCTAATTTCACTAGATATGGTCTTTTCTTTACAGCATTTTGGTTGAATATTAGAGTAAGCCCCTTTTCGCCAATAATCTTCTCCCGCTTTAAGCGATGGCGACATTTTTCTGTGATGGAGGCCCATGCGAGGCACTTGCCTCTTGCAAAGATTCAGTGGTGACGCTCCATGCGAGGATAATACCCCTCACCCAAACTAGCACTGGGAGTAGTGCCCGCGTGAGGCACATGGCTTTTCAACACTATAAAAGATAATTGTCTTTCCTTTCAGCTTAGAGGTATAATAGCTTATATTAAGTTAATTAGTTATCTCGTGTACTGGAGCTTCCCTTGCGGGGATACCTCTACGAACCTACGAGTCTGTGTGGTACCTCCGGGAGCCACACATTTAAAAGTTATATTTATCTAGCATACTTGACGGTCTGTTTTAGGTAAAATCATTGTATAGACTTATTTTTATTTAGGGCACCAATCAAATCTTGTAAGTCCATAGATCACGAAATTGCTATGGACAAGCATACTGGTGACACAAACTCGTGGGATGAGACTGTAGTGTTTAATGTTCGCGACGATGGTCGCACGGCCCCACCGGAACGATTGAGTTCCACTGGCCTTAGGAGCCAGTGTTTCTTACCCGTATGTCAGCATCGCTTGGGACCCCGAGACCGGAGGCTAACCAGTGTCCTCATTCGTCATGCACATGGGGTGTGGCGAGTCAACACCAGACACAGGAACAGCCCGACACTACCCCGCGAGCTACAACCTGTTGTCTTGTGAGCTGATATTGTAGCAAATTCTCTGATTGTCTCAACGTTTCCTCTGTCAGAACTGATGAAGCCCACATACAACATAATATATGTACATCGATTGGTTGCTATGGAGTGGCGAGTCTTAATCCTTTGGCTGCTCTAAACATCTTACGACAGTTGCCAGTGGAAGTGATCTCATTTATCATGCCATCTGCTGTTTTGATGACAAGATGTTGCAAATTTTATCAATTTGGTGTATGATATTATTGTATTAGTTCAGTGTTGTTTTCGTTCTATCTAATTTTGTATACTTATTTCTGTACATAATCATCCTAATCCTGAGTTGTGCATTTCAATCGTTTGATCATTTACCTGTCATTTTATGTTTATGTATCCTAGTCCTAACCCCTATTAAACGTTATTAATTAAAAAATTACCACTGCTGTGTGTGCTCTAAATTATTAAAGGATTATCCTCACTCAACAACAACACTATATAGTCCATCTGATTAAAAATTGTGGTCGTGGTTTTAGTGCATATATCAGCATTGATGCCAGCAGTGTGTCCTATTCAGATAGTCCGATGGCGACATGGATACTTAAATACTAAAGGCGAGACCGATGCTGCAATTATTTCTTGCTATGGTCTATCCACTTTTTCCGTTTCATTGATCAATTTATATACTTCGAACCTGGATTATCAGGATCGCATTTCTAAGGTAACTTTACAGATAAGCTGTTAAATATTTTAAACCTAATTTAACTTGGATGCTCTTGCCTGGGGAAAAAACAGCTCCCAGGCGAATTAGTAAACATTCAACGGAACGTGTATTAAATTGTAATTCCGTCAAAGACAATTTGTACACTTGACGTACACGACGGAATTATAATATGTCATTATTGTTGTAATGGCAGCTACCTAGTCATGTAATACACCCTTCCCACATTGACGTCATTACGCCGGGATTCCCCATAATCAACCCTCAGAGCAAAACTGCTGGCTGGTAGAGCCGCCAAAAAATCGCTGACCCACATGGAGTTACTTTTGCACTAAAATACACCGCAATCTAAACTGTTCCTATGATAAACTAAAATCATTATATTGTTTAAATCATACATCATTGGAAAGCGCATTCTATTGCCGAAACATTAATGCATTATTCTTTATATTTTTGTAACGTTTTCACTGAGCTATTTGCGTATATAAAATACACCATTCGACTTAGATTCATTAAATCAAGTGAATAATAGGGGATATTTTAAAATTGCAATCAACTGTATTAAATTTTACAAAACTATGAAAACTAATACAGAAATGTATGGAAAATTGGCTTAGCTTTCCGATGATGTATGGCTTCAATAATATTATGAACATAGTTTTTCATATGCACTGCCTAAAGTAGTCCCATAGTAAAGTAATGCTGTTTGCGCGTGGGCTATCGCAGTTACCAGCCGGAAGTGGTATGTGCGATGCATTCCGGGAAGGCATTTCCCCAAAATCCGCTAATGTGGGAAAGGTCTATTGATTATGACGCCAGATACTTGAGTGGCAAATTGGATACGTCCATTAATGTGGGGACACATGTGTGCATTTAATCAATTACTGTTGCCTTCGGGTTGTCAACGCCATCTTTCCTAATATGTGTCATTTACTCCTAGTCCGTAGGTGAGTCTGTTCTGAACAATTGCAAGATTTTGATTCCTAGTGTGTATGAGTACTGTATTATGCGGAAATAGTCCTGCAATCAGTCAGTCTATGCTTTTACCCACTGTGTTTTGTCCTCCGCCGAAATCAATGGCTTCCTCAGATACATTCTCAATTTGAGTGTACTGAGTCATGCTTTCTTGAGGTGGCCTTGCAGCATGCTTAAGATATTTATGCAATGCCATCCTCTCCTGGCTTTGTATTTGCTGGCTCCCAGTAAGGCGAATGTGAAGTTTTCTGGCATCCTACATCTTGTATAATACATCATTGGAAATTATGCTGTCTGGCCATCAGTGTCCAGTAATTGTGTGTAGATCTTTGAGGTGGCAGGCATCAAGTTTGCATAGAGCTGCCTTTGGAGCTTCTCAGCTGTTATGGTTATACATCATTAAGGATACGCAGGTTGCATTGTATAAACATAGTCTTTTTGTCAAGGCCATCTTTGATCTACGAATCCATAGCTTCCAGTATTCGATGATTCCTAGCAGCCACATTTTATTTACATGTTAACATAATATGTATGAAGCACCTACAAGCTTGTAGTATACGAGCCATGCACTAGAGGTTTGTAGGTGGTTGGCATACTCGTTAATATGTAAATAGCCGAATGCGATTGAAAGTTGTTGTTGTCAGCAACATCTTTCCCCTGGATAGTTTTGTGCCTGCCAAATCATTTACAGAGCTATCAAATATAACTGTCATGCAAATAGGACAATACGACTTTCCCAATGACAAAAGTAAAGATAAATACCCAATAATTCAAACTATTAGATTCTGTATATAAGCTAAATAAATCTATCATTTGAGCAAATATTCTATGTTTATTTTCCTAAAATTATACACACTCCCATTTAGAAGGCCGCATTAACACCCAGACTCAATGCTGCTAGAGTGAATGAGAATATATCATGATAAATTTTATACAACTACTCCTAGTCAATATCCGCTTAGACGAGACTATTAACCGCTCGAATGTATTGAAATTGTTAATGCTAAGTTGGGTATTTCAACAATCGTCTAATGGGTTTCTACTTCCATGATGATAGAGAGCATAATTATCAGATGTTAACTGTCAAGAATAAATACATGTAAATGGATTTTGCCTGAACATATTATTAATCTATCACCTAAATGTAAACACGTCCGGATGAAATTAGAAAACCAGCAATTAGTCTAGATATTGGCTGGTTTGCAGTTAATCAGCAACACTAACACATCTTCAGGCTCGGCGCAATTGATGTCAAATTACCTTGTACTGCTATTAATACGGAACGGTACACATAAAATAAGTGCAGACTAATAATTTCCATAATCCAACAGCAACATAAAGCGGATTCAATACAACAGGGTTTCACTCTGCGTATCGCCTTATATTGCAATCAGCTTATAGTAGATTGTACGAATGCATAATATATTGTATATATCCACCTTGTACTACAGACTCGTGTTATCATATAATGAGTGCATTATGCATAAATTGTCACAGAAGTCACAACTGAAGCTAAACGTACTCTGTGTCTTCCTGCAGATACATTTTCATAAGCATACGCATGTAGATAGAGGATCTTC
The DNA here is from genome assembly GCA_034401795.1 of Chaetoderma sp. LZ-2023a. Lineage (NCBI taxonomy): Eukaryota > Metazoa > Mollusca > Caudofoveata > Chaetodermatida > Chaetodermatidae > Chaetoderma > Chaetoderma sp. LZ-2023a. The sequence goes on from CM067367.1 coordinate 75,410,164, forward strand.
AAATGCTCTTTCATGACATTTGGAATTCGTGTGCATATTATCATTCAGGTTTGCAACTGAAATTGGGAATAACTACAAATGTTTTGAACATTCAAATACGAAATATTCAAAATGGCTGATTGTTTGAAAGTTAAGAAGACCTAAAGGATTTTGCAAAAAGTACCACAGGGCACGGGGTATCAAAGCTGGTTGAGGACACTGCAAGTTGGCCTAAACGGCCTGCTTGGTTGATTGTGTGCAGCGTGGCATTTGTGCTTCTGATAATGCAACTCGTGCAAATAACACAGGAATACCAGCTGTCACCCAAAATCACGAGCATAGAGTTAGTCAATCAACCAATTCCATTTCCATCAGTTTTGGTCTGCAACTTGAGAGCAGTTGATCTTTATACTCTTCAAAGTAGTGTGCGCCTATTATATGACCATTATTTTAACGCACCTAATGCCACGCTGAAGGCGTTTGAAACATGGCACCGAGCGTATATACCGAGGTGGACACGCTAGTTTTTTTTCTGATTGGTTGAAAAGTAAATCATGACAGTCATCATAGGGTGTAGAAATGTACCAACAATAGCTACTAAACCCTGAATAACTTTCCTTAGCGGTATGATCAAAAGCTTAAAATTACCTGCATAGTTTATGAGTGCCATATTAGATCACCTGAATAGCTATCGAGAGATGAGGTTAGTTATCCCTTAATGCAAATTAATTTTATACACACATTCTGTAACCCGTATTTGTTATGTTATTGTTTTTCTGGAGAAATATAGCCGTGCACAAAAGTTTCTTACATTTGTTTAATGGCTCACTTAGATTGGAGGGAACTATATCTAGACAGTCGCCGTAGATAGTGAAGCCAGTGGTCCGCGAAACCCCGCATAGCCTCAAAGATCAAACCCTAACAGAGCCGAACGCCGAAAAAAAGAAGATTTTTTTAGAGCCGATATCAAATGAATTAATCAGTTGCTGACATAGCTATGATTACGTAACGCAGCTCCCGGGCCTTTATAATACTCTTCCATTCTCCTGACATTTGTTTAGTTCCGTTCATGTTTGCAATTTTAATATTTGTGAAATTTGCATCTTTTTACCATTGAGTGATTGCATTTATAAGAAACGATGTTCAAGTACAAGTATTGCCCAACTAGAACCGTTTTATGCTCATACCTCTCTATATTCAGCTTTGAGATTTACCAGCTAATGTGTCTTTAACCATTTGAACTGAACGTTTAAATGTGAAAACATTTACAATGTATTAATATTCTGGAGACGATTTTGAAATTAATCCAACTGGGAGCTGCTGTAATCTATAACAGGAAGAGACACATGTTAACTTAGGTTAATATATTCAACATCCTACAAATATATCTTTCTTAAAATGTATATCTGGCAGGAAAAGCGTAAAGGAATTCCACATTGCAGCAACAATTTATTTCAAAATGTTCATGTGGCCGAACAATTCTAAATAAGGAACTAAGTTCAGCCTCCTAAAATCTTTAACATGGATAAGATTGTGTTAATCATTAAATGGATGAATCCGAGCTGCCACTCTATTATAGAACGTGATAATGAATTACGTCACATGTAGCGTGGCATTATAGTCATAATTGATAGTGAATAACCTGTCATGCAGCTGGCGACTTCCGTCTTTGATGGATTTACCAACTAATAAACATTCATTTTGGCTGTCGCTGCCATAGGTATAAACAGCACCTACTCAAATTGGTTTCAAAATATTCAGCAGCTTACTTGTATATTTACCTCAAATTCGCCGAATACACTCGAATACCCTCGTACTCTAGATAGAGGTTCACCACCTTGCTATGTGTGGCACATTATCATCCATCTGAATTAATTCTTGCCCTATTGAATTCACATAGGGCCGGACAAAGGGACAGAGGACGTATACCTATACCTCAAATTCTGAATGCGAAAAAGATGAGTATGGGCACATAGCACTAATGCCAGCCTACACCATGACTGAGCCTCCGACATAACCATCATTGTTCACCACGTTGGCATCAGCAATTCTTTCATCTTAACGTCGCCACACACGAATTCGTCCATTATGAAAGCTCAAGCGAAGTCACAACACGCAGACCCCATTCAACAACTCCATTCAAGTATCGCTTGGTTGTGCAGCTCACTCAAGAGAAACTTCATAGTAGGTTTGCCGCTCCACTGGCATGTACTCTGTTTCCACCAGTCTGAGTGGATATCGTCAACACGGCCGCAGTTCTAAAGTTGTTTATCAATACTGTAGCATCGGTGATTCTGTTCTGGCATATAGAGATGACAAGGAACCTGGCACGTGATTGTATGGTAGCCCTCGCACGTACTCCACCAACTCGTCTATTGATACCGATTCCATGCCAATGCCATTGAGATGATACTCCAAGGGCAACAGCTATTCTCCGCTGCCTCAAGACGCCTTACAGCAGACTAATTTCTTGATAAATTTCATTTTCAGCCAGCTCATATCTGCGGGGAATTACTGCACAAAAGTAAACAGCGAATCCCTTCAAATGCCTTGAGATAAGGAATTCTATCGTCTTCTATTGGAAAACATGCCCTTCCTATAATGTCAGCAGACTACATTTGTCAGGCTCAATCCTAGCATGTGTAGACCGCTAATGATTTATTGGACTATGTCCATTTCATTTGAACAATGCCCATGTTAGTGCAAGTTTCCTTGATAAGCTAGAATGTCTGTGGGGTAAGAAAGTCTGGTTCTTAGATATATTTAGTATCTCCTTCATAACTTTTGACTAGTGTATATCCGCTATTCTAGTCATATCTATAATCAACAGGCCATATGCTGGCGGAATCTTATGATGTTCAGAGGAGCCTTATTTATGAATGCGTTTTGCCCAAATATGTATCAACGAATCCGCATATGGAGATTTTTTACCAAACGATGTTTGAGATATTTTTGAAAGTTTGGGTAAAATTACCTTGTCAGTGGCTTATCTTGGACATTTGTGTACCCATACAAATTTGCATAATATAACAGAAAATGGGAAAGATTTCGACGTGAAATGCCTTATGGCTATGACTATTACATGATGCACGCATAAGTATATCAATACCTAAGACTTCGCATCTAATCACCCTTCGATATAGCCATCAATTTGTTTCGAGCTCAACACTCAATATGCCCTGTGTAAAGTTTATGAAATACTTACTCAGTACTTCCAGGTGCCAAGTTGTCAGGACTAGTCTCTGTTAACCATTTGGTGAGTAAACGGTTTCTGATGCTGATGCCACACTATCACATGGCTGGATTCAAATTGATAAACATGATCCTTATTCTCGTTTTTAAGACCTATGTCATATAGCAAATGAAGTTGAATCGGAGTCTAAGTCTCACTGAATTATCCTATCCTTGGTAGATCTATTTGCCGATTGTCTGGAATACTATATATTATATATGACGCGTTACGCATGGGTACTGCTGTAACTTGGCACATTCCTTAGTGTAAATACATATGAAAATTGCATGTATTTCTGGTCAGTCACCTGTCCTCATACACATACTATCTTTTCTGTGTTTGAAAATTAGCAGAATAATGTGGGCATTCTAATTTCATTCATGGCACCCAATCGTTTTATTATCATGTCCTAATGGCATTCAACTGAAAATATTAAAATCCAGCACTGTGGGCCCCACAATTAAGACAAAACAATTTTTGCGTCACTTGATGGTGGGGTGGTGGAGCTGGAAATTTGTGGGCCCTGAGCAAATGCATTTGTTGTAGTTCTTTAAGTTCGGTAATGTGCCTATGCTATTTCTCTAGTAATCTTTACTATTCGATATGTATTAGAGAGATTCATTTCGAGCTGTACGCCTAGCTAAGATTTTGCTACATTTTACATGTATGGGAATCGATATGAAATTATGAAACCTAAATTCCCAGAATCTAAAATCTTCCCTGGCACCAAAGACGAATAAATTAGGTTTCATTTACAGTATTAACCAATGGAACAAGCAGCACTGGTGGGAGGATTTGTGTCTGATGATAATGACTAAATGGGTCAAGGGATCCTGGAATAGAGGTGGACCGGAAATAAGGAAATTTGTGCAGGAAATATGGGAATTTATATACCCCTGCCACTAGTTACCATCGAGGACAGCAAGATTTGCCAAATCGCCACGCAACAAGATAGTATAGTCACAAGCAATAAGCTGGAGAGGAAATATAACATATCGGGGACGTTAACACTATTGACAAACTGCAAAAGTACCATTGATACATGTGGCAGCTGCCGCTGACACTTTTAACAAAAGCCCAAGTGCTCAAAATATAGATGCCATTTACCAATGGAGTTGATAGGAATTGCAAAAGTATTGGCGTCCGCCAGCACCGCTGACCAAAAGCAAAAGTACCATTGACAATTGAGGTTGACCAATTGTTCAAATTATAATTGTGTGAATGCTTGGAAGTCATGAATCCACCCATTCTAGCATTACATCTTAACTCCCAATCACGAAAATAATGTGTACAAAGATCAAATTCGAGCAGATAGCTATTCCGTCGTGAACATAGAATTCACACACGGCATGATGTCAGCAAGGAGGATTATGTAATTATGTCTTTATTTTGGACATAATTTATTTTATTGCTATGCAACGAAGCCCCATTAGATAACATGACACGACTTCGATGCACCTGGAATAGGTGTGTTGAGTTTATTATTATAGTCCGGTGGTAAACTTGATGATCTTTATACAGAGCATACTAGATATGAGTACAACTTTATGCAAGCTTCTTGCAAACCGGACTTCTGTATGTAAGAATAGATTTGGCAACTTAAGACTGACTGACGGAGAAGCATGTGCACACATGCACAGGAAGGTGATATGGTATTAAATGTTATAGAATGGTATATCTGAGTAATGTCAACAATTGCTGATAGGACTTGCAGGTAATAGGACAAAATTAGACGGAATCGTTGCATTTGCATACAATTAACTTCTGTCCTTTCCGACCAAGCAGTTGATTGGATGAGGGAATCGCATGAGTAGTAGTGTCAGAATTAAAATGATACAACCTCCCTCAACTGGCCGCCGTTCGGCGATGCGTGGCCCCCACCGCCCTCCCAATCCCTGGGGCATAGGTTGGTGAGACATGTGGTTGGTATATGCCTCTAGATGGAGGCACAGGCTTGTTGAGACAGGTGGTTGGTATGCCTCTAGATGGTGGCCCCAGGGATTGAGGGGGCGGTGGTGGCCACGGAGCGCCGAGCGGCGGCCAGTTGAGGGAGGTTGTATCATTTTAATTCCGACACCACTACTAGGCAAATGATACCACCGCCCTCTCAATCCCTGGGGCATAGGTTGCGGGGTTACCACGGATCACCGAACGCGTGCCAGGGAGGTAGTATCACATTACTACTACCAGGGTCTGAAACGCAACCTATATAAGAGACAAGCCTCCACAGTGATATACAGCACTGATCGCCATTAACCACAGGGCCGGCCTCGCGCTCTCGCTCTCGCTCTCGCTCTCTCTCTCTCTCTCTCTCTCTCTCTCTCTCTCTGTCTCTCTCTCTCTCTCTCTCTCTCTCTCTTTCTCTCTCTCTCTCTCTCTCTCTCTCTCTCTCTCTCTCTCTCTCTTTCTCTCTCTCTCTCTCTCTCTCTCTATTCTGTGTATGTATGTATGTATGCATTTATATAGCGCCAATTCCAATTGAAGCTCAAAGGCGCTTTACAAGATTATATAAAATTACACAATTATGTACAAAAACTTAAATTGAAAATAAATATGTTTTGAGAGCAGATTTGAAAGGTTCAATTTTACGGCAATTTTGTATATGTGGTGGAAGACTGTTCCAAAGCTTGGGGCCAGCTCTAGAGAACGCGCGTTGGCCGATTAGTAGATTGGATGGTGGCACTACACAGAGTAAACGACTACTTGATCGGAGAGCCCTTGGCGCTGTCTTCTGTACGATCAACGATTTTAGATATGGCGGGGCAAGATTATTAAGACATTTGAAAACCAGTAGTGCAAGTTTGTAATTTATGCGCTGTTTAACTGGTAGCCAATGAAGATCTTTCAAAACAGGTGTAATGTGTTCATATGGCTTAGTCCGTGATAGTAATCTGGCCGCAGTGTTCTGAGCCCTCTGAAGACTAGTAAGCTGTTCTGTTGATATGCCAGCTAGCAAAGAATTCCAGTAATCCAGTCTCGAAGTTATGGTCGCGTGTACAAGCGTTTTTATAGCATTATCATCCAATAGCTTTCTGATCTTGTTAATGTTCCGTAAGTTAAAATAAACAGATTTACATATAGAGGTTACTTGATTTTTCATTGACATGGTGTCATCAAAGATTATGCCGATGTTACGGGCAGTTGAGCTAAATGAAATATTGTCCTCGCCAATCTGAAGAGATTCTATTTTAAGCTGAGGTCGCAGGTGACGTGATGTGATTGCCAGTATCTCTGTCTTCTTATCGTTAAGTTGTAGGAGGTTGTTTAGCATCCATAACTTAACTTCATGAATGACATGTTCTAAAGTTTCACTCGCGTTTAATTGATCAGATGGATAAAAGGCAAGGTATAGTTGCGTATCATCTGCGTAGAAGTGGTACTCGACTCCAAGCGAGCGTAACAACTGACCTAACGGCGCTGTGTATATGGTGAACAACAAGGGGCCCAAGACGTATCCTTGTGGTACCCCCGAGTGTAAACTGCGCTCAGGTGACCTGGAATTGTTGATGATGACGGTCTGATGACGACACGTGAAGTACGACTTGAACCAAGCAAGAGCTGTGCCGGATATACCCAGTTCTTGCAGCCGTAATAACATGATGTTGTGGTCGATCCGGATTGATAGTGATCTTCATCCCCTGTGGTCGATCGTATCAAACGCCGGATCCATCCTGGGTACACCCGTGACTGGCCTGAGAGGTCTACTGGGTGATATATCAGAGCTAACACCATTCTCCATCACAGTGGATGGACGGTCCCGATCAAGCTTCTCTGTCAACCCACGACCGCTGACCAACTGCCCCATCACCATCACGGATGCGAAGCAAGCTCATACTTGGATGGCTGCTCCAAGCCTCTTATACTGGAATCAGCAGCTGAACTTTGCCATGTGGTGTGCCACGGCAGGATGTGGAGTAAGTTCCACCCTGCTTCACTCCTATTCTGCTACTCCTGAAGCTGTGTTCATCACCAGCTGTCTCAGATTCCACGTGTACTTCACGGTGCGACGAATCCCCCATGAGCTGGGTGCAAACCTCCCTGATACAAACGCCTTCAACCCACAGTCATAGCGTCTCAGCGGCCAGCAGACTACAGAGAGAGAGAGAGAGAGAGAGAGAGAGAGAGAGAGGGAGAGGGAGAGGGAGAGGGAGAGAGAGAGAGAGAGAGAGAGAGAGAGAGAGAGAGAGAGAGAGAGAGTTCAGCACCCACCCAGACTATCGATGGCATGGTGGTGACAACAGCCTTCTATGGGTTATGTATGGTGACCGAGATGTGACTATTCAGGATTCCCCTATCGATTCCCCCGACGAGTAGGCCATCGGAAGACAGCGACATTCTCGTTCGATCCAGACTCCGACCCTGGAGCACTGGTGCAAAATATGCACATCACTGGCTTGTGGCAGAACTATCCAGATGTGCGGAAGTACTTTGTCCCACACACCACCTCAGGCCTCACACCAGCAGGGATCGTTCGCATCAACCAGTCCCTGGAAGCACTGTGCTACTGCCTCATTATGGCACAGACCCAGCTGCGGCATTCCATAGATGGTGTCAGCAGAGCAGAGGTCCAGGCCATGTTCATCAGTCTCGTTGAGGGTATAATCATCGTGGCAGACTCCAGTAGTCTTATTGCTAAGTTGACTTTGCGATTTCGCCACACCTACGGTTGATTCCGAGCACATGATCGTGAACATCGAGGACCTCCAAATCAGGGGCTATAACAACATGATAGTCGAGGGGAGTTCCCCGGTGTCCACTTCGGCTTCAACATTGACATCAATGCACCTATGCGTAGTATGGGCTATACAGTCGTTCCGACCCTGACACTGCAGCCAGTCGACACGGCAGCTCCAGGCGCCCAGACACTGCAGCCAGTTGACACAATGCCGATTCCCATGGTAGCTCTACGTGTGGTGTCAGGCAAAGCTATCATGGCATTCGGGATCAGCCTACTCCGCCGCTAGCAAGACAATCCTGCCTCTCTACAGTAGCAGTGGGGACCACGGTGAGACACTGAACCAGCTTGGCATACCCTACAATCCCTATACCCGCTGCCAACATGCACATCCAAAGCATCCTTTTTCCAGCTTGTAGTATCGCAGAGCCTTGTTCAGCTTTGAGTCCGGTGAGGCCATGGTTGTCTGCAACTGCTTGAACACATCTGACAGATACTCCCGATCCTTGTAGAAAGCTTTAGCTCGCAGGAGCTGCTCGACGATACTCCCACCCATGTTAAGCTATTCGAGGAAGCAGATCTGTCTAAATCCTAGATAGAGCTTCACAGCTGCCAGCTCCTCTGTCAGCTCAGCACCGGAGAGCTGAGCGAGCTCATCTGGTGTCTTCTTCTTGTAGTCCTTCAACTCCCTCCAGAAGACATCATAGTACTTCTCGCATAGCATGAGCCCGGACATGTTTAAGATGTCTCAATAGAGAGATGAATATTCCTGAGTACCAACCCAGCCACCCGGCAGACGCAGAGTGGGAAGATCTTATTAGCTCTCTCGACAAGGGACGCAGACGTTTAACCGCATTGTATACTCAGTGCTTAAACAATGACGTCAATGGAACAGATCATGAAGCAACTGTCCGAGAGCCAGGTGAGTCTTCAGAAGGTGGAGAACCTGCTGCGAACCAAGACACAGAAGTTACTGACCAAAGCAAAACCTCTGGCAGTCCATGTCGCCAGTAGTGGCCGTGGTGAAGATGACAGGGGAATGAGGTTCTTCCTGCCACCACTGCGGCTGTCCTCATTGCAGTGGTGAGTGGGGTGGCCGGATACTGTCTCAGAATAACTCACCCCATCTGAAAGATCGCCCTCAGTGGAGCCTCCTACACTGTTGCCGCCAAGATCATGGGTGTACGTGTTACACTAATGGAGGCCACGGTTCTAGGGCTAGCAACGAGTGCAATGGCTGAGATCATCGTCGCCTACGTTTAACACCTCTGAATAGTGAGAAATGGATCACGAGATCCCTGCAGCATTTGAGTAATGGCGTGCTGGAGGGCGGTGTGTAGCTCATAGTCGAGCACGCAGACTGAGGATTGCCAATGCCCGGGAATGGTGGACCACCCACAAGGCGTGCCCCTGCAGAGAGGGCCAGTACCCTGAGCACTGCTACTTATTCCCTTGGCCGACTGCGTGGTCCTCCTATGCCCAACTATTTCACTGGGAGTATGACTAGTACGTTTAAGCCGTCTATATATAGCACCATGACTCTGTCACTCACAGACCTAGAAAGCAAAGAGCTAGACGATCTTGCGATCTTGGGCGAGGCAGGCCTCGGTTCAGAGGACACTGTTGCCCCTATCGCCTTCCTAGACTTCGATGAGAAGGGAGACCCTCGGGAGATCCGAGGTAGCATCCTAGCCTGATATCTCATCGGGGACACTGATACGGTAGGACAATCGGCCATTAACAAGGCCAAGACTGTATACAAGGGGATGGGCATCAAGGAGAGGGCGACAATGTGAGGTAAGCTCAGAGTCGATGAGGCTGGAGCCATCAAGCTTATGGCTGAGTCCTATGCGCAGAACCTGGTTACAGATCTCATGAAACCACGGAACTCATTCCAACAGGATGGAGATAATCTCAAGACGCATGTCTGTACCATTCGACAGTAGGCCGGCCGATACTGGCCAGGTGGTGCTGATCATTGCCCCATCAGGACACGGTAAAAACATCTTACTGTGGACTCTCCTGGCCAAACATCTACACTCTCAATACATCCTTCTGGTGTCTGACTCCGCCGCTGAGGTGGTTGACAGTAATGATCAATGGTACAATGGTCCAATCACCAAGACGCAGAACCTGCAAGCACTGATGGAGAGGCTGCTGGCAGCCAAACTGACAGAACCACTTGTTCTAGTTACCGATGACCCTGCATTGGACCAGAAGACAGTCACCTACCCCAGCAACATCACCAGGCGCACCCAGCACACAAAGATACCTGTCTTCATCCTCTTTCAGAAGTACACCCACGAGATCTCACCAGACATCTGCCACAATGCCCAGTTGCTATACTTCAGCTCCAAGTGTGGACGTGCCCTGCTCGAGACCATATACGACAGCCTAACCCTCAAGGAGACCAAAGGGGACTTTATCGCAGGTGTACAGAGGGCAGCTGAGCTGTACTGCTTCATCTTCAGCAACAATGAGACAGGTGAGCTGTCACACTTCAAGCCATCTCTGGAAAAGGTGCAGACCTTCACCTACAAGCTGAATCCAGCCAGGAAACTAGCCTGCTCTATGCGTCATCGCTGACAGACTGAGCGCAGCAGACCCCGGCGATCTCCGCTGCAACTTTTTTCATTCATCAGAAGGCTGCGCGGTCTCTGCTACTTCGTCCGTGGTCTTCGCTGCTTGAGGACCTTCGTCACTGGTCTCCACTGCTACTTTGGCAGTTTCGTCAAGTCCGTACTGTCGCCAAAACTCTATTCACTGGTCCGTGTCTAGGACTCTCTTCTTATGGAACTTCTCATGGAAGATCCACTTTGTCCATGCGTGACGAGCATCTGATTTGCAAGCGGATTTGATGAGGTAGTCCTAGTAGTTATCTGGGAATTTCAGAAATGCTGGCAGATTACTGGCCAATCTCTTGTGACCTCTTTCATTGAAGATGTGCTCAACAGCCTCATTGTGGCCAACAGTGAACCCCTCCTGAGTACCTTCTACATGACCGGTGTCATGGCTCTCCACTACAGCTGCACTAACCTCCGCCCTGAAGTAGTTATTTGCTCCAGACTGGAGGCTTTCCAGCATATCTTGCTCTTCCTGGCTATGGAGGCCCACTTCCCGACCGTTAGTAGATCTTTGGGGTCGACCCTCGCCCTTTGGGGAGCTAGAATCACAGGACTGTTGGTTTGAGCCACAGGAGGTAGGTCGAGTGTCCTGCCCTGGGTGCTGTCAAACTTCCGGTAGCGTATCCGAGTCAGGAGTTCTTTTGTACTACGAGCTGGCGCTCCTTCCTCTATGGGGGACAGTATCTCCACATCAGACGGAAGTGTGACCTTGGCTCGCTCGTGGATAATGTTGATGTCACGAAACAGTCCTCGGACCCTGTCACAGTGGGACAGTGCATGCCGTGGCTGTCGGGCTGACTGTCGTGCCAATTTATCTTGCTGCCTATAGACAATCGGCGGAAACATGGTGTGGCAGTTAGACGAGCTGAGGTAGGGCATCACCATGCCCAGGCTATCGTTGAGTGGTGGAATCGGACACTGGCAGAGAGACTGTTCCCTCAGCAATATGCCCAGGAAATGGCCGCACCGAGTGAAAGTTTTAGAGTATGGGTGAGAGGGCTGCCTGCTGTGGTGGAACGATCCAATGTCAAGGTTACTAGGCTAATCGGGAAGAAGCCGGTAGAGGCTATCAGCCACTCTGCTGGTCACAGCTCCAGACTAGCGAACAAGGGAGAGGAGTACCTACCATCCGATGCTCTGGTTCGGTACCTGTATGAGCCTCATGTGCTGGAAAGTGGTCGATGGCGTGCAACAGATCCTAACTGATCGATAGATTTTCACAGGCTTGACAGGTATGTGGAGGCGGAGGGGCGGCCTACACTGTACTACCTGGCATGCCAGCACAGAGTGCCTAGGCAATCATTTGTCACAGAAGAGCTTCAGCTAGTCCATGAAGACACACAGCTACCACCCCTAGGGTGCTAACATGATACTCGATGGGCTCGCTATGGACCCCATCTGGCAGCACATGACGATTATCATAGTAAGCGGAGGGTCGAAGTTTTTCCTGCGCATACGTCACTATACCCTGGTTGCGCATGCGTAGGCCTCGGTTTTTAGCTCTGTCCACCCCGCCATGTAGGGCGCTGTAGAACCTCTGCCAAGAGACCTCATTCTGCCACTTTGATATTCCCTTAGCGGAGCACTTACTTGCAGCTGCTCTCTCCACGTAGTAGCATTTGGAGCAGAGAGTGATGCCACGAGAGCCTTCGAACTCGTGTCTAAACAGTCCCGGAGTCCGTCCAGACCATTTGTCCCAAGCTAGCTAGTCCCGCTTATGAGCCTGGTACTCTGCTCGCATCTCAGGGCGAATGGCGTCGTCCAGGTTGGAGCCTGCAATAGTGATATACGAGAGTCAGTGTCCATCTGCAGGTACTCAAAGCTGACATGAGCTACGTAGCGATCGAGGAAGTCGTAGTAGAACTCCAGCATTCGCAGCTTCGCGAGCTCATAAACGGCTATCCCCACCTGGAAGAGCCTTTGAATTGTGATTCTCGGCTTGCGACACTGGAGCTGGTATGACTCACCGATCTCCTCGAGATCTTCGAACCATGCACTATGCACGGCCATGTCTACCACGCGTTCATCCTTCGTGAAGCTGGTGATGCCATGGCGTTCTAGGGCCTTGATGAGCTTCCCGTAGGCACTGTTACCGAGGAGTTTGAAGAGATCTGCCAAGAGCGCTTTGCTCTTATCTACATCTCCCGAGTGGCGGACCTCCGTAACATTCTCCACGAACCACTCGAATGGGCGCTTGGCCTCATAGTTATGGTGCGGTATACAGCACTGATCTCCAGGCCATGGGTTATATACCACTTGAGGGTCAGGGTGTACAGCAGCCGCTTCTTGTCAGAGAGGGCACTGACTAGCTTCTGGGTGGTGGGCCGCTTCCTCCATGTTCGCCTTAGATATGCCAGCATCTCGGATGAGATTGCCTCAACCGGGCTCACGCGGTTATAGAAGAGAGGAGGCATTTCCTCGAACTTTGCCCACAGCAAATCCACCTCAGCAAACCCAAACCAGCTGTCTGCTAGGAGGGCCTCGTTAAAGCTAGCTACCCCACTGGCACCGGACCAATGTTGGACTTCTCCTTACCACATGGCATCTCTTTGGCCATTGTTGACAGGTACAGAGCATTAGCGTCATAGCCGAGTAGACGTTGACAGACATGCTCATTCTGGCGGATTCGAGTCACAACGGCCTCATGGTATCTGATGAACATGATGCTGAAACCGCCAACAACAGCACCCTTCAGCATCTCGTAGGCTTCCTTGTCCGGGGAATAGAGGCTAACAATCGGCATGTGCTGAGCAGTTCCACGTACGTGGTAGTGCAGTGACACACCTTGGAGAGACTTTTGAGGATGTTTTGAGGACTAAAGTCTTTGAGGATGTCTATTTCTCGTTCTGTGTAGAACTCCCGCATCCGCTCTAGGACTTCGATGAATGGACTGACGTCCAGGTTGTTGTTGTATCGTAGCCAGTTGGCGAACGTCCGCATTCCATGCTCGCTGAATGTCTGGTTACACTGTTCCCACTCTGTTCGCGTCAAGAGGTAGCCACCCTTGAGCTTAGATGTCCGTGCTGAGTAGTCAGGAAGCCATGGATAGTTGAGCTTCTCATGTGTGTCAGCCCATTCATACGGGAGCCAGCTCTTCTGCTGTGTACACCTGTAAGGTTTGACCCATGCCTCGTCCGAGACCCCTGGGCCGAGGTAGTTCAGCACATCGAGAAACCGTAGCTCAGGTGTTATGAGGAACATGGTCTGACTAGCTTTCTTGGCGACTTTCACTGTACCTGTACTGTCAGTCAGCTCATCGACAAAGTACTTCTTGATGAGGTTCATGTCATACCACCCAGAGTTGAACCCCAGTACAGGCACTTGGTCACACCACTCATTGATCAGTCGATGCTGTCGCTTTGGGAGCTTGTCCAGGTCTGTCAGTATGTATTGTGCCCTAACCCTTGTCCGGATTAGAGATGCTCGCCATTGGATCGCCAGCAGGAACTCTCTGATCAGTTCTTTGGGGTCAGGATTGCAGAGGTGACTGGGCTCTCTCATGGCGCCCTCTAAGGAGCAGCCAACTGACACAGAGATAGGTATGTGAGTACTCTCGATCATGAGAGTCTCCGTAGGATGAGTCTTGATACCACCTAGGAGTGAGTGCTTCGAAGTCGTAAACCATGACGTGTGGGTATGGGACAGTCCGAACTCGTTTAGGGACGCTTGGGCAGCGTTTTATACAGCACTCCCACTGTACCACAAGCGTGTATCCAGAGGCTCTCAGCTTCTCCTCTCTCAGGACTGTCTTGCGGTATCTTTGTTTGGCATCCCCACCTCGCTGGCGTTGTGAACACCCGTGCCAGTGACAGCCATGGAACTGGTAAACGGTGTTGGTGGTCGGGTCATAACCATCTACGGGAGCGCCCTCGATCCAACGCTCGCCACCGTGCCCACACACTACATGGTGTATGTGTATGCCTCTGTTTCTCGACTCATGCTCGATCCAACGATTAGCTGCTGAACTGGATGGTTGGGGTGGATAGAAGGCTTTCTTATACGCAGACTGTTGCACCTCAACCTTCTCCCCAGGACACACGATTTTTGTTTTGCCGCCTGTACAGTGATCAGCGTGGCATTGAAGATTGCATGCCTGTGTAAAGCTCTGCTGACAGTGACTGCAGACTAGTGTATGTGCCAGCTTGGAGATGTTCTTGATGTAGAAGGCAATGTGGTCCCACACACCGATGGTCATGGTGTCACGATAGTGAGCCGCTTGCCTGATCATGTGCCAGGTGCCCTCTTTGGTTGGTTCATACACGCGAATCCCGATCTTGGCGGAAAACTCTACCTTGTCCAGCTGATCCAGGGAGGTCTTGCATACATCAGGTACTGTTTTGCTGTAGAACTGTGTGGCAAGCTCTCGTGCAGGAGCTGTACTTTTATCAGCTCTCGCTCCTCGGTGGACTGCTAGACATCTCCAGAGACACATGTTGTCCCTGTAGGTTTCGAGGGCAGTCAAACTCTTCTGTCGTAGCCAGTCTGGGACGGGGCCTGTCCCCAGCAGAGGTTGGCGGTCGATGACAGCCCTGACCTCAACGTTGATTGATCGAATGAAAGCCCACTTGGTGTTGTGTCGATCGATATTGTCTGTGTTGAGGCGGGCCTGCTATCTTGCTGCCACCCAATCCTGAGCTGCTCCTATAATGTTCAGCCATGTGCTCCCTGGACCATTCATGTGGAAGAGCATCACCCTACGGTCTTCGATGTGACGGATGCGATAGGTATGGGTGTAGCGGAGGTAGAAGGCATTCTGGACAGTCTGCTGGATCTTTTGCATGATCTGGCCTGTGAGGTCTCCTTCTAGACCTCTGAAAAATGTCCAGCATACTGACCGGCATCCTCTATCCTCTGTCTCCTTTTCACCGAGATGCTGGTCGAGAATGTGTTCGCCTTCTCGCCTCGTGCTCCGGGCTAAGGCTTCAGACCTCAGCCCCCTTATGCTTCGGGCTGGGCTCAGACCTCGACATTTCTTAATGACACTGCGTTTGAGAGTTAAGCGCTCCAGTGGATGGACCTCCATCTAGCAAGCTAGCAGTCACCTCCTCGTCCAACTGACGATGCTCACATATCTGCTGCGCTTTCTTGTGGGGATTCCAAGGATCCTCTTTGGTAAGTGCTGGAAACCTTCCTGTATTCATTGCTCGGGAGAGTCGGCTTTTTTTGCCTTAGAGTAGCCTCTAAGGCCGAATTGCTTTGCAATAGCGCGAATCTGTGCAACAGTACTCATGGTGTACATCAATGTGGATGCCTATCTCTAAATGGGCGTTCAGACCATATTATCTATGGCGATCAGTACCTGTGGATGCCTGTCTGGGCGTTCAGACCTATTATGTGTGGTGCTGGCGATCAGTACCTGTGGACGGATGCCTGTCTCTAAATGGGCGTTCAGACCCTATTATGTGTGGCAATCAGTAACTGTGGGTGTATGCCTGTCTGGGCGTTCATACCATATTATGGGTGGTGTATATCTCTGTGGATGCTTGTCTTTAAATGGGTGTTCAGACCCTATTATTTATGGCGATCAGTACCGTGGGTGGTGGATAACCCTGTGGATGCCTGTCTGGGTGTTCAGACCTTATTATGTGTGGCGATCAGTACCTGTAGGTGGTGTATATCCCTGTGGATGCCTGTCTCTAAATGGGCGTTCAGACCCTATTATGTGTGGTGCTGGTGATCAGTATTGGGGGTGTATATCCCTGTGGGTGCCTGTCTCTAAATTGGTGGTGCCCTGGATAGGGTAGTACACGTGCGTGTATAAAGCCCTATGAGAGAGGTATGGCTAAGGTCGTAAGAACACGTAGCACACATGCGCATGCATCAGATCCACATGTCAGTATAGTGAGAGAGTGTATGCTTATATTGTTTCGAGAAATCACTTCATCGTCGTTCATTTCTCGTCGTTCTTGGCACCGGAATGAAGTGAGAATTTCAAAACTGTTTACCTTTTTAATATCAGACCAGAAATGGCCGAGTTAGCCACAAATGCTAATAGTGAGATTTGAACCTGTGATTTTAAGTTTGCTAATAAACACAAAACAATAATCCCCCGCATTAACTACCTCGACCATGTATGCATTAGTAATTATAGCTGATAAGTTATATGTTCTCATTGCTGTATTGCTGCGCTTATCAGTCCCTCTAGATCTTGACGTCACTTCGAGATAACGCAGTAACAGCAATTTTACAACCCACGCTCAGAGATAAGATTACTAAGAGGCGAGATTTTAGTGGTGTTGCGGTGGGTCAATCAATACAGTATTGAATTGCATAGGATTCCCAGGCTGCAGACTGGGGTTCAAATCTGCTCAAAAGACCTCGCTAGAACTTACCTGAAATTTCGAAACTAGGTAAGAAACTAGGGCCGGGGTAATATGACCAGGTTAGATAAAAACCCACCGCGAAACTCCCCAGTGCAGGGTCAAAGCACCACAGGCACACACACAACAGCCAGCTGGAATAGCAACAGGGTGGGGTAGGAGATAGGTGGGGTAGGATAGGTAGGATATGTAGGATAGGTAGAAAAGTGTCACACAGATAGAAAAACCTCCTCAGGATACCAGTCAGAACAGAGAGAGAGAGAGAGAGAAAGAGGCCGGCCACTGGCCAGTATCCTGAGGAGGTTCTCCTGGACAGTGGGGTCCATACGGGAGTTTTTATATTCGCCATTAACCTTCCATGGCCACGGATAACCGAACGGCGGTCAGTTGAGGGAGGTGGTATCATTTTAATTCCGACACTACTACTGCATGAGTAGGAAGTGACGTGACGTAGTTCTAGAAAACAACTAATTTGAGAGGTGGGTCTCAGCAACTATGCAAACAGTGCCCTATCCCCGCCCCCCCCTCTCTCTCATATTAATAATTGTGTAAATATATATAGAGTATTCTAGTTGTAGAAATTTTGCTTATAATTTCAGTTTGTAATAACCGTTAATAAATGTCAACAGTGTAGAAGTTACGACAAGTTGTCTCCAATATCCGAGAGAAATACTCGATCCGTACCTCGAACTGTGTGGTAAAATTTTGAGTTAATAGTTTGTAAACAACAGGTCCACAGATGGAACAGATCCCATTCAAATACGTTCAATCTTCTATATTGCGCTTGGCTTGGAGATTCGGGGATTTCGCTCAGTATTGCGTTAGTTTGACATGTTTAAATAAGAACCTTAAAATTCTCGACAGAAGTGAAGTATTGAAAGATTTATAAAAGTAAAGATCCTTTTACAAAGTGTCCCTACAGATAGGACCATGTTCACATGGTCAGGTCTGGTGTGTGTGTTGGTCCACGTGGGGTTGGGTGGAGGTGTGGGTGGGAGCCAGGCAGATGGGTGAGGGGGGAGGAGGGGGGGGGTTAGGGGTGTTGGTGGGGTGGTGGTTGTGGGTGGGATGGTGAAATGCAAGCACATATATTGGCAAATTTGTTACTGGTTCAAATGACCTTGTTACCAAATAGACCAATAAGAAGATTTGCCCAAATATATATTCTCATATGACAGTACATTAAAACCATCATAGGCGTCAATACTTTAAAAAGGGACATAAATCCAGTTCTTCAGGGCGTGGCTACTTCATATTCATATAGATATTAGCTAAGCGAATAAAGTGGCTTAATCTGGATTTAATGCACCCACAAATAATCAAGCGTTCCACAAACGTATTTTCCTCATAGGATTCGATAGTTTGAAAATCCAACAAGGAGTATGAATCTAATAGTTAAGAGGTGGCCACTTCAAATTCATAACCACAACAGATATTGTATAAAGTAATGCTGCTGCCAAATTTGGTTTCAATCCATCAACAGATGACAAAACGTGCCACAATCTTTGGGAGCCTGACAGATAGGCTACAGACTGACAGACAGAATTAGTGTGTTGTATAAACTCATCCAGTTGAGCTAACTCGCCAAGGTGAGCTAAAACCGGACGAAATAGACCAAATTCTGCAGGCTACTTAGCTGAACATGATGGAAAAACGATTTGATACCAACTTATGATGTATGCGAGGCGTGAAGACTGTGAGTAACGTTAGCAATATTACTGCGCATAACTTTGACATGCTTTATTTCTATGGTAGGCAAGAGAAATATCGATGTTATTATAAATAGTAAGATCCAGAAACAATATTTCTATATATGGTATATAGTGTCTAAGAAATCTTTGGTTCAAACAGGCAAAGCTCGTGTGCATAATCATACAATAAACATCTGGATGCATTGATCGGCAGGAGTATTTGGATATCTTTGTTGGAGCAATAAACTAGTATGCCAGCTTGGCACATCTAACAACCAGGAGACCCAAAATAGATCGCAGAGAGAACAACAATTGATCTAAGAGCTATAATGATAGCTGCCACAGTGTACATCTATGCAAACCGCCACGTTCCTTGTATCGCCATATAACTGACAGTGTTGTTAGGCCGCTCTATTTCCATCAAGTTCATCCGACATAACAAAAACAAAAGTATCATTTTCAATGTTAGAAAATTGCTGTTGAATATTCTCAATCTAATTTACTGTTGTTCTACTAGTAGTGGTAGTGGTAGTGGTAGTCGTAGTAGTAGTAGTAGTAGTAGTAGTAGTAGTAGTAGTAGTAGTAGTAGTAGTAGTAGTAGTAGTAGTAGTAGTAGTAGTAGTAGTAGTAGTAGTAGTAGCGGCGGCGGCGGCGGCGGCGGCGGCGGCGGCGGCGGCGGCGGCGGCGGCGGCGGCGGCAGTCGTCGTCGTCGTCGTCGTCGTCGTCGTCGTAGTAGTAGTAGTAGTAGTAGTAGTAGTAGTAGTAGTAGTAGTAGTAGTAGTAGTAGTAGTAGTAGTAGTAGTAGTAGTAGTAGTAACATCAGCAGCATCAGCAGCATTCTTTCCTCCTTGAGACTAATGGGGCCCCCACAACTTTTAGCCATTGATCTGGTTCTGATGGCACGAATGCGGAGAACATTCGCCTCTAATGCCTACCTTACGTTGCTCTCCAATGTTCAGCCTATAATTAGCCGTGGGTGTGTGGGGTGGGGGAGGAAGGATAATCTGATTTGGCCAATAATTGTAGAATGAACGGTTATTCTGTTTTGGTCATTGCCATTATGTGGTAGGAAATGATTAGTGATTAAGGTGCTTTATTTCCAATTTCAGGCAGCAACAACTTTACCTCATTTTAGTCTTAAAATGTGAGCAACAGATTTTAGTCCATGTAGTCAGAAAATAACTAGAGACTAATTACGGGTGTACTATAGTGCTACTAGGGCAACAACTGACATGTGTTGAGAAAGAACGTGAACTGAATTGAACTTGAATTAGAATGGATTCCATAATGTTGCCTCCCTTAGTGGACAACATGACGTCACATTGGAAGATGTATCTCAGCAGTAACAATTACATCCCTCGCGCTCTCTACAGAGACGTACCGATAGGATTTCTGTCTGTGGGTGTTGCTGGGAACACACTTCTTCTGTACTACCTCATTGCCCTGAAGAAGTACCGATCATCTGTATTTATGTTAATCATGAGCTTAGCTATCACTGATTGGCTGACATGTATCAGTCACGTGGGGTTGGTTACCATGGTGTTCCCGATGCTTACAGTTCCAGAATATGCTGTGCAACCAGTGTGTAAGATAGTGTTATTTCTGGCCGGATGGTCCGTTGTTGGAAGTATCCATCATCTTGTCCTGTTCGCTGCTATGAGATTCTATCAACTATGCTTCCCATTAAAGGCACGTGCACATGTGACCCCATCTTTCATACGCAAATGTTGCATTGGAGTTTGGTTTGCTACTGGCATAACACAGGTCCCATTCCTGTATTACCATTTTGCCGAGTTGGTGTTATATAACGGTGAACGTGCATACTTATGCAACTACAATGGTGATGTAGTTGCACGAGGCTTGTGGTTTCTGATCGCAAATACTATATATCCTGGCGTGTCCATAGTGTTGCTTCATATTGCCAAATACATCCGCATTTTGCAAGCGAGGAAGATCCTTGCCGTACAACAAGAACGCAGAAACGGAGACGCCCGTGCAGTCGTAATTGTTATAATACTGTTCTTTCTTACGTGGATTCCTAACAATGTATACATTGCGACTAGAAAATCTAATCCAGGAGAAGCTTTATATCAAGATAAACTTTGGCTCCTATGGAACCATGTTCTGACCAGCAGCTCTGTCATCAATCCTATAGTGTATTGTCTGGCTGCCGTGACTGTGAGGAAGGACATCGTAAGTCTAATGTGTGGCAAAGATGAGATGACCACTTAGTAGGCCTACACACAACCAACCTTGTCTCAAATGATGGCACGCGGGTGCATCATTGCGTAGTATAAACATCACATCGAGCAAAATCGTTTGGGAAGTCGACTCTAGAGTAGTGTTGTTTAAATGAATTGTTGAGAGACAATGAGAGTACATCACAAGATCACATCCCGTTACATGTTTTGTGTTGCTATGACAATGCCCATCAATCAGCCACAGCCCGAGTCTCGAGTCGTGTTCCCTATAAAATTTGAGCATAGGTCTTATCTTTCTGCTGGTATGTATATCCACATTGATACCGTCTAAAAACCATACACAGCGTTCAACACATAGCTGGTAATAAATGGTTTCAATGAGGCGCCTCGGTGTGTGCCGAGGACCAGAAAATTTCCTCCAGCAAAAATGCAGAAAAACAGAACAGTGCTCTATTTCAGGAACTTCTTCACACAAACATTTCAGCCGAGAATTTGCGAGCAACATACTGTTATGTGTGTCATGGAACCAAGTTACTGATATGAGTAGACGATCTGTTTAAATTTAAGATCTTAATTTAAAATGGCATGAATATTTCAACTGTTGCAAACGTATGGGATTCATGATTCCCTTTTGACCTTCAGTCAAAGCATTGTAGGTATCCAATGTTTTGATCGGTGTCTAAAGCAACCATTTGTTGGAACCATGTTGTTTGGCATAACATGTTGGCCTCTGTGTCCTTGTCTTAGTTCCATAAACCAGTTTCATAATTTTTCCCGCATCAGGCAATGTGTGTGTGTGTGTGTGCGCGCGCGCGCGCGCGCGCGCGTGCGTGCGTGCGTGCGTGCGTGCGTGCGTGCGTGCGTGCGTGCGTGCGTGCGTGCGTGCGTGCGTGCGTGCGTGCGTGCGTGCGTGCGTGCGTGCGTGCGTGCGTGCGTGCGTGCGTGCGTGCGTGCGTGCGTGCGTGCGTGCGTGCGTGCGTGCGTGCGTGCGTGCGTGCGTGCGTGCGTGCGTGCGTGCGTGCGTGCGTGCGTGCGTGCGTGCGTGCGTGCGTGCGTGCGTGCGTGCGTGCGTGCGTACGTATGTATGTATGTATGTAGAATGCATAATGCATAATACATTTATGCAATTGTTTGTTACATACTTCATTAATGGTATGCTGGGCATTTTTGGGAAAATGGCTAAAGTACACATCGCAATCTGCATAATTAGCAGACAGTGAGGACACGACATATTTGCGATATTAAATTTAATTTATTTTAATGTGATTCTTTAAAATTAGTGTTTCAGTATAAATTTAATAATATATTCCACGCGTGTGCGTAGTAACACACTTTCGCAGCATTACGTCAGTAGAATGGCGATGAGGTAGACTGTGGACGTGATTTGGCTTATTTTGGAGGGCTCCCCAATGACGCCTATTTTGGAGGGCTCCCCAATTACCTATTTTTGGTATTTACACCTATATATTTAGGTGTAAATACCAAAAAGGTCATTGGGAGCCCTCCGCAATAGGTCAAATCACGTCCACAATCTACCACGTCGTCATTTTACTGACGTAATGCTGCGAGGATTTTTCCAATAATGCTTTATTTATTTATTGGAAAATCCCTCCTGACATCATGTATATAGGGCATAAATACCGAAAATATGATATTGTGGAACTACCAAAAATAGATTAAATAATATCCTACAATCGACAAACACAAATTTGGTCGTCCTATTGCAGTTTTCATAACAGAATATTATGCAACTAAACATAAAACTAAGCTTATGTGATAAATCAATGGTTCTGCTATATGAAAACATTCACAACCTTTTAAGTCATTGGTGATGTAAATGTAGACATATTGGAAAATGTTGTTCTGTTTGCTTGTCAGGTAACGTTAATAGCAACAACACCCAATCAAATTAGTTTCAAAATATGTATCAGCATGTTTATCAAACATAGTGTTAATATAGTAAAGCCATACCTTTCATTTGCATGACGGAATTTCAAATGTTCATGATGGAGTTAGATACGTCACTATGTATTATCAAGATACCCTACGCATGATGTAATTGAGTATGGTGTCATATACTTGAGTGACATATCGGCTCCCTCATTAATCTCTCCTCGGCACACCCTTCCCAATGCCGTTAGAGAAGACCACCAGTATAAATATGGTCTGATTGAATTGAAACTAATATGAACACCTGCTGTATGTAAAGTAAAATTATCAGCACAATATTTAAGTGCACTTAATAAAATAATGCATCCGCGTGGTAACCCTACATATCGGCCTATTTTAATTATAAAATAAACTCAGTGTTTTTTTATTGTCCGACTCTTTGTTATGATTAAGATGTAGATCTTTATTTAAAACAATGAGACATATTTTCTTGAGGGTAAGTAAAAATTTATTAATAAAGTACGGATGCGGCTAACACTTGTTTTGGTGGCAAAGTTGGTGGCAGTTATGAGCATACCAGATTCTGTGACTAGTTTACTCTTAGTAAATTAATTTCTAGGGCATTGTAAATTGGCTGTGCTGGCTTGTCTCTTAATGCAACAAACAATTTATTGGCTCTCTTGAATGGTGCGCTAGTAGGGTCAAGATTGTGATCAACGCTTAGACCAAATTCTGTTTTTGGGTAAGCGCTTAAGCGAAATTCCATTTTCGCTTAAGCATAATTATTAACACATAAACGCATAATTATTAACACATAAGTAGAATTATTAACGTTTAAGTGAAAATTTTGCTTAAGCATTAATAATTACAATTATACGGAGCCCCTTAGATGACATAGTGAAAATTGTTTTAAAAATAATTGTAAGTGAAAATTTAATTTTGCCTAAGCGTTAATAATTGCACTTAAGTGAAAATAAATCTAATTTCACTTACGCGTTTATCATAATTTTGCCCCCAAACCACGCTATACTCTAGAGAACATAAATCCTTTCTAATAATCACGATGAAAGAATAATAATATTTCTTTGGTATTTTTATTTCTACTATCAAATATAGAAAAGAACTGTTTGAAAAGGTGATATCTCTAACACAATCGCTTCAACTCAACTAACGCAAAATGAGTAAAATTTGTTATGATGTTTGTGTAAGACACGATGAATCATGCCTGCAAACATCACCTGCACAGCAAAGATATATGTGCTAATATATGCCATTTCCCCACTAGGTAAATCATTATAGAACTGGAGGGACTCTACCTCAAATCCTAAGTTGCAGTAAATTTTGAAATGTGGTCATTATTTATGATGCCTGTATAAAATATATTCATAAATATAGTGTGATGAAATCATGTGATAAGGTAACCAGATAGTGATACGTGCATCTGTACTAAACAGAATTAACATATTTTAATTGAGGATAAATCCAATTTCTTATCCCTTGTGTACATGAATTGTATTTACAAGATTATGTCTGTGTGCCAATTGTTTTTAAACAAGGGAAAGTCTGTGACATTACAGTTTAATTTATGCTATTATTGTAAACGTGGGAATACATTAGATAGAGCTCGATGTATGGTGACTGTCAATATTTGGCTCTACCCTTATACATCATTATGCAAACGAATCATTTAACTCTTTACAAGTGTATTAATATTTCCATGTTTATGGGTGTATACCGGGTTAAAATCACTGTGAGCCTTCAAACCACCTACCCCCACCCCAAACCAGATGGTGCTGATGACCAAGATGTATGTTTATTTTTATTTTATTGACGCACTGGCAACGTGCGGCTTCAATTTCCATGTGCTAACTTAGCCGACAGTGATGCACCCGTTAGTTTAATTTGTTGATCACCATCTCCCGGTCGGGGGATCGAACCGCCATTCTGCAACTCCGCATAGCATCAGCAACCAGGCATCTTTCCACTGGACCACCGCACCAAGACTAAAAAGTCAAGGATTTGCCGACCAGCTTTCACATGTCTGATATACTGACACACTGACGATTCATATGGGACTATCTGTGGATGCATCTGTCACAATCAATCCTAGGGTTTTACGCCTATTGTACTCTGACTCCAGCACGGCTCTGGCAGTATATGTATTTTTATTTTATTGACGCACTGGCAACGTGCGACTTCAATTTCCATGTGCTAACTTAGCCGACAGTGATGCACCGGTTAGTTTAATTTGTTGATCACCATCTCCCGGTCGGGGGATCGAAGTGGTGTCAAATGGTCATCATCAATTTGATAATCAAATAATCATACTTATCTTCTAACTCGTCTTCAGCAGCACTTTTATCATTGTCTGTAATCGATTCCTGGTTGTTAACTCTTGGATTTTACACGTGTCAGTGCATTTTAGTCCATTTGCCAGGCAGACAAATTTCGGTAGGTCACATTTCCAGGAACTATTGCATGCTAGTAGATTTAAGACAGTCTCTGCTGCAGCCTGGACTTCCATCCAGTGTACAACCACGTGCTCAAATCAGTCTTCCTTTTCTAATTTCTATCCTTTACCAATTGCGTTTAGGGTTTATGGATCCTGCTCCAAACACCGTCTCCATATTGTGTACACGGTGTGCATGTCTCACTAAACAGTCCTTGCATGGTGGCAGTTGTGACTTTCTATCTCTCCATTCTTTGCACAAAAGAGGTGATATCTCAAGTCCTTAACACTCACAACTGATACCGTTGATGCATAAAGAAGGCATGTGAATGCCTCTAGTTTGTTCACAAGCTCTGGAGAGAGATCCAATTCCTTACCCAACTCCTAGAATGTGTCTTGTGTTTCTGTGTTGCTGGTAAAAAATTCAAGAGCATTTGCCTAGCCTTTGCCAGCAAATGGACTCCCAGTATCACATCCGGTTATGAATGTATTCCAATGAGATCCATATAGACATGTTTGCCAACAGTAGTTCCTATTTTTCTAATATCAAGGAGCCATGTGTGTGTGTGTGTGTGTGTGTGTGTGTGTGTGTGTGTGTGTGTGTGTGTGTGTGTGTGTGTGTGTGTGTGTGTGTGTGTGTGTGTGTGTGTTCTGGTGCCACATTTTTAACCATAGTCTTAATGTTCTCATAGAATGCCAAGCACATGATGAACTACATTTATGTCTTCGGAACTAATTACAATTGCCCTGTATCCTTTGTCTGCAACATGTGCTGCATGCAGAAGCAAGCACTCATTACCTTCCTCTTGTTTACACCTTAGAACGAGTACCACTGCTCTCAGATGTAATTTTGTAGCATTTGTCATTGACAGTAGCAAAGAGTACCTTCTCATGTAAAGTCTCTGTATACTCTGTCTTCTTCTATTCATTGACAAGGGAAGTGATTAGACTGGTTTTGTTGTTGACATGACTCAGAAAGTTCCTCCATTGTCTCACAATCTTTGAGATTGTGATACCCTGTAGCTTATGTCCAGAGCCAAAGTCCTTTTCTCTTACTGATCTTTCACTGTCCTTAATTGAGCATTCTTGGTATGTGTAAAAAATCACATCAATTCTCTGTCTCAAATCTCCGTCCCGCAGTGCCCTAGTAAAGACCAATTTGGGCACATCCCCAAATGTGGCTTTATCCCCTTTTATTCGCTGTACTAGGTTCATTCCATCCCCAACAATTGCAGAATTGCTTGGTACTTCTATGCAAGTGTTCCATTCTTCTGTAACAATTTAGTCAAAGCAGCTTTGTTGGTCTTTAACAACAGCTCCTCTGTTGTTGCCAGGGGACTATGGCAAAGGCCCAACGGGTTGGGAGAGGACATCCTACATCTGAAGATTTCACCCGTGTAACGAAATGTGACCTGTCTCCTTTCAAGACGATTGCTCTCCCACTTGTCTTCACTTCGTTCGTCTTGCATAGTAGGCTGGTAGGTATCTGGTATAAGTCAGTTTGTCATAAGCAAAGCACCAGGGAATAATTGAGATAATGACATTGCGGTGTAATTCTCCCTTACCCTCGCGAGAAGCTCACAGAAGGCCAAGCAAACGATCATCTACCATGCCAATGTATCCTACGATATCCCACATGCTGACAGCTCGCTGTTTCCATGGCGAAGGTGGTCTAAGAATTCATTCTAGGATTTCCGCAACATTGCTAAAAGCTGGGCTGTGCAACACAGATTAAAGGTTATGTTGGCACAAGTCTTCCACTATGCTGTTCCCTTGGACCAAAAGGGAGTTTACATCTAACATCATTTCCGGAAGGTTTTCTTCTATCCAAAGCAAAAACACTATCCATACTTGTCTCATTAATGTTTCATAGCTATACGTGTGCGCTCTGACAGTTCGGTTGTACATCTTTCCAGTCAGAACCCAAGAGACTGATCCACCTGCAACAATGCCTGATGCAATGCATATGTCATTGAGACCAGCATCCTGAAAACGTTTCCCTATGATAGATATGACATTACAAATGGTGTGGAAAGTTCCCATTCAAAAGACAATATGGGTGGGCATAGCGATCTTTATGTTTCCAAGCGATTTCTGTTGCTTTCATAGGAAAAAAGCCTGGTCTATCACTACTGCAATGGATTGCTATAGCAGTTCTGATTAGCTCTGAATGATTAAGAATCTCAAACACGGTAGCATGTACATTGATGGCAGGTAGGTAGCCAGTAACATCTGCTGAATTTGTTAGTCCCTAATACTGATGCTGGACCGAGTCCAGCTCGGAATTTTCATATGTTCTGCATTTGCTTGCCTTGGAAGTACTCAGATCAAATTCTTATGCCAAGCTATCTCTGCTACTCTCTTGGTTTCTTGTATATTAGTAGCTTTGGTTATCAGTGACTGTGGACCAACTTGTTCTCAAGCAATATGTACCTCAAGCTCTGGATGTACTTTGGAAACAGTTCTTTGCTTTTGTTTCTTAATGTATGGGAGAGTAACTTTGGGGAGATGTGGATAAGACTTTGGTCTGTACTGCAATTCTATGCACCCGATGAGATGTTCCTCTTCTTGTGAGCGTCTCTTCAATTCTGCCTATGTTGTCCCAGGCTAGGTTCGTAAATACATTAGACTGAATGGAATCTGGGGAAACGAGTTGTTGATTCAGGGTACCTGCCAGTTTCTTGAGACACCTGGCAGTATCTTCCAGCTGTGAGTATGACACTCCATCTTCAAGTCTGTTCAGTGTGTGGATTTCTGCCAGTGAGCATTTTCACAACATGTAGAAACCCTAGATGTTTAGGAGGTTTCTGTTGGCCACATGCCACTGCATAAATTATGTACTGACTAAATGATCGAATCAGCATATTGACTTTTTGTGATGGACTCTTGTTCTTATGATCTTCACTAAGTAGGCCTGTGAGAGGCTGTTCGAGATAATCTGGTCCAATGCATGATTCTTTGTTTACATCAAAAGGATGGTAAGGCCGTGGAATTGTTCTCATGTCTTGCTTTATGGCAGATCGAATATGTGTCAATATCTGATCAATGAACTTGTTGACATCTGTAGATTTTGCTTTCAAACCTTAAGTTCTCTTTGCAAAAGCTGACTCTCTATGACAATGTCTTGGAATGTGGCATTGCCTGGAATAGCTAGCTACCTGTTCGTCTGGGAAAATATAAATGGATTCCCTAAGCTCAGATTCCAGTTTCCTAAGGAGAAATCTTTTAGTTGACCCCTTTAATAGTTCAACTCCATTGGACTGCATAATAGATTCAAGATGGTTATCAGTGAAGTGGTCATAGCAATAAACTTACTGCGTATGATAACGGTTCGGATTGCAAATATGGGACTCGAGGATTAGCTAGTCCCGATGATCATCATAACCCGACTATTATTTACATTAACCTCGTGACCTTGGCGAGCCTTATTTGACCCCAACATTTGTGATGTAATTTCGGATATGAATATTCATTAATGTCATCGTCATCCTGTCGCCATCATAAGTTGATATAATTTTAAATAGGACTGACCTAATACCGGTGGTATGCCTCAGAACCAAGTGTTATGGCCGTTTGACACAGGGAATGTTAAATGCCACTGACTGATTTATTTTACGACGATGGTGTGATAACTGCCATTTAATGCTGCATGATTTTATTGTGTGAATATTATTCGATAATCGCTCATTCTACGAATGAACAAACACACATGAAGGATGAATGGATGGCTGGATGGATGAATGAACACATAGATGGGTAGCCATCCATGATCCAATTAGATATATACTTTGTACTAGTTGGGAGTGATGATAGCTTGAACCAGTTGATGTTGAAAAAAATATTAGAATGATTTGACTTACCAAGATAGTTTGAACCAGTTGATGTTGAAAATAATATTAGAACGAGCACACGTTGCTGTCGTTCCAGGTACTTGTCTCCTGTAGCTGTTGCTAAATAGCAGCCAGCAACGAATGCACACATATTATTATCCATAACGTGATGTTAGAATCATGCTTCATTTTATGTAACTTATGGAGGCATGGCAGCCTGTCTGTTTATCAAGCGACATTTTCCATGTAATATTTAGTGCAGTACACTTTGTTCCCTGGCAAATATGTTAACTGACCGCTGTGGTTTATACAGGATTGAATATAACTGTCTACACAATATTGACGAATTTGATGCAGGCCTGTAATAAGAAAGACTTGCGAACATTCGGTGCATCAATACCTTGTAAAATGTTCCGCAAGACATTGTTTTAAGACAATGGAGCCACAATCTATTCCAAGTACATATACATGATTAAATGTCCAGTTCTCTTTGACTCTCATAATAGAAGCATATGTTTATGAATCACGACTTTCACCCACTCGTGGTCTTTCCAAAACATAGGCATCATGTACGTGCCAGGCCAGAGATCAACCCATAATGTACTTTGATAGAAATTACCTCACTGGACCCCTAGGTTTGCCAATTATAAATGAATAGGAAAGACATAGCCATAGGGCTGTCAACGTTAAATTGGAATCGAACTTATGCATGGTATTTCCAGTTGATTGGCAAGTCAAAGGAATAGTTCTTACTACTTGCTATCAGCAAAGCATCAAACTGATCCTGATTGTATAATCGTGCAGACGTAAGTTTCATGAAGAGAATAACTGGCGATTGATTGAGCCATAATGACGTAATGTATGTAAATGACCAATTAATCTCCATGGTTCAGAAGAATTAGCGGAAAAGTCTCAACATAGACTAAGGCCATCTTTGTGTAGAATAGAAGCTGATGCTTACAATCATCATCACTCATCGATCAAATGATCCTAAGAGCAATCGTTATTGTAATAAGAGCTTTCTTAGTATTAAATTGTTATAGCTATTATATTATCAGTATTAGTCTAGTCAATTAGAAATGTTAATCTGCGAACATCTATCAAGTTATTTCTTCAAGTTATCAAGTTGTTTTACACATTTTATAAATCTATGTTCCTAAGCCCTTTAACATTCATATCAGACCAAACGGCTTCTGCAGTGGTCTTTTGAAATGTCCATTTGCTGACCAAGCGAAGACTATTTTTGAAAATTTACCACTGGAATGAGTGGCTCGATAACCGAGCCAGTCATTCCAGTGGTAAATTCTCAAAAATAGTCTTCTCTTGGTCTGCAAATTGACATTTTCTATGAGAAAATTTAAAGTTTCTTGAACAAGTTCAAGTGTTAAACGGTTAATCGTTACTAGTAGTCGTGTTAGTCTTTGAGTAGGACATTATTAATCTGTGTAGAGAAATAGGTAACGTCCAGAACCTGAATATTCAAGTCATCAGTCCCAGTCTTGACCAATCCACTTCAGACTCCGACAGACGTCTCAAGTAAGCTTTAGGAGGTATCAAATTTCTTCACTGGCGAGCATCTGTCAGGAATTTAAGACACATTAATATTTAGCAAAATTAAATCATTTTGTGAAAATTCTTAAAAAACATTCCATGGACATCACTGGAAACGAAACTGTGAGTACATTGACATTATTATGAACAGTAAGACACAATCAACGTGACTGCCATTTCACAAAGATATTACAGCACTAATAAATCTATATTTGTTAATTGTTACTAGCAGTCGCGTTAGACTGTGAGTTTTAAAATAAGCTTATAGTGTTAGGTATAAATAGGATTTCAAACTCATTCGAATTTAATCAAAACATTCCACCAAATGACCACGTTTCGAATAGGCCGTGTGCTTTCTTCAAGCAATTATATACATTGATACACGTGTTTGTGTAAGGCAGAAAACTGTATATCATATAGATATACTAGCAGACGACAATTTGCGTAAGCACTGCGAAAGCGTATTTTCAAATTACTTAGATCGTTAATTGTAGTGTATTACCCCCAGACCTTGTATTATTATAAAAGGGAGCAAATGAATAATTTTGCAATTTTTAAATAGTTTATCATATCCAAAGTTTGTCATTCCTAGTTAACTGAGTCACTGTATCTTGAGTTAAAATCTTATCCATATCGAATTAATATTATCTTAGATATAGCTGCTGACTCACAGACAGACAGGCAGTTTTTCTGCTCAGAAATTATAATGCGTACTCATTCGGGTAGCAGCAGCCAAATATAGCTGAAATGAAACCCTAGCTATTATGCATAGATAATTTTGTAAGTCCCTTCAATATTCTGGTGCAAAAGGAACCTTCAATAAGGGCGTGTGATGGTGTCATCCTAAACCGTGTATTAATTTAAACTTTACAAATTACATTAATAAATTTATTAAATTGGTAACTCTTAATCAATTAAAATATTGTTTGGCTTTCTATGAGAAGGCATCTTTTATTCTCCTTGGCTCCACAATTTATGTTTCTGACGCTTTATTTATTAAAAATTTTATTACGGTTTTAGTGCAGTCACCGCTTTTAAAGTACAACATAAATACAAATGGAGTAGGCCTTTTAAGTCACATATTTTCCATCTCTAGGGCTATAGACCTTGCCAAAAATCACTATGAGTATTAGCCCTCGCCCCCCCCCCCACACGTCCACACCCCTGCCACCCCTGCCACCCCCAGACCAACCATACAGGCCCATAGACTAACATGCAGCAACAGTTATCAGGTAAAGTAGTCATGTACAAACACTCGGACTTTCATAAGATGGGCATCGATTCGTCACACGACACCATCAAACGACCAAAGGTCCTAGAGGTACTATATATTGTACTGGTCTGCCAGATATTCTCATTCTGCGGTACTGCCAGTGTGCGGTACGTTGGGACGAGGCCGCTGGTTAGCTGCAGATTCGGGGTTGTGGATCCAGTGTTGCGCGTTGCCGGATTATACAAAGATTGACTTCTAGAGCTGGTGGAATGGTCATGTTCCAGTGGGGCCATGCATCCTTTAGTGTCTTCTTAACTTTCAAAAGATCAACCATTTTGGATATGTCGTATTTAAATTCAAAACGTTTGCAGTTAGTCCGGATTTCAGTATTAAATAATATGCACACGAATTCTAATAATTAAAAGATAACATTTGTAAAATTCGCTATGCTCACACGTATGTTTCTGAACATCTATTTGCGTGAAAACCACAGAGTGCGTTTAACTTCAGCTGTGACTTCTACTTGTGTGACACTTCATGCGAAATCAACACATTATATCATAACACGAATCTATAGCAAAGGTTTACATATACATTATATCATACATTCCTGCAATCTATTATCTACTAATCACAATATAAGCGATACGGAATTGGAACATTTTTAGATTTAATGCACTGTATTTTGCTGTTGGTTTATGGCAATTATTAGTCTACACTGATTTTTATATATAACGTTGTGGGATTAATTGCATTACTTTGTTATCTGACAGTAATTGTGCCGAGCCTGATGATGATTTATTATGGTCGATTAACTGCAAACCACGCCAATATCGAGACCAATTGCTGGTTTTTCAATTTCATCAAGACTTGTTTACATTTAGGTGATGAATTAATAACCTGTCCAGGCATAATCCATTTAGATGTATTTGTTCGTGGTAATTGACATCTAATAATTACACTCTCTATCAGCGCGGTAGTAGAAGCCATTATACGACTGTGGAAATAAAAAATCATACCATTGAAAATTCCTATCAATCAGAGTTTTTAATGGTCTCGTCTAAACGGATATTGACTAGGATTATTTGTAAAATATTCATCTGATATATTCTCATTCAGTATAGCAGCATTGAGTCTGGCTAATCATGTGGCCTTCTAAATGGGAGCGCGTATAAATCCCCTTTCCATGTTATCCATTGATCATATGACCTCATATGACGTCATAATCAGCTAAGCCTGTTTTAAACTCTTAATAGTCCGACACGTTGTACGAATTGTATGTCTCTACTATTTAATAAACATGCTGTTGAATATTTTGAAACTAATTTGACTGGACGCTGTTGCTGCCATACTGTTGCTGCCATAGGCAGCAGCAGTGCCCAGTTAAATTAGTTCCAAAATATTCAATTGCTTACCAGCAAGGTTTTCTGGAAATTGACGGTCAGCGAGTTCGGAGATAGGCGAGAGATAGGCGAGAGATAGGCGGGGTATGGCTAAAAATGGAAAGGCCCATTATATAAAAACTAACGTAGTATATTTGAACAAATTACAGATTTGTTTATAGAAGGTACAGAAAGTAAATGCAGGGATTATTGGTTGTTTATCGTTACATTTGTCATCGAGCAAGGCAGTTATGTTTGATAACTTTGTAAATAGTTCGAGGAGGACAAAACTACACAGGAGAAAGATGTTGCTGACAGCAACAACAGCTTTCAATCACACTCAGTCAACAATAAACAAAATAGTAGTATATGACACGTTTACTAGAAGTTTGTAGGTGGCGGATACATATTCTGTTAACATGTAAATAAAAATCGACTTTACTAGGGTGCAAAATCACATACTTATTCAGAACACATTCACCGACAAACTAGGAGTAAATGACACATTATTAGCAACAATGGCGCTGGGAAATCCGACGGCAACGATGATTGATTAGATGCATCCATGTGTCCCCAAATTAATGGATGTATCCAATTTGTCACTCAAGTATTTGATGTCATGATCAATTACGTGACTATCTAGCTAACGTCACAATAACAGTGACGTATTATAGCTCTGTTGCGTCCGCCAAGTGTACGATTGCCCTTATAATTACTTTGAAATGGAATTCTGGGAATTCAAGGTCAACGTATATGAATCGACCCAACACACGGAAAAGGTGGACGAAGATTAACAAGAAATAGACGGAACACAGATAGAAATGAGTCCTACCATTAGCATTTTAAGGTGCATATTCACACCAGAATACATGAAAATAAAATTGTTAAGAATGTATAATTTATATGGAATGGAATCATCACATGTTAAGATTTAATTCGTTTCATTACATCTAGGCACACACTTTAACCCTCTAAAAGTATACAATTTTAACAATTTTTCCATTTTTTGGCAGATCAGCAGACAAAATTGTGCATATACTATTTAATAAATAAACCTTTGAATATTTTGAAACTAATTTGACTGGGCGCTGTTGCTGCCTTATTATACTTGGAAATAATCAGTCAAACCATTTTAGCAGAAAATATAGCATGAGCAGCAACTGTAGCTCGCGGGGGTATGCGCTGGTCCACCATGTCGTTCCGCTCCATCGCACCGCAAGTGCACGATGTGCCGGAGGGCTGGTTAGCTGCGGATCTCGGGGTTGCGGATCTCATATCGCGTCTCTCCGGAAGGTACAAAGACCGACTTCTAGAGCCGGCGGAACACTGGTGTGCCAGTGGGGCCGTGCGACCATTGCCGCCGAGATTGAACCACATGGTGTCATCCCAACTATTCGTGTTACCGGTATGTCTGTCCATTCTAATTTAGAGCAATGGATGAGATGTTATAATTAAACAGTCACAAATTTTGATAACACCATACAAACTGTTCTATGCGTTTGACAGTAATTGAGCACTAAAATACACAACATAGAGCCATCTAATGTTCTTTCCCCATGGTTCCACGGGAGGTACCACACATATCCATGAATTCGCAGAGGTATCCCCACAAGAGAGCTCCGCAACGAAGTCACTAGATATTTTAATATAAAGTAGTATACCCCTAGCACACACACACACCCACCCACCCACCCACCCACTCGCCCCCCCCCGCCCGCACGCACGCACGCACGCACGCACGCACGCACGCACGCACGCACGCACACACACACAGGTAAGTGCCTCATGCGGGCCTCCTTCACAGGAAGATGCCTTCAACGCCGAAGCGGAGGAAAAGAGTTGGCAAAAGGGCCACGCTTTTGTTCAACAGAAAATGCTAAGTGCTGAAAATCCTAATGAAGCCACAGTTAAGGTGTTGCACACTGATTTACGTGAAGACGAGACGAACGATTTCCGAAGAATTCCCAGGTCACCGTCTTATGTAGTTCCAACGTTACTGTATTGGTAGATGCTGCTATATTTATGCGGGCCTTCTGCTACATCCTATCTTACCAATTGGTTGTTAGTAACGAAAACAAGCTTTGGCCACAAGTGGCAGGGATTACTACCTAACTTTAGATACATTTATCCATCGGGCGCAGATGCTCGTCTTCCCATAAGTTGCCCCGCATAGCATCTACCTCCAAGGATAGCATGTGTACATGTTACGGAGTAAGGCTCCCAAATCAAATAATGCTCTGGGTACCCGGCCCCGCAACCACATATAACATTACCAGGACAAGGTTCACAGTTCACATGAGCAATATTAGAAAGCACCATGCCATTTATGGTGGGGATGGAGAGACGGATATCCACCGCTAGTGTCCTTCCCGTGAGGGCGTGATGGGTTCTAAGACCTCATCCAGACACTATAACGAATTGGATGGAGATCCGCATCTCGTCCGTCACCGCGTGCTACGGAGTTAACATTTGACCTGTCGTTAGGGTTACATTCCATGATGCCCTGAGATGCATTGCAGGCCGGTATTACAATATTTTCAATTAATAATTATTATTTCGCAGTGCTTCCTACATTGGCGGGGGTATCTAACTAACAAGTATCTGAAGATACGGGGTAGATATATGTAGATCAACACTTTAACTATCACCGCTTGGAAACCTCCAATAATTTCCCAGGGTCGGATCCTGATAAGGTGTCGATGGGAAATCCAGACAATTAATAAGCCTTGTGGCTGGTGGATCGTGGAAAGAGACAATAACTCAATATAAATACGAGGCCCTATAGGTAACTGGCCAATTTTACACAACCTTTCCGGTGCATGGGGCTGCATTACCACAACAACCGGAAAAGAGGCGTACACTAGGCGTAAATTCTACAGCGATATGCAATTCATAAACTTTCGTGACGGATATTTAGATTTTCGTGATGGAGCTCTGTCATTCGGATTGTGATTGCCGATAAATAGGGTATTGACTGTCCAAATGACGAATTTTGGCATTCTGCTATGGTGTTGGTGGTGATGGGAGTGGTGGCAGTGATGGTGGTGGTGGTGATATTGAGATGCTGAAAGATGACATATTGTTTGCAGAAAAATATTGTTGTACTGTGTGTAAATATACATCACTTTGATGGCTAATTACTTTGTTGCTCTAATGGATATTAAATCTGACACACAAATATATGAGCTGCATAGGCAATATAGTTCGTCATTTACCATGTCATTTGCGCGTTTGATGACAAGTTGTTGCAAACTTCACCGATTTAGTGGAGACTATTATTGTATTAGTTCAGTGTTGTTTCCGTTCTAACTGATCTGGTATATGCACAATTTTGTCTGCTGCTCTGCCACATTTGCCAAAAGTGGATCGTCAAGATGTAGCAGATTATATCCCTTCCTAAATCTTGACGATCCACTTTTGACGAGTTGCAACTGTCCAAGCAACAGAAAAACTACGCACATAAGACAAATTTGGTTAGAGCTTGGTTTGATTCAACATTGACGTCGACCATGGCCACCTACTCACCTTTCGTGGCATTGTCGTTAGTTAATTTTGAGAGATCGTATTAGGCATTGTTTTTTTTACATCTCCAAGGTGCAGCCTTAGTTAGCCATATTCTTTATTTCTGGTTCTTGTAGTATACTTGTTTGACTTTAACGTATCTGTGAATATGTGTAACATAATTATCCTAATCATGTGGTGGGTATGTTAATCTTCGATCATTTAATTTTGCATGTTATTTTTTTAGTCATCGCCACAAGAATTCGTTATTAGTAAACAAGTCTTCCACTGCTGTGGGTGCTCCAAATTATTGGAGGATTATCCTCCCTCAACAACAACAATATATAACAACAATATATAGTCCATCTGATTGAAGATTGTGCGTGTGGCCTTAGTGCATATATGAGTATTGGTGCCAGCGGTGTGCCCTATGCAGATAGTCAGATTGCTACATGGGAACTTAAACGTGCATATTCACACCATCATGCTTGAAAATGAAAAAATTGTTAAAATTGTATACTTTTAGAGGGTTAAAGTGTGTGCCTAGATGTAATGAAACGAATTAAATCTTAACATGTGATGATTTCATTCCATATAAATTATACATTCTTAACAATTTTATTTTCATGTATTCTGGTGTGAATATGCACCTTAAAATGCTAATGGTAGGACTCATTTCTATCTGTGTTCCGTCTATTTCTTGTTAAGCTTCGTCCACCTTTTTCGTGTGTTGGGTCGATTCATATACGTTGACCATGAATTCCCAGAATTCCATTTCAAAGTTATTATAAGGGCAATCGTACACTTGGCGGACGCAACAGAGCTATAATACGTCACTGTTATTGTGACGTTGGCTAGATAGTCACGTAATTGATCATGACATCAAATACTTGAGTGACAAATTGGATACATCCATTAATTTGGGGACACATGGATGCATCTAATCAATCATCGTTGCCGTCGGATTTCCCAGCGCCATTGTTGCTAATAATGTGTCATTTACTCCTAGTTTGTCGGTGAATGTGTTCTGAATAATTATGTGATTTTGCACCCTAGTAAAGTCGATTTTTATTTACATGTTAACAGAATATGTATCCGCCACCTACAAACTTCTAGTAAACGTGTCATATACTACTATTTTGTTTATTGTTGACTGAATGTGATTGAAAGCTGTTGTTGCTGTCAGCAACATCTTTCTCCTGTGTAGTTTTGTCCTCCTCGAACTATTTACAAAGTTATCAAACATAACTGTCTTGCTCGATGACAAATGTAAAGATAAACAACCAATAATCCCTGCATTTACTTTCTGTACCTTCTATAAACAAATCTGTAATTTGTTCAAATATACTACGTTAGTTTTTATATAATGGGCCTTTCCATTTTTAGCCATACCCCGCCTATCTCTCGCCTATCTCTCGCCTATCTCCGAACTCGCTGACCGTCAATTTCCAGAAAACCTTGCTGGTAAGCAATTGAATATTTTGGAACTAATTTAACTGGGCACTGCTGCTGCCTATGGCAGCAACAGTATGGCAGCAACAGCGTCCAGTCAAATTAGTTTCAAAATATTCAACAGCATGTTTATTAAATAGTAGAGACATACAATTCGTACAACGTGTCGGACTATTAAGAGTTTAAAACAGGCTTAGCTGATTATGACGTCATATGAGGTCATATGATCAATGGATAACTTGGAAAGGGGATTTATACGCGCTCCCATTTAGAAGGCCACATGAATAGCCAGACTCAATGCTGCTATACTGAATGAGAATATATCAGATGAATATTTTACAAATAATCCTAGTCAATATCTGTTTAGACGAGACCATTAAAAACTCTGATTGATAGGAATTTTCAATGGTATGATTTTTTATTTCCACAGTCGTATAATGGCTTCTACTACCGCGCTGATAGAGAGCGTAATTATTAGATTCAATTACCACGAACACATACATGTAAATGGATTATGCCTGGACAGGTTATTAATGCATCACCTAAATGTAAACAAGTCTTGATGAAATTGAAAAACCAGCAATGGTCTCGATATTGGAGTTGTTTGCAGTTAATCGACAATAATAAATCATCATCAGGCTCGGCACAATTACTGTCAGATAACAAAGTAATGGAATTAATCCCACAACGTTATATATAATAATCAGTGTAGACTAATAATTACCATAAACCAACAGCAAAATACAGTGCATTAAATCTTAAAATGTTCCAATTCCGTATCGCTTATATTGTGATTAGTAGATAATAGATTGCAGGAATGTATGATATAATGTATATGTACACCTTGTGCTATAGACTCGTGTTATGATATAATGTGTTGATTTCGCATGAAGTGTCACACAAGTAGAAGTCACCGCTGAAGTTAAACGCACTCTGTGGTTTTCACGCAAATAGATATTCAGAAACATACGTGTGAGCATAGCGAATTTTACAAATGTTATCTTTTGATTATTAGAATTCGTGTGCATATTATTTAATACTGAAATCCGGAATAACTGCAAACGTTTTGATTTTAAATACGACATGTCCAAAATGGTTGATCTTTTGAAAGTTAAGAAGACACTAAAGGATTTTGCAAAAAGCACCACCGCGCATGGGGTATCAAAGCTGGTGGAGGATACGGCAAGCTGGACTAAACAGCTTGCTTGGTTTATTGTCTGCAGTATTGCATTTGTGCTTCTGATCACCCAACTCGTGCTAATAACACAGGAATACCAGCTGTCACCAAAAATTACGAACACAGAGTTAGTCAATCAATCAATTCCATTTCCATCAGTTTCAGTCTGCACCTTGAGAGGAGTTGATTTATACGATCTTCAAATCAATGTGCATCTATTGTTTGAAAAGTATTTTAATTTACCCAATGCCACACTGAAGACGTTTGAAACTCGAAGAATCAAAGCAATAGTGATGTGCCAGAATGGTCACTGGCTGGATCTATCTTAAAGTATCATAGCGTTTAAAAGTGTATAGCAAGATACCTCGATGGTTTAGATCCTCCATTAAATAAAAATATACAATCTTCAATTCTTTATAGCATGCTTTCGCCCACTAACTTCATTGGATATATGTCGAAAGAAAAGTCAACATTCATTAGCTCTGCAAGTTGGAAGTTGATAGCTACATGTGAATTCCAGCATAAAAAATGCACATACGAAGATTTCAATAGGTTTTTCTCTCCACAAATCTATAACTGTTATACATTTAACGTTTCACGATTATTGCAGTCTTCAGAAACACGTTCCACAGGTCCATATGGAGGACTATCTGTTCTATTATTTGTATCCTCAATTCAAATGTTCAAGAATCGTGGGTTAGAAAACCTTATGCTAGTAAAAAATGTTCATGATCCAATACTTTCTGCGAATGGAATCCGAGTAACAGTACATTCTCATGATGACGATCCCGATGTCATCAATAAAGGTGTCGACATTCCTAATGGATTCTCAAGTTCGATATCACTACGAGTTTCCAAGTTCAATCGATACAATACAGCAGGTAGTCCCTGCATTCTCACCGAACATGTAACAGGTCAACCTTCCTCCAAATACTCGCAAAGTACATGCATCAAAGAATGTGCACAAGGTGTGCTTATTGAGCAGTGTGGATGTACATCATCTTCATTACCTATCAATTCATCCAAACATTATCCAATGTGTGGGGCTATTGGCGACTTACCGGACGAGTGCGGTAGCGAATTGTCTAACAGATCATTAGACGGAATCTGCGAGACAATGGCTGATAATTTTTTGGGACATGTTATTTGTGAATGAAGAACCCTTGGTTCTATTGGCCAGGGGACGGAGATTTTGGATTGTTATTGTCCGCCGCCATGCCAGGAATATGTGTATCATAACCAATTTGGTTTGTCCCGTTGGCCAACACCACTGGATGATGATGAATTCAAGGGAAGACTGGCATTTTCCGGATTCTTTGACCGATTTGAAAACGCTGAGAAGCAGGCATGCTTTTCCCGTCTACTAAACGGGTCAGCGGAGGACGTGGCCGAATATTTATCAGAAGGACACTTCATTCGACTGAACGTCTACTTATCCGACAGCACAGTTCTGAGTGTACAGGAGGTGCCTCGCTATAGGTTTACGCAGGCTGTGTCTGATGTCGGAGGTCAAATGGGTCTGTGGATGGGCGTGTCATTGATCACCCTAGTAGAATGCTTCTCTTTGCTGCTTACTCTTGGTAAAACACTTTTTCCACAACTATTTCCTAGCGTTAATGTGCAGAAGACAACTGTTGAACAACACGCTGTTACCATAAGTGACTAAGGTATAGAAAAATATTGCATAGGCACTTACCTACGCATTTACAAACAAAGCATGCAAAGACTAGAGACGAGTGATGTCTTAAACCTTTAACAATTAAGCTTACCAAAACAGCTTCTGTAGGATCTTAAGAAATATTCATTTGCAGACCAAGAGAAGACTAATTTTTGGAAATTTACCACAAATGGAGCGAAATTTTTACAAATTCATTGGTCAAAAGGATAATCCACATTAGCTGTCGTATGAGATGTCTTCTGGAACCACCTGGTGACAGTTCATTGAGATCTTCAAGTAGAATGATTTGTTACCCTGGAAATAGTTTGTTCACCATCTGCAAACTGATTTGACTGTAAGCTGGTGTTGTGTCTACACAATAGTGCTGTGAATTTAGAACAGGAGAGTGGCAGTATTCAGCTTAGCTAGGGCCCGCCCATCTCCATTTGGTCCTTACTTAGCGACATAATTTCAATCTGGCGCCGACCTACTAGAACCTATATGACAATGTCTTTATTGTATCTTCTTAATGAAAAATAGCTGAATTTGCTGAAGTTCCGTTTCTCTTTTACTATGGTTACTGAAAGTGGCCTATTGCCGAGAGATCTTCCCGTGCACCAGCTTATGGAGCAATGTGACTCACTCCAGGAAAGATGAGGTTCTGAAGAAATGCTTGCATTATATACTCTCAGTGATGTCACAAGGCAACAATAAGCAGTCTAAAAAAGTAAAGGTTTGCTAGGCAATGGAGAAGAGTTATGCCGCAGTGTTTCTTTTCAGCCTAGGGGGATCTGGTTAGTGCATCTTATAGTGATTAGTGCAGTGCAAAGCTTGGGCGGCGGCGAAACCTTCCCTATAGAACATATAAGGGTGATAAGATCTGTCGGGTGGTCAAATGGATGGTAGGGGTTGGTCGAGGCCTTGAATGATAAGCATCTGTGTGGAGCGGTCTTACATAGCGAGAAGCGTTATCACAACGTCGAAACTGTTTGTTATGTGCCGAATAGTTGGCGACGAGATTTTGAGGTGCAAATGAGGTGAGCTGAGAGGCACAGTGAACTGAGGGACTTTCCTAGTCCTAGCAATATTTCCTACCCAAAAGCGGCTATTGGCCAAAGCCGAAGTAGTGCAGTTTGTGGTGGCCGAATGTACATACCGATAGCTGGAACTTCGATGGGAGCTAACCAGGAAAGTGGCAGATAGTCCACAGGTGACAGTTATACTCCTTAGTCCAAGTGAATTGTGTTGGGTCTACTGAACAAGAAGAAGAAGTATCCTTTTTGGCGGGGAATGTGCGCAAAGTGGGTTCACCTAGACCAGATTGGTGGGATATTCTATTCCATTCTATTCTGTAACTCCCGCCATTTCATTAAGCGTACCCAGCAGGACTGGTGATTCTGGCTACATACACTAAGTCTTAACTAACTCATAATCAATAATATAGGTGCAATTAATTAATATCAATTACATTACAGGGCATGAGATGTTACATGAGTTCATGCTAGATATGACGTATTATTAAACTTTTGTTAGTTGCTATGTAGCTCTATATCTATATACATATGCACACATACACATGCGCATCCAACTTAATATAGTGTGCTAATTGAAGATAATTTCCTTAAATCCTATCCACATTTAGGCTTACTGGTTAACGTAAGTAGAAGTCAGTACACTAGCCTGTTAATACCGAGTTAGTTATATTTGTCCTGGATATGCGTTCATTAGTTATCCTACAGCAATGACTATTGAGACAGTACTTAGCAATCACGACATATAGGTGTAAATAATGTAGAAGCTACATCGTTGCTTTCTATGGAGAGATTACTGGCTAACTACATATAGGTAGGTACTCTGATTCTGATGGTTGACATAGTTTTGAGGAATGTTAATGTTATTATTATTATTTACTAGGCCGCATTTAGCAGCTTACCACAGGTACAGTGAAGAATAAGAAAGTATCCCCTGGCCATCATAGATGAGATCAGAGAGAAATGGGTGTTTTAAAACAGTGGTTGACATGGATATACAATCATTTACATAAGATCGCTTCTAAATATACTTTCATTTCAAATGATAAGGTTCAATTTGGTCATTGGCGTAGGTTTAGATGTTGACATCTGGCAATATGTATTGCATATGTAGAGTCTCCACTACAGGTCTCGACTGCATTAATTTATGTAGTTTGTTGTTGTTAGTTAAGGGAATCCGTCTTCATAATGGGTGTAGATGCGTCTAGGGAAGTCTGTAGTAATGAGTCATTACTATGGACCATGGCCTCAGCCTCTTGTTTTGATAGGTATTGCAACAGGATTTGTAGTAGGCGAGCTAAGTATTTAGATCGAGCGACTGTGTAATGTCGACAAGCAGTGATAAGATGATATCTATCTTCTGCTGCAGCCCCTCCCCCCACACAAGGTACAGGTTGGATCTGTCATATACTGGTTAAATCTGCTGTGGCTTGTCCGCAATGTGTGTGTGCCAGTGAGCAACCGTGCCTTGATTACCACCTTTTCAACATCACGGACATTTGTTTTACTAGAAGACCAAACGCGATGTGGTGTTCCAAGTTGTACAGCATCTGGGTTGAGGTATTTGAGAGAAACCTTGCTCTG
Source organism: Chaetoderma sp. LZ-2023a (assembly GCA_034401795.1). Classification (NCBI taxonomy): domain Eukaryota; kingdom Metazoa; phylum Mollusca; class Caudofoveata; order Chaetodermatida; family Chaetodermatidae; genus Chaetoderma; species Chaetoderma sp. LZ-2023a. Next base: position 75,453,603 of record CM067367.1, read on the forward strand.
GACCTCTGTTCATTTTTGATTTTCCAATGCACAGCAACTGCCTTCTTGACCTGCGTCTTCCATCATAGTTTTGTCATCGGAGTTTCAAGTACATCAAGAGCAGTAGGTAATTCGCATTTCCTTAAGATTCTCCATAGCTGTGAGAACCAACTTGGATCATCAATCTTCTTAGGCGCGATTTGTTGAATGGCCATGAAATACTCCTTGGTTTCCGGATCTCGGCTCATTCCCAAAGAGAGAAAGAACCTTCCTGTCTATTTGGGCTTCAACTGGTTCAGCCCCAAGTAGGGCATATACAGCCACATCAACACACCTCTCTGTAAGTGATTGCATTTGCTTGAGTTTTTGCTTCTGTAGTTGCTCAACACGGGCTCTAGCTCTATCCGTCAGGCAGCTTACTTCAAGACCAAAGGTTGATCTAGGTAACACATATAATGTCCACATCTTATGTATCAAAACATGGCTTAGACCCCTCTTTCCATGCAGACCAGCTCCCATCAATGCATACAGTGTCCTGGTAGCGCTTGCTATCATCTGTTTAATGTCCACACTCCCATTGCTGAGTCGGGTGAGTCCAAGATGTGTCATGGTTTCCGAGGTCGCTATCTAGTTTCCTAACAAGCTGAGAATAGGGTTCCTGCTACCTTTCTTGTTGACCACCATGATGATACATTTTGAGACATTGTGAGTAAACCGTACTCTATCTGAGTAAACTTTCGTTATGTTGAACAGGATTTGAATGTGCATTTGATTGTCTGTCATGTATATTGCGTCGTCAGCACAGGCTGGTGCTATGGCATTGATGCTCCCAACCTGCGTGCCATATCATGTCTGCTCGATCTGCTGGAGTCACGGATTTATGTATTGTACATAACATTGTGCCGATACTATACCCCTGTCGTACTCCTTGTTTTAGTCTAATCGCTTTAGAGAGTTAGCCTTCCCATTTCACCTTGGACTTTGGGTTGCTGTAAAGTTCGTCCTATATTATCCAGCTTTGTCCTGAAATACCCACATGGTGTTTAACAACCCAGGAATCTATACCATGTTGAAGGCCTTATCAGCGTCCAGCGCTACGAGATAAAGCTCTTTCTTATTCTGCTTTCCCTCCATTATATCTTCAGTTACTAACAAGGCTGCGTTTTCTGAGGAACTATCTTTGTGAAGCCTCTTTGTAGAGGGATCTGTACTTGTTTAAGCATCTTCTTCGTTCACTCAAGTCAGATCTTTTGAATTATCTTTCCAAACACTGTTAACACGGTAATACCACGATAATTTCCAGGTTCAGCCGGAGCCTTGCCCTTTTTCAGTACCGGTGTAATAAGGCCATCCTTAAGGATATCTGGAATGAACATCTCTTTGAAAATAACGTTCATCACTTCTGTAAGACAAGGAATAATCATCATCATCATCTTGGGCTCGGGGCCTAAGCCTAAGGCATGTACAGTCCCGCTATTAAATTGTTAATTTTCAGACTTCGTCGTGGTTGTGGCAGTCAAGTTAAAAAAATTCACTTTCTACAATTATTTACATTATTTACAAGATATGTACAATAGGGCTTGTGGTTATTTCGATGTAAACTTTTGCATTTGTTTTAAAGTTACTGTTTCGTTTCTTGTTGCAATTTAGAGAATTTTCTTCCTGTTAGATTCTTTGCTTAAGTGTTGAGGATGTACATGGTCCTGGAACCGTTAGCTGCAGTGTGTCGCCTACAGTTTCGGACCACTGATCCAAGCGTTAGCTGCGGTGTGCCGACTACACTTAAGAATCAGCTGTACATCCGCTGCCTAAGCTGTATTGTAAATTTAAAGTGTTTGTATTTTCAGTGTTTTTTCTATATTTTGGGTAGTCATCCCTTGTTGGATTTAGTTTATTGCCTACTAATCGCAAGTATGCATTATTCTGTGAAATTTCTGGTCCACCTTTACTTTGAAAACCTCAAGGCTCTTGGCATTGACAGTGTTGCCGGGTAAGGAACTCCAACTTTGAATTACTCTGTTTGAAAAGACGTATTTTCGAATGTCCTTGTTTAACTGCTCCATTTTCAGTTTGTAATTATGACCTCTGGTTGTTTCCACACCAGACTTTCTTAGTACGTTTTCTACTTTGATGTTATAGTAGCCATGACAGATTTTATACACTTCGATTAGATTTCCACGAAACCGACTGTACTTTAGTGACATCATGTTGTGTGACTCCAGTCTTTCTCTGTAGCTGAGGTCTTTCAGTTGAGGAACCAATTTTGTTGCCCTGAGTTGCACACTCTCAATTTTTTTATGTGGGGTGACCATATATATATTACAATATTCGAGGATCGGTCTTACCATGGTTTTGAAAAGAGTAGTAAGCAGAAATCTGTCCATGTATGTAAATGTCCTTCTGATCACTCCCAGTATCCTGTTTGCTTTATTTACTATTGTGTTGATATGAACATCGAAAGAAAGATTGTCGTCAATATGCACACCTAGGTATTTTTCTTTTTCAGTTGGTACTATAGGTGGTTGGATGTCTGTGTCTGTCATGAACTATTGCTTCTTTGGGATGTTTCTGCCCAAGTGGAGTACGTGTATTTTTCTAGAGTTAAAGTGTAATTGCCAGTCTGTTGACCATTTGCAGGTTTTGTTGATGTTGAGTTGCAGGCTGTTGTAGCTCGTGGGGGTATGCGCTGGTCCGCTATATTGCTCCGCTCCATTGCACCACATATACAGGATGTGCAGGAGGGCTGGTTATCTAGGGTTCTCATGATTATGGATCCAGTATCGTGACTCCGGAATGTACAACGACCGGATTCTAGAGCCGGTGGAACGATAACGTTCCAGTGGGGCCATGTGACCATTGCTACCGACTGTTGGTGTCACCGGTATGTCGGTCCATAACCTAATTTAAAAGTCTGGCCATAATGATAATTCCACAATATATATTACTGACACATGTTGCCAGGGAAGCTCTGACGTGCGCTACGCATTCTTATGAACTTAGCAGTTTTATAGAAACCTCTCTTATATGGCTTTATATTTGCGTGCTATCCTACCCGGGGGGGGGGGGCGTGCTTGGAACATACCTGGAGCGGTCGTTCCATACCCAGTTTGACACCCGTGATAAACGATAACACATCGCGGATTGAGAGCACGCTAGGTGAGAATTATAGTCTTCTTGAGTAGGCGCATAGCCGAGAGGAGTAGTGACGTGAGAGATGCGTAGTTTATCAGAGAAGTGTACATGGAGGTGTGAAAGAGTTTGGGAGGGAGGCATACTTTTGGTTTTGATTTTTGGGTTGGGATTTATTTTTCCAGGCCTTTTCTTTTTTTGTTTTCATTTTATGGTGCGTACTCTTTATTGAATTATTACCATGATTGCAGCGAAGACAATAGCTCGCATTGGCATTCTCTCGATGACGGACAATTAAATTTCCGCTGAGAATGGCCAAGCTCCAACGTACCTAAATCAAGTTAAATTATAAAAATATAATATAATATATAAGAAAAGACATATATTTTAAAACATACAGTGGCAATATCACAGTAGTATGAGTAATTATGTATGCATACCGATTATACACAGGTATGCATGCAGTGCGGCCTGTTTTAGCGGGTTCGTATGGATAGCTCTCACTATCCACAATCCGTCTCGACGTTCTGATGCGAGAAGAAAAATAATAAGAAAAATAGTATTTAATAATAAAGAAAAACTGGTCCATCAGGCAGCCCAGCAATAGCTGGGACGGCATTATCGGAATGAAAGACATATTCGCTGCGGTGTGTTGTGTACTTATGTCGCACATGACGTTCTTACAACACAGGTACCCACAGTGATTATTTTGGTGAGACACAGCTATGCAATAATTCTGCGTAGCTGTGTAGGATGACCGTAGTCAGCCCAGGGACGAGGTTTCAATTTTAAAACCATATATAATAATAAAAAAAATATTTCGCACACCTATTCACACATTCTGCTGAATCCACAACAATAATGTTCACAAATGTTTGCTGAGAAATTCGCCCAACGATTTTGGGTCCCACGACTCGTGCTTGACGGCCATGGTGGGTGGTCTTCTGATGCTGATATCTCATTATCTATCTTACTAATGTCAGTGGCACTTAAGTTCGATGAAGCTGCGGATGAGTTAACGGATGCACTAGTGGTGGTGGTGATGACTATTGGTGTAGTTCTAACTGGTAGGCTCCGAAATTGCTGACATCACTGTTGTCGTGGCGGTGGTTGTAGTGATGTTTGCTGAAGGTTGGCTGAATGATGCGAGGATGCTGCGTGACGATGTTGCTGCAGTGATTGCGGATGTCCTTATGATTTTAACAGCCTTGATTAGCTTACTTGCGGACGTTCTAGGAATTACTTGGATCTCTGGTTGATGAGCCATTATGCGCTTTCCCACGTATTGTCTGTCTGGCGTAGTAGTCTTTCTGATGGCAGGAGCTTTGGAAAGAATGGTACTGTACGTGGATGTCGGCCTGCTGGTATGCTGGGCAGTGGTGGTGATGACGGCTTCTGTGAGACTTATCTCCTCGTTGATAGCCAAACTGAGCGGAGATATTAACTGTCTGAAATGTCCAGTAAAACTGGATCATGGATTTTCACAGGCGTTGTTATCACTACCGAAATTGGCTGTCCTATCATGGATGCGGATAGTGTTGTAGTGATGCGTGCTGCCGGAGTTGTCACTGCCGGTGTTGCCAGTGCGTATACTACAGTTGGTGTAAATACCGATGCTGCAGGTGCTGCCGCTGCTGTTCTTACGGGTACTGCCGGTGCTGTGGTGGTGGGTGCTGGAGTGCTGGTGCTAGCTGGCTGTGTTGTGGATGCGGATGGTACAGCTACTTGCAGAAAGTCAGTTTGACGTCATATGGTATGTTTAGTCTTGGCCATTTTTCTGGTTGGAAGCACAGTAATTGGAAGTCTATTTTGGAAATGGGGAGCGATGATATCTATGTCCTCATTTTGCCCACCAGGCTTTAATGTCACACTTAACACACGACGCTTAAATGATAACGCGTGTGTTACACTGTACCGAGTGGCTGAATACAAATTCTTGTAGTCCGCACAGAATGCTCTCTGTAGTAGATGGTTGCGATTCACGTGAAGTTTCAAGTCCGAGTTTCTGCAAAATGCATGCTTCCACGGCTGTCCGTTGTATGATAAAGCAGTACAATGATACTTCTTTCCGATGTGAGTGGGTGCCGATTCTTCCGAGCTGTTAGACAAGGCAAGTGCTTCCACAAGCGACATACTATTCCTGCATGGTGGTTATTTGCGGAACTCCACCAACCTAACTAAACTTGCCTAACTCTTCATAACTTTCCAGGCCAATGTAACATAAAGTAATACAATAATAATAAGAAAACAGAAGAATTTGGTTTGCGACATGAAAGTAGCCCAATGCTCGACTTTCCCTAGTGTCGAGTTTGACGGGAAGATGAAATTTCAGTTTGTGCTCTCCTCCTTTTATACATTTTGGTGACGTCACAGGAAGGCAGATGACCACACCCATAAGTTTTAGGGTGAGTCAGTTCCACCAAATATCGAAATATTTAACTTTTATTCTTCTGGAGTTGGAGAATATATTCTCTTCATAGGAAGAAGGCAAATATAAATATAAGAAGGTAGGATAGTCGATTTCATCCCTACTCGGTGGGAAATCGGGTCTCCGATCAACGTTAAAATCTGGAACTATTTATTCCTGTGGATGCTCACCTTTTAATTAACATGATGCGGGTTTTCAAGTTGGATGCTTATAAACTCGCCTGTTCAAATTTCAGGCTGGAACGCCCGATGGGGTGTGGGAGAGCATGATGACGTCAGCAGCCATGGCCCCGACTCACCACTTCTCACCTCCTCGATCATGCTGTGGTAGTTACGTGGGTTCTTTTGTTTATAGCCTCTGATCCAATTTGCTGAAAATAGAAATGATGATCACGTGATTCTTGCTTTGAAAGCATGTGGTTGATCGGAAACTTAGGCATTCTGTATATGGGTGGAGTTTTGATGCTGTTGATTATACGTACTTGATGCGAAAAATAGAAATATATGTTTTTCCTATTCTGTTCCTTAGAACAGTGTCGCTATATATGCATGTGATCTTATACATACGCCACATCTCATGTGTAGTAGATTTATTCCAGCCCATGTTGATTAGTGGCTAGAATAGGTAGGTAAAAGAATATTTTATATTCCCCATGATGCTATTCTGTCGAAGTTTTGATGCTGCTTCATCAGCCTATGCGCTAATGATTTGGATATGCGGTAGAACAGTCGTATTCTCAATCAAAATTAGGACAGCATAGCTGACTGTAATTTATTGTTTGCTTTAAACAGTCCCATGTCTTGCGGAAGCCCAGTCTACTGACCCCACCAAGCTGGACTGTTTTTACCAGGTGAGTGGACTGCCAACCATGCTCCTCCGTGGATAGGACTAGTCTCACCTCACCTAGACCAAAACTTAATTATCACAGTACAGCTCGGAAAGTGCGTGCCACAGTTTTACAATTTACAATACCGTCGTATGGAGAGTGTGATACAGTCATCCTGCATGTCTGTGTCTCTGTCATGTTGGTGAATTTGATTGATACGCGTGGCTGCTTATCTGTGGATGATCTTGCGCTGTCGTGAAGTGTAAGGTTTTTATTACAGTGGGGCGTGAATACTGCATGCGTGTGGTGTCAACTTTATCGGGCTTGATGTATTTCACTCTGCAATGGCCGAGTCCGAAGACGGCCAGAGTTACTTTAGAGCATGGATGACCAAGAAGGGGGCTGTCATACTTGAATAAGAAAAATTCGTGCGGAAGGGAATGTTGCGGAAAAAATTGTGTCTAACTTTTTCTATTACAAAAGCTAGGTGCATGCTATCTATGTTGTTAGTGATGTTGAATGTCTCCGTTATACAGTTTATATAACCGAGTAAGTGGGGGGGGGGGGGGGGGAGCTGTGGTGCGGGATGCCACCTCCTCTGTAACAGCTGACTCTCATATCTGAGGATTGACAGTCAACAGACAACGAGTGGAGTGTGAAATGGACAGGACCAGTAATGTCCGAACTTGGTGCATAGACAAGAGACGCGAGTTGGAGTGGGGGTGGGTGTGTGCTAATGGATAGGGCGCACCGTGGAATGGGTGGGGGTGGTCTCGCGATTTTATGGCTTGGAGGGGTACACCGAGTTGTGTGGTTTTGCTGTTCTTCAAAACAAGCAAAGGCCTCATCAAGCCTCTTCACTTCCATGCTATGTATTACATGCTCCACCCCACAGGAAGCATGGCATGGGCCAACCTCAGCTTCCGCTTGTGGTAACTCTATAATTAGGATGATAGCATGAAGTGGGTAGGAGTGGGAATAGGTCGGTGGAACAACTTTTCCGTCCTTCCCCTTAGACAGTACAAACGAGAAAGTCTTCAGTTACGACTTCCCAGATCAAGTAGACCCGCTCTAAGAAGGGAGAGGGTGAGTACACATCCCGTCATCATCCTCAGCATTAGTCATATGTTCGCCGGACTCCTGGCTTGGTAGGTATGGGGGTGGAACAGGCACCGCGGTGCTCTGGACTAATGTCGGGAATACTTGTTTTTGTAGAGACATCTGTCTGGGTACCAGTGTCACGTGGAAGGCCCAGCCCAACTTCTGGCACTGGGCCATCACTGACACAAGGTTTAAGTTAATCGAAGTAGATGACTGAGATCAGGCCATCCGAGGCGAGGATACGGTAGGTCACGTCCGACTTCTTACCTATGACCACAAAGGGGCCTTTGCACTGGTAAGTCAGTTTACTTGGCATGTTTGCAGAATGTCGCGAATCGTGAACCCAAACCCTCTTTCTCGCCTCATATGGGTCTCCATGCACTCGCCGGTCATGGCACATTTTCTGACGCCAGTGTGCAGTGGATATTTTTGCTCTCACTAGCTCATGGGACAGTCTTATCCACTGCCGCATGAGCTCTACATAGAGAGATGATAAATTTTTCTCTCCGGGATGGCTAATTCACGGCCTAACATTAACTGAGCAGGGGTATAACCCGTGCTGGAATGTATAGAAATGTGGTGTGCCATGAACACAAGTGGAAGTCGTAGATCCCAGTCATGACAATCAAGGCGTGTTTCCTTTGTCAGCATCTCTGCCAGGGGTCTATTGAACCTCTCTATCATTCCATCACTTGACGGATGGTATGGCATTGTGCGTGTTTTGACTATATGAAACAATCTGTAGAGCTCAGAGATCAGTCAGCTCTCAAAATTACTTCCTTGGTCGGAGTGCAGTTCATAGGGCACACCAAAGTGGCAGAACACATTGCTTGTCAGGACCCCCGCTACCATGGATGCTTCTTGGTCTGGCAAAGCAAATGCTTCTACCCACTTCTTAAAATAATATTGTAAGACGAGGATATACTTGTTTCCTTCATCCATTGTATTCAAGGGTCTGAGCACATCAATAGCCACATGCTCCCATGGTGCACCAACAACCTTAACTTGCAAGGGTGCGGAATGGTGCTGGCCAACAGCGCATCTTTGGAATGGGACACATTTGGTGACCCATCCCTTCACACTATTGCGTATCCCGATCCAGTGGAATCTCTGTTTAATTCGAGAAATTGTTCGCTTGACGGCCAAGTGTCCAGCATTACCGTGCAGTTGTTGTAGAATTGTTTCACGATAATGCTCAGGAATCACTACCTGGTTATTAATGTAGAGGATGCCATCTTGCATATGCCAATCTCCAAACCTCTAATAGTAGTATTTTGCCGTCACAGAAAGTGGTGTTACAGATTCCTTAGGAGGACGTACCCCCTCCTGGATCCACGCGTATATGTTTCGTGTTTGCGTATCTGTTGCTTTGTCATGAGCGACTGTCTCCGTGTCCCACTCTGCGCACTGCAATTCGGGGAACACAGGAGATGGCTGTGTAGTATGTGTCACAGTGGTGGCCACTTACTGTTCATCCTCGAGCCCAATTCTGCTCAAGGTGTCGGCATTTCCATGCAGCTTGCCAGGTCTATGAACAACGTTGAAGTTGAAGGCCTGGCTCCCCAGATTTTTTAGGTTTCTGAGCCAGGGTAGGTAGGCGTGATCTGTATGCAGGGTAAATGGGTGCCCGTACAGAAAGTGTTTGTAATACTAGACGAAATGCTCTGCAGCTAACAATTCCCTCTTAGTGGTTGCATAACGTTTCTCTGTTTTGTTTAGAGTATGTGAACCATAACCCAGTACCTGCTCTGTTCCATCTTATGTGACCCGAGATAGAACTGCACCTATTGCATAAGCAGATGCATCAGTCTTCAAGACGAAATCGAGGTTAGGGTTAGGATGAGCAAGAATTGGTGCGGTCATCAAATGTTCCTTCAGGTCGCTGAAGGAACCTTCACACTCACTCGTCCACTCGAATGGTCGTTCTGTTTCCATGATCCTAAATAAGCGTGATGCAATCTCACTAAAGTGATGGATGTAACGGCGATAGTACTGGCCGAGTACATGCTAGACCGAGGAAACTACGGGTGCCCGTGACCATAGTGGGAGTTTGCCACTCCACTACTGCTTTAGTCTTTGAGGGTTGAGTAACCACTCTATCGTAAGGATATGACGTGTCCCAGGAACTCGACGCTCTGTCTAAAGGGATGACACTTTTTGGGTTTAAGCTTTTGATTAGCATTGTGGAAACACATTTGATCGGACAGAGTCTCCTCAAACGAGGAGCCAAAGACGATTACATCATCGATATAACAGAGACAAGTCTCCTATTGAAGGGTAGTTAATACCTGCTCAACGAGATGCTCGAACATTCCAGGAGCGTTGCATAATGCACAGGGCATCTTGCAGAACTGGAAAAAATGTCTCTACAGACAAACGTGGTCTTTTCCTGATCAGCCTCATACATGGATACCTGCCAGTACCCACTAGCTAAGTTAAGGATACAACACCACTTGGCTCCGAACAAGGAATCTAAGGCCTGATCAATCCGCGGTAATGGATAACCATCATTGATGCTAAGATCACTAAGGCAGCAGTAGTCTAAACAAAACCACAAAGATCCGTCCTTTTTACCTGCTAGTACTATGGGCCTAGGGGGATGCTGAAGGCCCTATAATGCCTCTCTGCAACATGTCGTTCACTTGTTGATGTACCTCCGCTTCCTTGTGAATGGGAAGACATTGAACGGGTTGTCAAACAGATCGGTTGTTTCCAGTATTGATGGAGTGTCGCACAAGATGAGTTTCTCCCAGATCCATATCTCCGGCCGAGAAACTGTCGCGATATTTATTTATAAGTTTCCGCATGTCACGTTTATGAGATTGCACCAATCCAACTCTGAATATTTATCATGCAGATGTTCTGTTAAATCATCAAAGGTTGTTGCCAGTGTACGTGCGGTAGGGGGTATCTCCAGTGATATCACATCCACCAGATGGCCACAATGAACTCCCGGTACAAGAGTTATTGTGTCCGTTGTGCCATTGAATACTCTAGGCGGTATATGATCCTTATTGGTGGTGCCCACGATCATTCGTGGACTGGCACATTGTGAGGCGATTATATATTCAGGGTCGGGTCCCAGCATAGCTATGTGTGTGTTGTTTCCTAACTGGGGTGCAGTACTCCCTAAGATGTTCTCCTGTCCCGGCTCAACTGTGACCGTAGATGCCAAAATCACTGCACAAGTACCATACGGTGGTGATTCCAGCCCAATGGGTATATATCGGCCGGGTATGTCTAGTTCCTGTTGTCTGCAATGTATGATGGCTTCACTGGCACTGAGGAAAATCAGAATCAAGCAGGGCATCGTTTTGAATAGAGGCAATGATAACCCACTGTATGAATTGCATTTCCTCTATCTGTATTACGAAGTTTACTATGCCAGCCACAGGAACATCAGCTCTGGTAGTTTTTTGCAAAAATATGTTTGTAGGCCTAAGGGGTGGGTTCTTATGAGATGGGATGCTCTCGTATAAGGGCTTGTTGAAGGGGGAAGCTCCAGTGTCCACGGTGGCACTGGTGGAAACGCCACTAAACAGACAAGCACACTTATATATTAATTTGGGGTGTGCCTGTGGAAGAGTTTCCAATGATACTGCCTGCGGAATTGTTTTTGGTGCAGTATCATCCTGTATATAGTCTGTCTGTTTCTGGATGGCTTCTGTGAGTGCTGTTGTTGGCTGAGTGAGGAAGGGGTCAACCCGTCGTCACCACTGCTGCAATTGCTTAGGCAATGACGGAGCTGGGGGTAGCAATGGTGATGTTGTTGATGATGTTTCGGTGTACTGTGAGTTCGTGTATACAGCAGTCTGGTCATGACTGGTGCAATCGCGGATAAAGGCTACCTGTGCGAGCCACATTTTGCAATGCATCATGGGATGTTTAGTTGATGTGCAGAAGAAACAATGATGGCGTGGAGGTTTGCCGTACTTTGAACAATGCTTCTTCTTGCGGATCCACGATGCTGAATGCTGACTGCAGTCCGTGTCACTATTACTGCTGCTGGATGTAGTGGGTGATGCTGTCAGGACGTGTAAATTGCATACCACCAAGGGACACCGGGTGTTAAGTGCCTTGGCGGTGGGTCATGGTGCTTGTATAAACCTCGTTTCAGTGGAGGTGCTACAACAAACCACTGCCGTTACATAGGACATTGCGAGGTCACAACCTCCGGCAGAGGGAGATGTCAGTGCCGTGGATGCAGTATGCATCATTGGTACCAACATATATGAACCCGGGTGTGTGTAAGTGCGTACTGTTGTCGAAGAGTGACTTGTCATGTTGGCCATCTGATGTTGGTGTTCGGAGGCCGCAGTTGAGCCAGGTTGTGAGAGTGGGCACTGAAGTGACTCTGTAATTGGTGCCCATTCTAGCTTAATGGGGTCTCAGGCTACGGTGTACGTTGGTCAGCAGGAGGAGTTGTAGACGGAGCGCGATTTGGACATCGCTCCTTCCAGTGGTCCGGCTGACCACATCCAAAACATGTGTTTGGTGGCTGTGTAGATGTCATCATATTTGTTGCTGGGCGTATTGTTGATTGTGTTGCGACTGTGGTGCTAAGTGTGGTGACTAAGTTGGCGAGTGCGGAGATTTGTTTTTGTTATCTCTTGTAACCTATCATGCATGTTCTGACGATTGGTATTATTGTGCTGGTTCCTGCATCCCGGGGCATTGTTGTGGCCTCCGCGATGGGATTGGCCATGCCCTCTTCCTTTAAACACATGATTTTGACCTGTGGGTTGTTCTGATTGTGTTTGTGTGTCAGTTGATGATGTGGATGCTGATGCAGTTGGGTTGTCGGCGGTGATTATGAGGTTTCCATCGTTCACTTCGTTTATTTGATGTAATTGCGCCGATTGATTTTCTCCTGCCCCAAGAAATTCTCGATCCAAACTGCAGTTGCCATTCATGACTGTAGGCTACTGCGCTCGGTGAGGAATAACTTTTCCTTGAGGGTGGGTTCTCCACTTAATGCGTCAATGAAAGTGCCCAGATGCAGATGTGTAACTCACTCGTGATTCGTGCTGGGGTAGGCGCGAGTAACTAGTCTCCGAATATGACTGGCTAACTCTGGTAGTGTCTCCCCAGCTCATCTGCGCAAGTTCTTGAACTGTAGATGACTCGTCTCACCGAGCGCCATGTCCCCGAATCTCCCCGACAACGCACTTTCCAGTTCCGTGTATGGTGGCGTGTGGTCTGATCATAAATCTGAGTTGGAGTGCTTTTCCTGACAGTTTTGCGGCCAGATATTCTCTCATTTGTCAATCTGTCCACCGATTTGCATGACTAATTATTTCGAATTGGCACTTATAATTAGCCCAATCACTCTCCCTGCTATATTCGGGAGGGAGAATGATCCAGCCATGGCCACGATATGGAGTTATAGGCATGAATGCGTGTTGGTAGTGGTGTTGGTGGTGATTCCCGATGAAGTTCTCGATGATGCCGTGTCCGCGAGGGCAATTCCCAATGATAGTGTTATGCACGATATGTAGGGTCCGCTGAATATCGCCCTGATGCAGGTCCATAGACGGGTGTTGGTCCATAGACTGGGGGTTGTGTGCTGTGTAAATGACGTGAACATTCTATTGTTGCAATGGGTGTTCCTCATACAGAGGTGGTCCGGGAGACTGACAGGGGTGGTGTGTGCCGTGTGATGTTGTTCTTCAGGAATATTGTTGAAAGGGAGGTGCCACATCTTACGGCTCGTATCGTGGTACCAATGGTTAGTACGGTAATGACGTACATATCGGCGGAGATGCCGGACATGGTGCATGAGATGCCGTCATTGGTCACCCTGTAATGACATTGGTGAACATAATGGCTGTGAAGTAATAGTTTGGCCCTGTAGTGGCCTGTGTAATGGTCGACCGCAATCCGGCATGGATGTTGGTTGCCTAATGTGGATAGCCGACAGTGTGATATATTGAGTTCCCACCTGTGAGGCATCAGGGAATGCCCCATCGATGATCTGTGAAAACCTTTGTAGAAATGGTGCTGGTCGTTCCACACCGGGGAAATTTCTAGGATAGTCAGTAAGCACACGCGCCATTCTCCCATCATATGATGCTACTTCCAAATCAAGGGAGTGCTGACTGGCTAATGAAGGAGACTGAAACGCAGGTGTTTTGAGTGTTGGCGTGGGTTTGCTTCTCGTTTGGGCCCCACAATGGGCGCCACTTGTAGCTCCCGTGGGTACGCGCTGGTCCGCTCCGTTTCACCACATGTACAGGATGCGCAGGAGGGCTGGTTAGCTATAGTTCTCGGGGTTACAGATCCTGTATCATGATTCTCTGGAAAGTACAAAGACCGGCTTCTAGAGCTGGTGGAACGATAAAATTTGCGCCCATTGCCACCGAGATTGAACCTCACCTTCTCATCACAACTGTTGGTGTCACCGGTATGTTGGTGCATAATCTAATTTAAAAGTCTGTACATAATGATAATTCCACAATATATATTACTGACACGTGTTGCAAGGGAAGCTCTGATGCGCGCACATGCATGCTATGTGTTCTTACAGACGTGGCCATTTAATAAAAACCTCTCTTATATGGCTTTAGACACATGTGCTATCCTACCCGGGGGGTTGGGGCATGCTTGGAACGTACCCAGAGCGGTCGTTCCGTACCCAGCCTAGCTGGGATGGTTCGTACCCGTCCAACCGATCCGTGCTACACCATCACTGAATTGGTTGTCTATCAGCTTTGTGTCATCAGCAAATATCTTGCATATGCACTCGAGCGTGTCCGCTAGGCTATTAACAAAAATTAGGAAAAGTGCAGGTCCTAGCACACTGCCTTGTGGTGCGCTACTTGACACCTCCTTCCAGTCTGATATTGCCTCATTGACACATACCCGTTGTTTACGATTGGTCGAGAAATTTTCTGTCCATTTGACTATGTTTTCCCCAATGCCATATGCCTTGAGCTTCTTGAGACTGTGTCGAATGCTTTTTTGAAGTCAAAGTATAACACATCGACTGGTTAATTTTTGGCTATCATTTCCGTTATTATCTCTAGATATTCCAATAGTTGTGTCTTGCATGACAGATTAGATCTAAAGCTGTGTTGGCATGTAGTTAGTAAACCACATTCTTCCATGTAGTTCATAATCGCATCTCCGATGAATGACTACAAGACTTTGCATAGTATGCAAGTTAAGCTTACTGAGCTGTAATTCCCAGGGTTGTACTTTGGGATCTTCTTGTAGGTGCAAGTTACATTTGTGGTTTTCCATTTCTCAGGAATATCCCGTTCCTCTAGGGAATTATTAAATAGAAAGTCTAGTCCATTACCTTTATTAGGATTTAGCTCTTTGGGTTTTTTCTTTACTGCTGCCGGGGTTATGATAATGTCAGCAAGGTAGTTGTCATTCCTGGGTATGATGCCAGGGACATCTTCCAAGTTCTAAATAGTAAAAAACACTAGCAAAAACGTCTGCCTTGTTACGGTCTGTCACTGACATAGTCTTGCTACCTGGCTCTCGTAGGTCACCTATTGCTTCCTTCAATTGAGTATTACTTTTTACATACTTCCAGTATGCTTTTGGATGTGTTTTGGTCCCTATTGCTAACTTATGTTCAAATAGCTTTTTATTTTGTCTGATTTTCGATGTAGCACAGTTTCTTGCCTGTGGCTTTGATTGCTCCATACATATATTTATTTGTCCAGCTTTTCTTTTTGGAGTTTGGTCCGGATAGTGGTATATGGTGATATATCGCTTCAGTAAGTTCACTGTGAAAGTACACCCATGTTTCATTTGTGTTGAGGCTTGCCATTTCATCCAATTTAGTGGTGCAGAGTTCTTTCCTCATATCGTCGTAGTTGCCCTTATTTACCAGTAATTTATTGTTAGTAGTCTGAGTAGGATCGTTGAACAGGTCCGGATACAAGCGGATCAATAGTGTATCATGATCACCTTTACCTAGCTTTGCATGGTGGTTGATATCCATTATCATGTCAGAGTCGTTTGAAAGGACCAGGTCGAGTATGTTAGCTTTTTCATGTGGGCGATATCTTGTTGGTTTATTAATGTGTTACATGAGTATGTTGTTCTGCATTGTATGTATTCATTATTGGGTATTATGTTCCGGAGATAAGTCAGATGACCAATTTATGGTGGGAAAGTTAAAGTCCCCTGTAATGAGAATGTAGTCTGCCTGAGCCTCCGCAATGGAAACGGAAAACAACTGATTGTTGTTTATGTTAGCAGACTGCGGACTGCGATATATTCATCCTACTAGGATCTTTTTATTGCTTTTTGTTTTCCACGTACACCATACAGATTTTTTCAAACTGTGTTTTATGTGTATATATAGCAACGCCTCTGCTTCTTGTTTATAAATAGGTCGCAGTTGTCTATTTGGAGTTCAGCATTTTGCATGGAATGTTTGAATTTACTTTCTCGGATATATCTCTGTAATACAAATTAGGGCTGGGTTGTTTGTAACTTCAATTGTATGCTTCATCTCATCGTGTTTGTTTAACAAGCTGTCTGCGTTGGTGCATATACATGTTGCAGTAGGTCCAGGGTCTTTATTTACATTATTTACATTTGTGTCACTGCCCGTGTGCAGTCAGTGGGAACTGGCTCTTGGCCGTGCAGTGTCGACCGTAACCATTTGGTTGTTCCTAATGATGTGCACTTCATTTGGATGGGCCTTTCTCTTTTCGGCCAGCTCAATCCATAATTTGCGTTGTTCTGTGCTTTCTTTAGGTGTGAGGTCAGGGTTGACGTTTATTTTGTTGCCGCTATTTTTTTGCCTTTATTAAAATTAATGGCACCTTTGACAAGCTTCTCCTTACTCTCCTCTGACTTCAGGATTACCTTCACTGGCCTAGTCCTGTCTGATTTTTTTACCCAGACAAAAGCTTGATTTGATGTCTTCTGATGGGATTTCAGCCATTTCCATTATAACCTTTTCCACTGTACCTTTATCTTCTTCCTTTCTGTCAATGTCTGCTTCTTGCTCACTTTCCTTTACATTGACCAGAATTACGTTCGTTTTCCTTTTCTGTCGTTCTTCCAGCTCATGAAAACAGTCTTTGACTTTTGACTCAATCTTACTGGCAATGTCCCTCATTTCTTGCTCTCTTGATACACATTGCATATGCATGATTCCATTAATGTTGTCCATCTTCTCTTCCAACTTCACAAAACGGTCATCATTGTTGTTGTTGTTCTTGTTCTTGGCTCCAGACCTACAGAGTGAGCTGTGCCATATCAATCCAAGGTGTTTTTTCTGTAGGACTTTGTAGTCGCTAGGCGTAATGTGTTGGTACTTGGTATGAAACCAAACATCACAACTTTCGCACTGTAGGCCGGATTCAGAGCTCTTGACTTCCTTTGTGCATGCCCCACATGGGTTATCCTGGCTGGTAGAGACTTTGTCGTGACTCGAGCTGTAGGAGCTTGCCGAATCTTTCCTATTTTTCTCAACGTATCTCATGCTGGATTTAGGGCAAGCATCTTATATTTTATTTTGTGTCTTTGTTATTTTTGGCAATAGTGTTTATTGTCTTATAACGCTTAGTCTGCTTTGTTTCCGGCGTTGGCTGTAGTGTGCCGACTACACACTGAAAACAATGAAAAATTAGTAAGTTAGTGGTAATAAAATCGTCAGAATGCTTCAGGTGCTATGCAGTAACCCCATCGTGTCTGCAGCTTTGCCAGGGTTTAGGGACTTCAGAGCTTTCTTCACTTGTATGGGTGTTACTGTTTGATTCGGGCACTTTTGAACCATGTCCTTGATTAATAGATTATCGTACAGTATCATGTCCCTGTACTCCTCATCGAAGCTGGTGTTTGTTTTTGGCTCAGCAAGCACCTGGAAGTATTTTCTCCATCCATCCCTGATAGCAACTGGGCCAGTTAGTACCTCATCTTGCACTAGCAATTCCTTAGTTGTGGCATTTGTTGTTGCTCTCTGTTTACTGATCAGTTGGTAGAAGAGTTCTTTTAACACTGCTTGAAGTCTCAATGATTTTGTTGTAGTGCTCCTGCCATTTCACTGCAACGTGAATGCGTTGGGCTTGTCGAAGCTTCTTATTATACAGTGAACGATTCATTGAGAGTTCATGGGACTTGTCTCTGTGTGCTCCGGCTGCTAGCCATTTGGCATGGGCATCTTTGGATTCCTTCCCAGCTTTGGATATCTCTTTCATCCATGGGTGGAACCCGACTCGTTTGAAGTTCTTGGCAGGTATTTTATCACCACCTGTCCGTGCAGCCATGTGGATGGCGCTTACTAGATGTTTGACGGCAAATATTAGGTCCAGTTCCAGACAGGTACTCCATTGAGGTTGGGGGGGGGGGGCAACGATTCTTGAATATGCCTTTGGTAGTTCTGTATGTCTATTTTACTCCAATCAACTTTACATGCTTGAATATTTGGTGTGTTGTTTTTCACAGTTGATTTCACACTTATTATTATTATTATTATTATTATTATTATTATTATTATTATTATTATTATTATTGTATGTCGGTATGCCCATCACTGGGACATGATCCGAGACATTGGCTAATGCCGATCTACAATGCTAACTTCAATTAAATGCTCCTGCACATCCTGGTCACTATATATTTAATCAATCTGAGAACTGTGAATACCGTTCTCTTGGTAGAAGGTAGGTTTCTGTGGATGAATGTGTGCAAGTACTATCCCTGTATCCCACATAAATTTTGCCAATGCTATGTCTCTTTTCTCCTGTTACTCTCTACAGAGTGATACATTGAATTCTCCACAGACCATGATATGGTAATGGCTTTGAAATTGTATAACTGTCTCTGTAAGCTCTGACAGTGTATCATTAGAAGCCTCTTCTGCCATCTCGATCCTCTACATAGCATGCACACAGTAATGAGACAAACTGGGAGTGGTTCAATGTCAATCATTATGATGAGGATTCTACAAGGACCATCGTGATGCTTCTTTATGCACGGGTTAAGAGTACAGTGCCATTTAACATGCAGATACCCCCATAACCACGTGGACGCTGCTTTGGTGAGATTTGGTCTTCACTGTCGACCACTTTATGAATGCCTGTATAGTTCTTGTGAATGAGTTCGATTTCATTTTTCTCAAAGTCAAAGGCCCATGCTTCCTGTAGGCAGAGAATATCGCTTTCAATTAGGATCTGCTGTAGGTATAATTTGCTGGCTGTAACATTTTTGACGTTGAACGAGCCTATACAGATGGCAGAGGCATCTTTTGTTTTTGTACTTTCACCTTTTCTCCCATTCGATTATAGCTCTGATGCTCGGCTGTGACCTAAAAAAATGACCACATGTTTGTTCAGGGCCCATAGCATTTACTTTGTCTTGACAATTCTCGTCAATTTCCTGTATGAGGTTTTGCCCCACTGTTCTTGATTTAGGGCTACTCTCTTCTGCTCTTGTTGGGGCTCCTTCGCTTGTCCTGTGTTTATATCTGGTCACTTCTACTTCTCTCAATAGCAATTCATTAGCTAGCTGTGAACTGCCTAGCTTATCGGACTCATTCTCTTTATCACACTGCAACCTGAATTGATGTAATTGTTGCCTGGAGTGATTAGAGGGCTCTTGCTCTTAAATATTGCACTTGCTATTGGCATGTGACACCCTCATTGGCGCCGCTGGTGGGTCTTGGTAATTCTGGTCAGCTTCTTGTATGAGCATTACTCAATTTAGAATTAATCTCTTTTGGGCTTGTTGGTGTTCCATCACTTGTGCTGGATTTATTCCGAGTCACCTTCACCCTCTCAATAGGAATTGGTCATCTGGCTCTGAGCTTACTGACACTGTACTTATCCTAGCTACTTCTGGGCCTTGCAATTGAAGACATAGTTGTTTTTGGTTATAGATTATACCACTGGCTTCTCTGGCTCATGTTTTTTTTACCATAAGACAACCTGATTTGATGTAAGTATTGCCTGAGGTGACTCAACTCCGCCGTTCCTGGCTCCTGTTGCTCAGTTCTTGAATGATAGTTCTGCTTCGTTGCGACTTGTGCCGCCTACTTCTTTGTCTCATGACGCAACCTGAATTGATGTATGTGTTGCCCTAGCAGATTGGACCCCACTGTACCTGGATCCCGCCATTCACTTCCTAATTGATAGTTACGTTTTGTTGTGACTTGTGCCACAAACTTCACTGGCTCACGCTCACGAGGCAACCTGAATTGATGGAGGTGTTGCCCAGGGTGATTCAATCGCACTGCTCCCGAGTACTGCCGATCACCCCCTGAATGATAGCTATGCTTCATTGTGACTTGTGTCGCTGACCTCACTGGGCTCCGCTCATGAGGCAACCTGAATTGATGGAAGTGTTGCCTGCAGTTACGGCTGTGCAATGTGTTCTGAGTTTTGCACTTGGAGGCCGTATGTGTCCATCCATTTGGGATCATAGTTGAGTTCTGGTACCGGGTTACCGGGTACCTGGTATGCGCTGCTTGAGGCTGGTCCGGCCATCCTGCTTGCCATGCTACAGATTGATACTTAGGTGATTTTGGCAGAACTGGATTTCACTCTCTCAGCTTCTGCATGGGTGGTGGGAGCATAGTAGGCACCATATTAGTAATTGCTGCTGGTGGGACTATCGTGTACACTACGTTTAGTATCCTAGGAGGAGGTTGGGACAACAGATACTGTGGGATTAAACTGTCAGCATTCAAGATTGACCCACTTTGCTGTGTAGGTTCAGTCACAATGATTGGAGTATTGTGGTGTGTCACCGGTGTACATTAGATATCACGGTATTGAGCAGAAAGGCTTCACTAGACCTCTCTAATGCAGTCACTTGATCGTTTAATTGTTGGATTTCTGATGAATGCATTCTCTGCATTAATTCCAGACTTGCTTGTCTGCAGCTGGCGTGGGCTGTTGCTGGCAGGGACATAGATATTTCGTCTCTGAGATCTGTATCAACATGGCACCCATTTCTGTTCCCTCTACACGGTGTGTGGTGTTTGTGTTGTTCTTCATCAGATTTAGGAAGGGAAGCAGCCAGCCGCAGCTTCAATTCTCAATTGCTTTTCTCTAGAGCTGCCACCTTCCTATTAAGTTGTGAAACTAGGGGATAGGTGGCAGCGAGTCGTTCTCATTCATCTGTGTGCTCACTTTCTCTTTTATTGGTGTCTGTTTCTTGCTTTTTCAAGTCCTTTCGATTTCTGGCACAAGCCTCCTATCTGGAGATGATATCCTTCAGCTTCACGTCGCATTGGCATACTGTGTCAAGAGATGGATCCTTGTTGCAGGGTAAGACTATATGTTTATTTTGTGGACCTTTGGTAACCTTCATGTGGCCACTGCTTATTTGGACATTTCTGACCGGTGGGTTTGTGGTATCTGCGACATTCACTTAATCATTTGTTTTCGCTGGATTGTCTGTTGTGTGATAGAATTGCTCTTCTAAATCCCCATTCTGGCATAGGCTGCAGGTATACTTAATAGACATTAACTGTTCGTGTCTCTGTACTACTATCTCTAGCATCTTTTTCACAGCAATAATGAAGCCATCTTAGACAATCGGAGCATTCAACACCAAGTTCACTCACGTCTTCCCCACATATAGGACAATCTTCCTTTCCACTATCTTCAGCGCCTGTAAACTAATTACCACCAGATGCTCCATCAACAATGTGCTGACTCGCTGGAATAACTGCTTCATCTGCTATGGGCCGATTTTCTTGTGTGCCTGTGTTATCGTGCACCACAAGTTTTGAGATTTCAGCTGCTCCATTGTTTTGGCATTGACTGGAGCCATTTGCAGCTTGCTTTATATATGTCCTACTGCCGTTAAGGCCCAACTGTATTTGGCCCTCTTTTGCAGCTTGGCAGAATGTAGGATTGGTGATAGCTGTCCCTTCTAGGTTTACACTGCTGCTGTCACCACAGCACAGGGTAAGACTGCTATCACTATCTGCATTCGGTTGGCTATCACTCTGTGTTCGGTTACTTCAGGACTGCTGTCCTAATCTGTCTGCAGCTGTAATTAGATGCTGGAATTCTATGTCTATTTATTTCAATAGACTTGCCTGCTGTTGTATTAGTTTCTTTAGGGTCGGGAGATGGTTGTTGATGAATAAATCAATAGTTTCTTTGCAATTCATCATGATGTTTGAGGTAGTATGATAAAGATTGACTGTGTACAGATGTTTTCGACGTCTCCTGTAGTGCTCCTATTTAACACATTCACTCGCTGCTCTATTACAAGCCCGCTTTTCTCATTGCTCTTCTCCAGCAATTCTGCGACTTGATTTATTGGATCACTTGTGAAAACGTCCATCGCCTCTCTGACAAGTTCATACACTGCTGAGGAACAGGCAATATACATGTTACCATGCTTGACTTCGATGGTAATCAAGTCTCTTTTACAAGCATCAAATTACTCGGCGAGAACTTTTGCAGTGTTAAGCTTGTATTGTTTGTCGTGCTTGCCAACATTCTGTGTATGCTCAGATTGGGATGTCGATGAGATTGATTATTTTGATGAAGTGAAAATGTGTACAGCTTTCCTAATGCGTGCCATGCGAGACATTGGACGAGTGGTGTGTAGATAGATCAAGGCTATGATGATAATAACAGTGATAGCAGCAAGAGAGGTGGAATTTATGAAAGTGATATATCAGGTAAGACTGATTAATCTGGTGATATTGTGTGAATCAGTACAGAACAAGTAACAAGTAAGGTTGTGCCGTAATCAGCAGTGGGTGCAAATAAAAGACACAGAATTAACGAAGGTCGTTTTTATAAAGTTTTTATTATACATTCTCGTGAGAAGTGATAATTAGTGTGTTTATAAATAAATTATTATGTATGTGTGGCATTAATCTACAGAGTAATCGTGTTTAGGCATAGCTTTGTACGTTTGTGTTTTAATTTTGTTTATATGCCTACGTCATGCGTGACGTGATTCGTGGAATCATAATTATATTTCCATAGAGGCGTTTGTGCAAATGACGTAATAGATTCTTTATTACGCATTGCCTAACAACGTCAATGGGATTAGTAAAATGTTAAAGTGACTTTCTAGTTGTGCAGTTTTTACGGCCTGTTGCCTGAAATAACATTGCTATATGACTACCCTATCTAATTATCATGTAATGAGCTGTTTTTACCGAGCCACGTACAGTATTTTAAACAAAAATGCAGTTATAGTCTCATAAACATGCAGTCATCAGTTACTTTTCACTGAACGTCCCAGGTCAAAGTCTGTCAGTTTACATAGTCAATTAGTGAATTCTCTACACATTCAGTCATCAAGCTCATTCAGCAATAAAGTCCGCCATTCTGTACACATAGATAGACTACACAGTCAGTGAGTCTATGAAGTCCGTTAGGCAACCAAGTCGCACAGAAACTTAAAGAATTTAGTCAATCAATCAATCAGTCAATCATGGTCAGTGAGTTAGGAGCATATACTGCAAAGGGATGGCAGGCTCATTAAGATCATTATGCAAGACAACACCACCTCAACAATATTCACCATCTGAACTTTGCAAGAGAACAAGAAACGAGAATCTTAATAAAGCCAGGGCAATATAAAAAAGCAAGATGCATGTGATCGGGACCATGACGTCCATGTGAAGTGCAAATCAGGAAATAATATCAGCATCACGCTTTCAACGGCTGCTTGCGAACACATCAAAAGCTTTCAATGTTGAAGATTCTTGCTCAATAAAACCAACGATTCAAAATGGAACCCACGCACGTCAGCTCTACCGAATTAATATGTTCAACACAACATCCAGAATAGAAGTTAATGGCCATAAAGCAAGTCTTTTTCTTGAAGAATTAGATATAATACTGAAATGGGTGGAACAATGGGGTAACTACAAAGAGCTCAACACGCTAATAAAGCAGGGATGCAGTCAATTTCTCTCAGACAAAATAAAACAACATATATCGCCAGAGCATAGTCCAGTACGAGCAATCGACAACACTGTTCAGCCCGACTATACCAAATGCATGTCAGAGAAAGATGGAAATCAAGACCATACCCTAGTTCTAGAAAGTAGCAGCACAAACTCTGAAGATCCACCGCCAGATGAAATATGCATCTGTCCTATCTGCTGTAAGATAGCTGAGGAACGAGCTGCTCCATGTGATACTTGTTTAGAATGGATTCACTATGATTGCCAGTGATTAAACAGTCAGACCATCAGTAGCCTAGGGATACCAAACTAAGAATTCACCTGTAAATCATGTACTAATGTACTTGACGTTAACCGCTTTGCTTGCTTGTCCACTGACAATGAATCTCCATTAAGCTTAGCAAAGCAGAAATGCAACATACATCCAACCTGTTCAGTAAGAGAGCAGAATGCTTCCACAATCGCATGACATGTACATAATTCAAATCAATACGAAGATTATGCTGCAGCGCTTGATAACAACAACATACACAGTGTACCAAATATGCCAACATTGCTTCCTTGCCACATTCTAGATCTACTGCATGTATTATTAAAGGTAAAGTGGATGTTAGCTTGTCAGCTGATACATTGCATTGCATGCGAAACAGTCCATGTACGCCCGGTGCTCCAGTGAATGCCGGAGACACAGACTGTAACAGGAACAACAAAGGAACATTTGCTCCTAATCCTCAAAGTTCACTCTACTCACCTAACTCATTTCGCCAGTCAGACATCGATAGACACATAGCTAATCATGAAATGTCTATCACTACCTAGAAAAGTGTACCTGTCATCTGAGACTCTCAGGCTAACATGGTCAACACAAATAATGTCAAGGAAATCAACAACCAGTTAGAAACCAGCCTTCTGATTTCCACAAATACTGCCGTTGCCTCAGATTATGCCACCGCTGTGCCACAAAACACTTCACAACATAATAGAACAATACGAAAAGTAAATATTAACCAGGCAAAAGTGGATCAGAAAAAGACAGACGTTGAACAGCGAACTCTTATTATCGAATTTGAAAGAAAGATTCGTGACCAAGACATAACAATTAATCTATTAGAACAAAGAATGGAACTTGGCAACTGTGGTATAGCAGACCAAGCATCACAGCCACAAAATAGTTTAATCATAGACCAGTTTGAAAGCAGAATTAACTATTTGAATCAACGACTATTAGACCAACAACTTGCTACTATTCAGAGCAAAGTAGATGTTGGTAATCTAGAAAATAGGCTTAGAATAATGAAGAATCATCTCTCACAGAATGCATTGGAACAAACAACACTAACAAACAACGTGTATCTCCTTTTGAGCCAGCAGCAATCACAATCATCTGCACATCCGTTCCATCACATGATGGTGAGCTATTCAACACTGCCTCAACCTCAAGACACAGCTATGCCACAGACAAGATTCAGTGAAGTTGATATCAAACATCCACATTTTCAATATCCAATCACTATACATTCAACTCAACAAGATGGAGAATCAGTACCTGCAACCAGACCAGGCAATGCTATAAACAGAAAGCGAGCTTCTGATGTAACCATTCATGGAAGCATGCCTCACGATCATACTAGAACTCCACAAAATAATAATAACCAACAGATATGTAATAATCAGCCACATCGATCAAGGTAAATTACACATTCACAAGAAGGTATCAGATCACAATGTTCACCACAGCAGCAAACGAAACAAAGTGATGAAAACAACACTTGCAGAATTGTGCACCACAATTGGGCTAGAACATACCAAAATAATAACAACAGACAGAATTGGAATAATGAGACACATCCACCAAGGCAAAACCATTTGCAACAAGGTATCAGATCAGAAAACTCATCAAATCAGTGAACATCATAGAAGCGTGTACTACAATCAGGCTAGTTTGCAACAACATAACAGTACATGACAGCTGCAGGATAATCAGCCATATTGATCACAGAGTAATATGCAAATTCAACACAACTTTAAATCAAAAAGTGTGGCGCATCAACAAACATGCCAACCGCCTACTTATGCGTCAGTGTTAATGTCTAAGAACAGCAAGCCAACAATACGGTCGGTCCAATTGTCAAACCAGCGACATCTGCTCACAGAATGCCAATAACCATGAACCAACGTCATATCACACAGAAAAATCTACATTTACAAATACCAGCAGTGGACAAGCAACACAGTATAGCCTGTCAAAATCAGAAAACATTAACCACCGGTTATCACAGTCGACTACCTTGTCAAGTGACAAAAACTATCAGTATTTTTATAGAGGTTGCCATCCCAAATTCCAGATAGCAACGAGAGGATCCTGGCAATCGAAATAAACAATAAGAAACCAGACTGCCTAATTTATGTATATACTTACCAA
Source organism: Chaetoderma sp. LZ-2023a (assembly GCA_034401795.1). Classification (NCBI taxonomy): domain Eukaryota; kingdom Metazoa; phylum Mollusca; class Caudofoveata; order Chaetodermatida; family Chaetodermatidae; genus Chaetoderma; species Chaetoderma sp. LZ-2023a. The sequence continues at coordinate 75,479,347 of CM067367.1, forward strand.
TGCTAAAAACAAACTCAGTATTCTTCTATTGCAAATGCCTGGACATTACCCATCACATTATTGAAAGATATAGTCAAACACACCTAGTCATCCTATGTGGTGATCTGAATGGAACACTTGCTGAAGAAAGGTAGAATTCACATGATATTCTATTAAGAACATTTGTGGAAGAACAAAAACTGCTTTACTCACCCAGGTTATGCAGCAAGGACAAACTTTTTTCATCACAATGGCAGTTATTCATCACAGATAGACTATATATTCTCTTCTAATGAGAATGCTATCAAGCCATCGCTAATCCATGATATGTCATCATTGAATATGTCTTCTCATGTTCCTCTAAGTATACAACTGTCTCTTTTACCCGTCCAGACCTGTCAATCCTAAAAAAAAGATGTGTCAGCAACAAAATCCTACAAACTACAATGGGATAAAAAAGGACCCATTGCTATTCCAGCAAATACTAGAAAAGCATTATATGAATGTTTCCTTCCAGAACACATCAATGGACAACAAACTCCAAATGGTAACAAAATGCCTTAAAACTGAGGCACAGAAAGCAGTCCCCTCAAGACTGATCTGTCTAAACGGTCCACAATGGAAAGCATCACCAGAGCTTAGGAAACTACTAGCAGATTGCAAAAACAATCGCCGCATCTGGGTCAGTGCAGGCCGCAATAGAGGAAACTCAGCCACATTTCTTGAGCTAAAACAGGCAAAAATGTCAGTCCGTAGACACGGTAGAATAGAGCGCGCGCGAGAAAGAGAGGACTTCTATGATCAATTACAAAGCTACCCATCCACGCAGAAATTCTACCAACTGATTAGATGAAATACACCAGATAGATTTAACACCACTGAAATTATCATTCACAACAATGATGTAATCTTAGATCCTCAACAGCAGAGCAGAATCTTTGCAAAGTATTACGAAGACCTGGCAACACCCAAATGTCGCCCACATTATGATCCAGCACATCTATCTGAATGCGAATTTCATTAAAATCTGAAAAAAGATATCTGTATAAATGACTCCATTTAGAGAACTGGAAATCAAAACATCAATTAGCCATCTAAAGACTAGCAAAGCTTACGATGAATATCAACTATCAGCTGAGCATATCAAAACAGTAGGGGATGTAATCATACACCTCTTGAGTGAAATCTACAACCAAATAGCGCAATGCCCCAGAGCTATTTAGGACAGACAATATTACCCCTATTTGTAAGAAAGGCAAAGACAAATCCCATATTACCAATTATAGGGGAATCACAGTGACCTCGATCTTAGGGAAAGTCTTCGACCATCTAATGCTTGCCAGAGTGAATGACACCATGTCGAGAAATCAATCTTCATTTCAGTATCGCTTCACAAAAGATCTGTCACCCTCAATGGCTACACTGGTAATTTCTGAAGCATCAATTGACGGCTCATTGTCAAAAGACACGCTATAACTGGTTACACTTGACAGCGAGAAAGCTTTCGATGTAGTAAATCACATTATCCTTATGGACAAGCTATTCCAACAAGGCATCAGTCCCACCTACTGGTCTATAATAGATAATATGTATAGAGATTTGTCATCAAAGTTCAAATGGAATGGTGGTCTTAGTGAATCTCTACAGATCAACCAAGGAGTTCGACAAGGAGGAATACTATCTACTCGCCTCTACAAGTTATACATTAATGATGTTCTCATACACCCTGAGAAAAACAGTCTTGGATTATCCATAGGAACAACATATGTTGGCTGTCCTATGTGTGCTGATGATATTCTTTTGATTTCTAAAGATCCAACAGAATTACAGGCAATGGCAAATGTTTCATATAACTATGCATATCACCACCACTTTAATATTCATCCAACAAAGAGTGCATTGATCAGAAAGAATGCTACTGCTTCGAGTATGCAGAAAACCTTAATTTCAAAATGGAATCTTGGTGATGTTCAGATACCGATCCTTGATCAAACTGTACACCTAGAAATCATGAGGTCAACGAGAGCAGAGTCGCAAATAAATGCCCATGAAAGACTCAGTCTTGTGAGACATATGCTCTATGTATTGATGAAGACAGATTTGCATGGCACTAATGGTCTAAATCCAAAGACATCGTATATTATCTACCAATCATATGTACATATGTACTGCCTGTCTGTTATTCGGACCGGAGACTCTTGTTCTGAACAGAGGACAGATACAGCAGCTACAAAGCTTCCATAAGGGATTCATCCACAGACTACAATCACTTCCCACAAGGGCGGAAACTGCTGCCTGTCATCTTCTGCTAAGGGCCCTTCCCATAGCAGGAGAAATTCACAAATGTCAACTTATATTATTCAATTCAATTTTCACCTGCAACAATCAGACTCTGATTCAAATTCTTCTAAGGCTGCATCTCGTCAATCCTAGCCCAGACACATTCCTAATTCGCATTACACATTTGCTCGAAGCATACTCTCTACCTGATCCTCATAGCCTACTGCATGAGCCTCCATCAAAACTCACCTGGAAAAGATCAGTAAAAGCAGCTATCAATAATTTGTGGACTGAGAGTCTCATAAATGACTGCGAAGAGAAATCCACCTTGTGTTACCTTGATGCAGCAGCATGCAAAATTGGAACCACACATCATGTATGGAACTCTGTGCAAGCCATGACTGGTGGAGTTAAAATGGCGCTCACAAAGTCTATAGACTCTTGATCAGTACACACATGTTCCAATCCATGAAAGCAAAGTTTAGCAACAACACTCTAAGTCCTGTCTGTGGGCTAGAGGATAAGACAACAGTCCACTTCCTTGCATCGTGTCCAATCACTAAATCCATCAGAGAACAACATATTCCACCAATCAAACTAGCAGTTGTGAAAGAATTCGGTCTCTTAGCATGAAACAAGATCTCGCAACATAAGCACATCATCACTCAGCTCATAATAGATTGCAGAAAACTGTCAAATATTTACTCCTTAGCAAGAAATGACAATCTGGCATGCATATTATAATCTTTAAGCCACACTCTCATTCACACTCTACACAGAAAGAGACTGCAATATGTATCCTGACTTCTCATTATCCAGACTGTATCTAATCTACGAAACGGTGTGTATACATACATAGACACATTGAGTTTACTGTCATATAGGCTAGTTAGCCTGTGACAGGTCTTCACTGGCTTTATAGTCTTCATCTTCCAGTACCTGGTTATCTGACATGTAGAAATTGTTGCTGCATTTAATTTGGAGTGCACTTGAAAATATAGATAAAACAGTTGTTCAATGCAAACTAATTTACTTTCCTAAGTTACAATATAACATTACATTTTTATGTGGCAGTTACCAGCCACGGTTCTCATATGACAATTTACAGAGCAAGAAGAAGTTGAATGAATTCGACGAAAATTCAATAGTCAATTCCTTGTGTTTATATTTATATTGCGCTGAACTCCATGCGATTGCATGCTCTAGGCGCTGTGCATCTGATCCCCAGTCCATGCCTGGCAGCCACATATGGCGCACAGAGAGCTATGCCATCACAGGTACCTATTTACAGCTAGGTTGACTGGAGTTAAGTGACTTGCTCAAGGACACAACGTAGCAGACCGGCCAGGAAGCGAACTTGCGAACCTGGAGTTATGAGCTCAAGTTCCTAACCACTCAGCCACCACGCCTCTACAGATATGTACAGTTAAAGTTATAATATAATATATATTGATTAATTTAGATATCTGTACAAAGAAGAGCAACACAAATGGTGCCTTATCTCGCAGCTATCCTAATAGACATTTGAAGATTTCATCATTATACTATCGACGTGCAAGGGGGGATATGATTGAATCATACAAACATCTACATAATACTTATAATATTCAAAGCCAGTATTTTGAATTAGATAACAAAGCCAAAACCTGTGGTCATAGCCTGAAATTATCCAAAAAGCGGGCAAATAAAACCATAAGACAGCATTTCTTCTCAACTCGTATCACCAACAACTGGAATGGGTTACCTGAAACTGTCGTAAATTCCCCAAGCTTAAATAGCTTTAAAAACCAATTAGATATATATTGGACTACCTTTTGGTATATACAAGAACCTATGCACAACAGGTGCTCTGCAGTAAACATTGCCTATCTTAGAAACCTATAAGGTGCAATGCATTTACTGTATTATCTACCTAAGGCTAAGTGGCCTATCAAGGTAGTATATGATAAGTAAGTATAAGTATAATAGGAACTACTCCGTCACGGAGGTTCGCCTAAAGAATTCTGAAACCCTGGATCATGTTCGAAAGGCGGTATCTACACAACAAGAAGAAGAAGAGGACACGAAATTTGTTAGCAGTGTTAGCTTACAGTAAATTAATAAATGTTTTACTTTAGCGAATTTTTACATTCCAAGTAAGCATTGCTTGTATTCGTTTCTCAATTAGAGACATTTAGAGAAAAAGATCATACCGTTTTATCACAGAAGTGAGAATTGCAAAGTGTACTGTGTTTTCGGGTCTGCTAATTATAATATTCGTGAGATAATTACGAATTTTACATCATGTAGACATTCAGAATATTCCGAAAACTTGCCAAAATGCTTCCGTATGCAAATGAGACTGGTGACAAATAGCCTTATCACTCCCAGTTTGTGGGTCAACATGGGTGTATGGCAATAAAGGCTGCCAGCAGAAAAGGCCGCTACAACTATGTACTATCACTATGTATGTTTAAAAGTCTGCCTGTATAATATACTGAGTATGTACATACATATCTATCTATACCAAACAAAATGTAACCAATGACCTTGCCACCAGTGTGGTGAACTCAATTCAGGCTTGGGGAGAATTCCATTCAAACAGAACAACAACTGTAAAACTAAAAATACTTTAATCACCTATAAATTCACGTGATTAAAACGTTTTGCATCATCGAAGAACAAAGCAAAGAAGAAGAAAAAAAAGAAGGGAAATGTTTCTTATCCAGAGAAATAGAAGCACATTGATAAACTCCTGCAGCACATTGTATATAGCGTAGTCCGAGTGCTCTTACTCAACCCGCCCATGTGACAGCTATTTGGACAGACTGACGGGCCGGAGTGTCAGAGCAATTTGTATGTTCAAAATTTGGAGAACCTCGTCACCGCTTTGTAGCGCGCCTCTTAATCGACCGTATCTACGATATTCGACACAAACCCCAGCCCTCAAAATTTGGCGCGAGCGGTCGTTTCGTTCACGTGTCGGTTACGTGAAGTAAAATTACCGTGAACGAAAAAATGGTCGAGTGACAAATCCCAGAACGGTAGTTATCTCTGATCGTGGAAAACAGAAAAGTTTCAACAACTTTTTGATATGAAGCGCATACTATTTACAATGGAATTTAGCATTTTCAAACATCTAAAAGATCGATAACATCTGTCTGTCAAATTCTATAAATAAGCAACAGCGCGCATGTGTCAGAGACAAACTTCCGTTGTATTTCCGCTAGCATTACTACATAGGCCGGAAACTAGTCTCGCTACACGTTCAGGGTTCTTACGCATGTATGGAAAAAGTATGGAAAATTAAGAAAGCCTTTTCCAGGGCTTGAAAAAGTATGGAAACTTAAAATATTTAGTGTTACTACAATGGCAATGTATGGAAAATTAAAATATCGGCAATTATATAAGTCATGTGATGGCCATTTTCTCATAAAATGCTAACAAACACGAAAATCTCTCTAGTCTTGCAAAATTCCACTGTGAGTGCGATGAAAGTGTTTAGTCAGCAAGTTAATATTGGGTCCCGGTGACCTCTAGACTCTCATCTCTAAACTGCATTTGTTAACCATACCAACATACAAACCTATATACAGGGAGTTTATCACGCTTGAGTAATATGTCTCTGAACATAGCAATTGTAAAATTTAGTCTCACGAATTTCAACCATTGAATCATTTGCAGACCTCTCTACCATTACGGATTCTCCATAGTTCTTACGGAAATAATATCCAAAATACGATACTACGGTTGGCTCTTCAAAACTACGTATGGGAAAAATTGGTGATGGGCGTTAAGAATTACGGAAAGTTGTAAAAGCAAGATTCTGCAGTCTCATAGAATCGCGATGACATCATCACAATCAATTTCCCCATAATACCCTGGGAGCGACGCCATGTTTGGAGAGGCTAATTTAACATTACGAGCAATGGGCCGCGAAACCTTAATTGCATTTTCTTTACTATCTTGCAACATTCATTTGTAATTTTATGTTTTCTGATACTGTGCAGATTTTCTTTACAGATTTTCAGATACATGATTTTATGGTTTGAGCTTCATGGAAAATGTAAACAATGCATTACTATCAGCAGTGCTCTTTAGCATGTAGTAAAGTTGCCCCAACTTTAATGGTGGCCGATCACAAAATGCCAGGATGTGCGAAACTATGCGCCGATCAGTGCGACATGCCATTCTAAAGCCGTGTTCTCACTGGAGAGTTAATCAGGAATAACGCCATACCTCAGTCCGTGTAACAGTTTATTATAACGGAAGAAGGAAGCTGCTAACGCATGCGCGCATCGCTAGCTTTTAGAGTTTGACAGATCAACATGACATTTTCACGATAAAATACCTAAACTAAAGCATTCAATACACACATTGCACAGGTTGTATTGCTTTGGATATATTTCAGTGAAATATGGTTACTTTTCGAGCACTCTGCGTTAAATTAGCTGAATTATTCGACTCGGGTCAATTTTTTCTGCTAGTACGTCGGACTGTTGATATCGCTATATAATATGTGGTTGGTATATTTGGTAGTAATGGACGAGCGCTAATTTCGAACACTTGAACCCTGCAGTGGTATGTGAAATTTAATTTTATCCAAATCTGAGGGTTAAATTGGGTGCTCAAGGCTCAACAGAGTAAGATTAGCGATAGCAATGGATAGGGGTACATTGGTGTGGGTGGTGGTACGTTCAACCCCAGAAAATGTTAATATAGCCAGTCAGTCCAGTGATAAATTTTCAAAAATTGTCTTCCATACTTAGAAGACAATTTTTAGGAAATTTATTGGTGTTAAATTTTCTTAAAATAACTCTAGGTGTTTAAATTTTTCTTGAGTAAATTTCAATGATAATGTTGCATCAAGGGGTGTGGTGAGACAATTAACCATTTAACCCTCTGGGCCCTACCAAGAATTCACAAAAAAGTGCTAGAAACCCTATGGCCAAAAGCAAGAAACTTGCTTAGAAAGCTAGCCTATAAGCGTTAGTGGCGTGATAGCGGCGTAGCGCTACCATGCCAACTATATTAACTATCTTCGGCAAAGTAACAGATCACTATATATAAAACTATATATATCATTAGAAAGGGCAATAAAATACCTTTAAGTACATATAAAATTTGTATGAATATAAAATATATTTTAGTTAGTCAACGTGCCTCTCAAAATGGCCACACCGTGTAGGATAAATACATTGGTCTATTTTTGCAAAGTTTATCGAAGTTTTTTTTAATTTTACAAATGCCATTGATAAATTTAATCACAATGGTATTAAAACTAACAGATACTAAAGTTTCGTGAAGGTTTTCATCTGATAAGATGTGAAAATGACAATCAGATTATGTCATGGTACCGTAAAATTTCAAGAAATTCCGGTCATGATTTTGGGGGGGAGGCCTCATTCAATGTTGAATAATTCCTTTGTACATAATCGAACACATACCAGGGTTTCTCAGCGTTGACAGCGAATAAATGGCAAATTTTATGCTATGTAGCACGCGAATGTTTTACACTAAGATTCTATAGCATCAGACATTTTTTCGTAGCGGCGTCCCAAATAGGAATCGTTTATCATGAAAGATCGTGAGAGAACGAGAAGAATTTGTAGAATTGTACCCGTATCTAATATACGAGTACCAAGCTCATTACCCGTTATTGGCAACACCGTATCACGTGATATAAGATTGATGCGTCTGATTGGTCGGGAATACATGAATATTAATTTTTCCCGCAAGATGGCGACACGATCAGCTGTTATGCAAAATAGTATGTGTGTTCAAATGTCAATCTATGTATATTTCTTCTACGCCACAAACTAAAAAGTAGACAGATGACTAGATTAACGATATTGCCAATCGGGAAGTGGGATGCCGATAAACTTGACAACTTTCGCATCTCAACTTGCCCTAATTACTGACGGTAATTTGAAGAGTACTTTTTCTCGGAAATTATAAACAATGACATGCATCGATGATTGAGCCTATCGGATTGTTTATCTATAACCTTATTGTTATTTCGCGACCAGAGGTAAACGAAATTGATTTACATATTATTGGTTCAGCTGCTCTCTTAACACAATCTATAACTTTTTCTGTTAAATTAGTCATTGAGTAACGGCACATTTACTAATAATCATTGATGACTGGAACTTACTAATAATTCCGTAGAAAACAAATGTTTCACTATTGCCCTGGTTACAAACATTCTATCACCATTTACTGTGTGGCCAGTATCCTCTGATCAAAGATATAGAGAACCGGGGCCCTGAAATAAAGTTGTGTGATAAAATCAAAAACAATTGTCACATTTGAACCTGAAATTCCAGAACTTCACATTTACAGTCATTATAAATGTAGGATGTTGAATATTTTGAATCCAATGTGAAGCTGGTGCTGCCTTAGCCAGTTTAATTAATTTCAAAATATTCAACAGAATTTTGAAACTGGTAGCAAATTTATTATTCGCTCTTGTCGATTGAAAAGGTTAATCCAGTAACTAGTAGTCATACTCCCTCCTTGGACGATATATGCCCACCATTTATTCTATTATTCATTTCATTTCTGCGCTAAAATCTGAGGGCGGTGTATGAACATAACACCCGTTGTCGGGTCATAATGTTTACCTGTATATCCCTTAGTCTGAGTGTGCTCTGACTCAACCTGCCCCTGTGACAGATATTTGGACAGACTGTCAGTCTGTCCAAATATCTGTCACTGGGGCGGGTTGAGTCTGAGTCTGCTCAGACTAAGGGATATACAGGTAAACATTATGACCCGACAACGGGTGTTATGGTCATACACCGCCCTCAGATTTTAGCGCAGAAATGAAATGAATAATAGAATAAATTTTTATTTATAATTTTTATAAAATCCATGTTAGTAAATCCATTAGCCGTAGCAGGAAAAACAGTCCATTTAGAAGCCATCACCCATCAGTCACCTGCAAAAACTAACAGTCTGTCCAAATATCTGTCACAGGGGCGGGTTGAGTCAGAGCAGACTCAGACTATATATCCCTATGACCTTGCGCCATACATGTATATTGTTAACCATTTAACATTTGAGTCAGACCAAAACTGCTGCAGTTGTCGAGGAAAATGTTAATTTTCCGACCAAAGTACGATTATTTTTGAAAATGTGTCACTGGAATGACTTGCTCTTGGTCTGCATATGGGCATTGTCTGAGAAAATTTGATTGTTAAAATCTTAATATAACACTTCTAGAATTTGTATATTTCTAACTTATCCTTCCTATTTTTTGCAGGTGACTGATGGGCGATGGCTTCTAAATGGACTCAGTTTTTCCTGCTACGGCTAATGGATTTACTAACATGGATTTTATAAAAATAAAAATTTGATGACCTGTGTTACTCTATAATCTAATTTCTGTATGGAAACAGTATATTTGAACTAAAACATGATGATGTACGTTCGAAACATGATCAGCTACTACACATCAATGGCTTACAGCTATGCCAGCTGCTGCTCTGGATCGACTGCCGACTGTTATCAACCGTATTCCTGAGGGCTCAGCTAATGTACATCTCACATAAGCTCTATGTATCATTTGAGATTGGGTGGGATTTGAATCAAATATCAATAAATTAAATTTAATCTCTTCATTATAGCCACACGTTTTGAAAAAACTGCTGGGATATTACAGTCACCTCCATCTATCTGTGTCCATCCATCTCCTCAGAAAGCTTTTGGTAGAATTCAATCAAAATTATTGTTTAAATTACCGATATGCTTATGGATTGCGAGACACCATTTACACTAGGCTCCATTCCCAGAGGGGGGGGGGGGTTGATGGAAGACTGTCAAAGTTAAAGGAATATAACCAAATTTGGTGATTTACCATATCATGGCCCTATGGTTGTAGAATGTGAGACAACCTAATACATTAGGCTGTGACACTGCTCGGGTCGGAAGGGGCTGATGGGGGGGGGCAAAACGTCAACTGAATTTGTTATGTGAGTAGCAGCGACAGCAGAGTGAAATCTACACAATGTAACGTGCACAAAATCAAGGTAAGAGATGAATTCCCCATATCTCATTTTAATGGGAAAAAATTTTAAATTTATAATGGAAAGCTGGTGAATATTTTAGAATTAGTTTGCGTTTGCTGACCTGATGAGTTGGGCAGCAACAGCTTGCAGTCAAATAAATCAAAGTACTTGAAATTGGTTTCAAAATATTCACCAAGTTAGCGGTATCTATGGTTACCATGAAATTTGGAATTCAGGATTCAAAGTATATAAACTGATCCCAACAGGCGCAAATCATCGATGGATCTTATGTAGAGATGGTCGGGGCATAGTTAAAAGTAGATCCATCCATTTCTGCTTTGTCCTTCCTTTTGTCAATTCCAGTTTTTACTATGTTTAGCCCTTTCGTGACAAGTCCTGAAAACAATGTGGCATGGCAAATGATGGTTGTAGCCTAATTTCTCAATCCAAAAGAAAATTATATTTTAGTATGATGACTGAATTAATTATACCTACCTACCTTGTCTCCTTGAGTCCATTCATTATCTCCATGTTTTGAAAAAATGGGGATATAATTGCCTCCATCTACTTATCTGTGCGTCCATGCTATCTCCTCCCAAACACATGGGTCGTTTTCAACCAAATTTGGTATGGCGGTTACCCATATGATTGCGCTTTGCAAGACAACATTTAGATTTGGCCCCGCCCACTGGAGGTCAGGGGGTGGGGTCCAAAGTTCAAATATCAAAAAAAAATGTCTCATACTTTACGCCCAAACTGTTGTGTGGAATTCAAAGAAATTTGGTGTGTGGGTTGCCCATATAATTGTGGATTGCCTGACATTTATCTCTTTGGGTTGGAGAAGGTGTTAAAAGGTCAAGAAATTTATTGTAAGCAGAGATTGGAGTCTTCCAGATTTATCTAGATTTCTGGATTTTTCATAGACCACTCTCGCACACCAGTTGACACCCTCTCCATGAATTGAAATTAAGCCAAATGAGTCACTACGTTCAGATAGGACTAGTGATTACTAGATTCTACTTTAGCCCTTCAAATTTTCTATATAGACCAAGGGAAGACTATTTTTGAAATTTTACAACTGGAATGACTGGCTCAATTACCGAGCATTCTAGTGGTAAATTTTCAAAAAGGCTTGCTCTGCTAATCAACATTTCTTAAGATCACAGCAGAGGCATTCTTTGGCCACCATGACCATTAAAGGGTTGACAAATGAAATTGTTACCATTGGGTTGGTCATTGTACTAACCCTGGTCAATTTCTACTAGCCTCTGGCTCATGGTAATTTTAACTCTTGCTCTCACAGATCACTTCCTCTGATGACATCCAGATTTTTCACAACAATCCACTATAGTCTCTGTGTAATGAAACTAATTCAAACAAATTTGGTATGTGGTTATGGAGTGCAGTGGATACGCCCCCAGGGATGGGATGGGATGGGTAAAGAGGTCAAAGTGGTGAGCATGGGGATTTGCTATAATGCGTCATCGACCAAGCAATCTAGTTATCACTTACTTACCATCATTGTCGAAGACTTGATGCTTGATAAATATCATTATGAACAGGAGTAATAAGAGATTGTAAACCACCGCCGAGACCACCCTACCATTTTTGTCATATCCAAATTTGTTAAATCTTTATGTATGATCACAGCCAAAGTCTGGAAACCCTTGTTTAGGTTATGTTGGTTTGTTGTGTTAAAATTTTAAACGAATCGGATCAGTAGTTTTTTAGATGCAATACCGGACGCATGCACACACATAATACCCTCTTTCCCCTTAGGGCAAGGGTAATAATCCAGGAATGAATAGCAATAAAGATCAAAAGTACCTGCAATCTAAAGAAACAATCTGTTGAGTATATTTGGACAAATTTAATTGGAATCTATTGTTGTCCAAAACAACACCAGTTTCCAATCAAATTGGACTCGATATATTCAACAAATCTACTATACATAGTCCAGTCTGATTACCTAAGATGAGATTCTCTCCCTCTCACTTCGAGTAAACTTTATTTGATATTTACACTGATAGCTTACAAATAATACAGTATTCAACCCTTTAATACGCAAGCTTTACCACTGGAACATGTTGTCACCTAATGCAGCAACATCTTCCAGTCCAATCGATCTCAAAATATTCAACAATTTAATCACCAGTCCTACTAAATAATATGACACTCTTGCATAGAAGAAACTGTATTTGACATACATGTAGTTTACAATGGGAGCTTATACAATAAGTGATTCGAAATAAAATGGTACAGTAGATTTACATCAAGCGCATCAGATTTAACCCTTACCACTCTGATGTCAATATTCTATCTTAATGTGCCAATAGCCTGGAAAACTGGTACTGTTCTACTTCTACTAATAGAAACTGGTGTACATTTTTTAACAACTTTGGTTTGGTAGATGATGTTGCTATCTACGACAGCAACATCTTCCACCAAATCTGTTGAGACAAGAACACCAGTTCTTTTAATTTAATTTGAAAATTTTAAATTTTGACATAGAATGGTAGGGGTTAATAAAATAGTGCAGAAGATAGAATTACAGAATCATCATTTTCATGAAATCTCAACCAGATCACTGTCCTATTCGCCATATGATCCTGAAGAAAAAAAGAAGAGAAACATTTACAAGATGAAAGAACAATAGAAAACGGAAATAAAACTGGAACAGTCAACAAAGGTGATTTCAAAGTGCAATAGCAAGCTAATATGTCTCAGTAGTGGTCCCGTGACATGCGTTATCATGATAGATGATTGAGGAACAGAAATTAGACCGTAGAAGCACGCCAATATATAATGGTAGTAATGGGCAAGCTATGTAAGGATGCACACTTTAAATCTTTTAGGCGTCGGTGTAGCTGGTCAGCTGTATGTAATATTTTACCGAACACAATTATAAATTAGGTTAGACATTCTCACTAAGCGATTCCGACCATCAGGGAATCGAGTACTCGGTTAAATAAAGGAATCAACACGCTTCGTTGACGATTTTACGCTAGGAATTTCATTCACAGAAAATTATTTATGTTTTCCTGTAGAAATTTGTAAGCAAACTGAATTGACCAATCAACAGTGGATTTATAAAATTCAATCATCTGACGTAATGTAACGCTAAGTTTCATTGGATAAAACGCCCGTAATGCTTGCGTATTTAGTGATCGAAAACTGGTGCTCTTAGATCCCGCTAAGCATCCCACATGTATTTCCGGTTCCGGTTTTGTTGTATGTGTTTCCGGTAGTAGTGCTTCCACTTTCGGTATGAGAGGTACTTTTCCGGGTCTGTTAGATCCGGCTAAGCTTCCAACTTCCATTTCCGGTTTCGTTGTATCTATTTCCGGTAGTAGTGCTTCCACTTCCGGTTTGAGAGGCGAGGTCCGGGTCTGTTAGAGCCGGCTAAGTATCTTTATTCCGTTTCCGGTTTATCAGTTTTTACTGGTTCTCTTTCCGGGAGTTATTTTCGAGCTTATGGTCAAGAATCGCCTGATTGTTCAGATTCTTCTAATAATAATTCCTTAGTTCTGACTCAATTTGTTTCGCGCTATTCTTCCTATTTTTTTTTTTATGCTATGTCTGCTCGAGATTTTCTTTAGTCTATTTGTTGTCTCTGGTTTAGTCTTCGTTTTGTTGTCTGTAATCTTTGATTCCTCGCTCAATCGCTCTTCTTTTTCCGCTCGCCTTTTCTATTCTCTCTAGATTCTATTCCTGGATTAGTCGAGGTCAGGGATCTGATGAGGTTTTACCCGATCAGGGCATCTTCGGATGATTGGTCCTCGGCTCATCAATGGATGGCTTCTTGTCTCTCTCTCTCTCTCTCTCTCTCTCTCTCTCTCTCTCTCTCTCTCTCTCTCTCTCTCTCTCTCTCTCTCTCTCTCTTCAAGATGAGTTTTTTCTTTCGCTTTTTCTTGTTCTCCTAGTGTTCTCTTTTTTCATTCTTTGGCTATCCTTCCTTTGCTGGGTTTCTCACTTTCCTTCTGTTTATCCTAGTCTTGCTTATTCGTATCATCTAGTCTTTTTTCATCTAATTTTTCCTCCGCGGTTCCTTCTAATTCTCTTCTTTCTTATTCTTCCACTTCGTCTTCATCTTTGTTCGTCTAGATCCAATTGTATCTGTTTTTCTTTCTCAGACAATAGTTTTCTATTTGTTGTCTCTGGCTTAGTGTTCTCTTGGTTTTCTGTAATCTGGGATTCCTCGCTCAATCGCTCTTCTGTTTCCGCTAATCTTTTCTATTGTCTCTAGATTCTATTCCTGGATCAGTCGAGGTCAGGGATCTGAGGAGGTTTTACCCAATCAGGACCTCTTCGGATGATTGGTCCTCGGCACATCAGTGGATGGCTTCTTGTCTCTCTCTCTTCCTCTTCAGGATGAGTTTTTTCTCGTCTGTCCCTTTTTCTTGTTAGTTCACCTTGCCAGAATGGCCAAGTGAGCCTATGCCATTGCGACTGTCCATCGTCTGTCCGTCCGTCCGTCAACTTTTTCCTTTAAACGACTTCTCAAAAACCACTGGGCCGATTTCTATTATATTTGGCAGGAAGTATCCTTAGGGTATAGGGATCCAAGTTTGTTCAAACAAAGCCGATTTGGCCAGTGGCCATCTTGGATTTTGGCCGATTTTAGGAAATGGCTTTAAAAATCTCCGAAACCGCTTGGTGGATTGATTCAAAACTCACGAAATATCATATAGGGCAAGAGCTGAACCAAGTTTGTTCGAAGGAACTTGATTGGCCAAATGGTTCGGCGGCCATCTTGGATGACATAGTTTTCGTGAAAACGACTTATTCTGCAGAACCGCTGAACGGATCCGGCTGAAATTTTGGGGATATGATTATGGACTAAGGGCCATTAAAGTTTGTTCATGGGAAGTTGATAGGTAAAAAACATGGCCGCCGTGGACCAATCAAATTTTAGCGTGTTTGGCTGCCATATTCAATTTTTTTATTTGAAGGATTTTGAAGCCGAAATTGGCTTTCTTATCTCCGCTTACTTGTCAGTCAGCTGTCATATAGCAACAACCCCATCCGTCTTCTGTATGTCCATCCATCCATCTGTTTGTCCGTCACCAACAATGGCGGCTCATTTTGTTATTTCTTGACGGATTGACACCAACCTTGGTCACACTGTTAATGACGACATATAATATCTGTGTTGTGAAAATGAAACTGATAGGACGTCAAATGCCAGAGTTATCACTCCTTAAATATTTGCTGTCTCACTTTCATAGGGCAAATACATGTAATGGTTTGTTCCCACGGTCCATTGATTTATCACCATGTCAGATTTTATTGCCAATCTAGATATTAAATTCCAATTAACAGATTAACCTTTCCAATACTGCAGAAATATTTAAGATATGTATTATGTGCTCTGACATCTATGCTCTTAAAAATATTTGAAATGTATTTGATTGAAAGTTGTTGCTGCCGTAGGCAGCAATGAAAGTTGTTGCTGCCTAAGGCAGCAATTACTTTCAGTCAAATTATTTTCTAAATCAACTCCAGCTCACCCTACCCCTGCTGCTAACTCCGTGATTCAGCCAGATGTGCATGTGTTAAATGGATTGTGTGGTGGTTTGGAATAACTTGCTATAAAGACCCCCTACCTGCCTTTAGAGACCATTTTCTTCAAATTGTATTTAAACCTCTAGTAACCGTCTGACTGAGTTTTTGCAGATGACATATTCCAAAGGTTATATCTCTGAACCTGATAAATATTTTGAAAACAATTAGACTGAAAGTTGTTGGTGGCTAAGCCGCCAACAAATTTCAGTCGAATTGTTTTCAAAATATTCAACAAGTCAAGAGCTTTTGAAAATTGAAATTATTGGCTGCACTGGCTTGCAGCAGTGAGACAGTTAAGAAGCCAGCTGTTGTTAGCACTGATATCATCTATTTTCACTTAAACATTGTTCAAAATCACTAATGCAAAAAAAAAACAAGTCCAGAGATTGATGTCAATATCTTGAAAACTAAATCATTTGACTGAAAGTCATTGGAAGTGACACTGATGGATGTAAAACTTAAGTAAGATTAGTTGAAATGCCAATGTTCCAGGTGAGCGATACAGGCCCATTGGGCCTCTTGTTCTCCTAGTGTTCTTTCAGTCTATTTCTAGTTTGAAGGATTCCGCTAAGGTTGAGTCTTCTTTGGATCTTTGTAGTTGGGAATCTTTATGTAAGGCACAGATTAAATCAGCTATTTTTTTTGGCTCTTATTTCGGAAGATGTTCTTTAGGCGCAGGAGAGAGAGGTGATCAGAGTCCCTCCTGAGGTTCTTAGAGATTCTCTAGCCGCCGTCTTTATCGATATATTTGGTCAATCTTCTTCCGTATTCTTCGGGCTGAATCTGACAATCTTATATCCGCCAAGGGATCTTCGAGTTCATATTTCTGTTTTGAAGCCTCTATGTAGAGAGACTCTTCTGTTAAGAGTTCTCTTTAATCCTTCCATAGAGGAAGAGTCTCAGGCCTGATGAGTTTTGCGCTTATCCTTCTAGAATAATTACCAATTATTCTGTGTCTTCAGGTTCTAAAGTCCGATCCGAGGAGGAGGATCGATCATCTCCTTGTTTGCTCATTGTCCTAGATTCCAAGTCTGGCAGTCCACTCCTTCTCAGGTGAGAAGGGGCTAGTCTTATTTCTGTGGACCTTGATCTAGTCATAGAGGTCGTTCCTTTAAAGGTTTCAGAGTAAAAGAGTCTGACGGGATGGTTGTAGCCTGGGTAGGCCTATCCCTTTCTCTTTTTACTATTTTATCCCTTCCTCTTCCATTGCCTTTAGATCTGTTGGTGCTCCCCTTTTCTCCCACCATGCTAGTAGGAGGGCGCCTGTCTCTATTTTTGGGAGACTTGGTAAGCCCTCGTTCAGGTCCCCTGGATCATAGATCATCGCTGGTTTTTTTTCACACTCCTGGATTTTTCATCCTCCTCAGTCCTTCCTTTCTTGGTGGACTCAGTTTCCTTCCTTCCCGGTGAAGATGGAAGCCCTAGAGGATGAGTTGGAGTAGATGATTCTAAGAAGGCCATAGAAGACGTTCCACTAGGGAGCCCCAAGAAATTGGGTGGATGGCGTCCGATCATCATCTGAAGAGGTTAATTCTTGTTATCTTAACTCCCAAAATCTAGATGGAGGCCATATCTCAGATTATCGCCGGTCTGAATTCGGGCTTGTGGTTCTCTTCTATAGAGATATAGGACATCTTTTTACATGTTCTCATCCACCCTTCGTGCCTTCAGTTCTTGAGATTCGTTCTCTCATGTTGGTATGGCTTTTCGAGCATTGCCCTTCGGTCTGTCCACGGCCCCCTTTTTTCTTCACTCATCTAGGGTTAGCCGTGGGGGAAATATTTTACTGTCATTCTATTCACCTTCACGTTTATATAGACGGTTGGCTAGTATAAGCAGAATCTTTATTAATTCTATCAGTATTATTCCAGAGATTTGCAGCCTGGCATGCAGCCTAGGTTGGGTTTTTAAATCTCTAAAAGTCTAGTTTAATTCCCGCTCTGCTTTTCCCCAACCTAGGCGGTTTTATTCGATCTAGCTGGGGGTCTTGTTTTTTTTCCCTTTAGACCTAAGAGTGGAAGCCATCTTAGTAGGGATGGATTTTCTGTCTTCCTCTTCCATGGTCAGAGCTAATTGCTTTCTCAGGGTGATAGGATTGATGGTCAGCGTCAAGAGTATCATTCCTGGTGAAGCGCTGATGAGAAGACTTCCAATGTGCTTAATGTCCTTGTGGTTTCAGTCGGTTCACTCTATTACCTTCAGATTCCAATCAGAGGACCCTATTTCCCCGTCTACGGTACAGCTCAGAGTTAACTTAACATAAAATGCGTCCGCAACGTGTGCATGACGCATACATAGCGGGTCTATTTTAAAATAATGGATGCATCACGTTCCCATTGTGAACGGTAAAACAACGCGGTGTGAAAGTAAAACAAATGGGTTGGAAACAATTTGACAACGCATCAGAACTTATTAAACAACGCATTTATGATATTGGTTAGACAATTCGTTTGAAATACGCCGTGCTGGTATAGAGACATTATGCGAGTTGACCAAGAAGGGCAACCGATTACTCGGGCATACACACATTATGCAATTATATTTTGCCAGGGTACCGTAAATTTTCGCGAAATTCCTGTCATGATTTTAGGGGGAGGCCTCATTCAATGTTGAATAATTGACAATATGTCGCATTATCAGTTCCGAGACAGCTGTCTGGTAATGTAAACATTCCATTCTTACAGAACAAAACGAACCCGGTTACTTATTCACTGCCTACCACTAATGAGAAATGCCTCGCGGGACTGTCTCGCCGATCGATAATTATGCGCAGTCGTAGATTCTGAGAAAAGCATAGCCGTAGCTTGATTGGCTTGCTGGACATCTGACGTCATTATGAATGAATGAAAATTACTATCGTAGTAAAATTTTGATCACGTGTCTCGTCATTCATAACGAATTGATGACGTGATTTATTTTAACCAGTGTTCTCAGGATCTTGGGGTTTGATCTCCATGTGGTTCCCAAGAGCTTCCTCATAACACCAAGCTTTTTGATGGCCCTCACCTCCATCAACTCAATAGAGGGCTTTATGTCACGAGGTAATCTAGATTGATGTCAAAAAGGTGAGTGTGCCGATCTGTGGTAGGGTACTCTCTCCAAGCATGAGTGAGAAGATGCTGGATAAGGTATTTGACTTCATTGACGTCTAGCCCTCAATCTTGTTTCCACTGTTGTAGCTTACAATGTATTCACACCCTTGTGTATTTTATAGCCTGCTTCGCTGGCATGTTCCACATTGCACGGTCATCAGTCGACAAGTGTCCATTATATGGATGTATCCACTCGACAATACGCCTACTAACGGCGGAAAATGACACGAGGAAATGACAGATATCTAAGCTCAGTACATCAGTAGAACTTTTAACGTATCCGCTTGTGGTTCTTATAGACAAGATAGACTGCGTCTATACTAAAAGTAACATGTAAGAAAAGAATTCGAAATCCAGTAGCATGGCAGATATTTTAATAACTGCTGTACAAATGAACGTTTATAAATATAGATTTACATCTAACATAACACTAAATAAGCCTGGCAGTTTAAAAATAGTAGGGCTAGGGCGAACCTTCGAACAATCGCGAACTCTGGGAGGACGAATCATATTCGAACATTTATTTGACGAATCTTGTGGTTCGCGAACCATACATTAATTTTGTTTCGCATGTATTGTCCATCTGTCTAATGCAAATATACGGAAATCATGAAGAAAACGACTTACTAAGCACTTATTCTAGCCGTATACAAGTTTTGAATGATAAACCGTAATTCAGATTTACGACAATATTTTGAATTATTTTCCGAGTAAGTTCCATCACACCCATGATGGCGTAATCGTCCTAGAGTAACACATACCTTCCTCGCTTAAATCGTTTAATTTACCAGCAAATATCGACATTACAAGCCAAGAAATTGTTGTTATGTGTATTACACCATCTCAACATATTACAGGCTTATAAGGTCTACGCGGCACGCGTGCTCTGTTAAAGAAAAGGCGAACGTGACATATTTTCTTTGTTATTCGCAAAATAGGCCATAATTTCCGAGAAATGATACAGTGTTCAAATTATTCTTCTAATCATTCTTCCGTTACGTTTTCATTGGCTATTATAATGAACACCAGTCAGTATATCCAATCAAAATGCGATGTGCTTTCTCTGATGAAAATCGAGGATGTTCAGCGCGCACTTGTTACTACCGCAAATTGGTCAATGTCGTAAAATGCTAGATATAGATATACAGTTACAGTATAGATCGCACTAAATGAACTACCAGTAAAACCGATGTTTAGAACGGTTCTTGACCAGCTGCGTTTATATGGGCGTAATTTTTTTGCAAAATGTTATGCATTCTAATTATCTGGTAATATCTTGATACAAAATCCAGTTCAAAGTAGACGAGAATTTGTATTCAGCAAAATGATTTTAGCTGTTTAAACTCAAGGAGATCTATCAGGTCTAGATATCTGTGTTGTTTAGATGAGGTACCCGTACTAGCCTGGTTCCCTGTATAGATTTATTTAACGGGTGTCGTCTATAAAACGTCCAGAAGTAACCAACTAACCATGCAATGAAACTTATTTGAGTGTATTTAACTTATCTGGCTGTTATATACTAACCATTTGTTGTGTATTTTGTCACTAAAGCCACTTGGAATTTGCAAATGATTTTGTGTGTCACAATATTTCTAATTCTATTTCATCAGTTCAGATTTTGAATAATAAATGGTTCGTGAACCGGTTCGTGAACCGGACTAGCGTATCGCGAACCGGTTCGGTTCATGAAAATCTTAACGAGCCACAGCCCTAAAAAATAGTATGTAGGGGAGCATAAAGGAAGAGTTACCGATTTAAATTCTGAGCTGACGACCGTAAGGGCAATGTGCGCGCTCATTAAATTAGTAATAAACGTGATGCAAAAAAGTGCGGGTTATAACAAATACAATTATATATTTCTCACAGGCCGAATTGGCTAGATTTTTTTTGGGATAATATGCCATTGCTTCTTCGCCATAAATGTATGGACAGAAATTCTGTTGCAATTTCTTAGATTAACTGGACTATTACCGGTAGTCAACAATGGCTTCCACTTAAATTGATTAAAAGATATTCAATAATTTTCACATTGTGTTAGTTCTGTAGAGCAGGGCTAAGGGCTTTTAGAAAATAGTATTAGCCAATCAAAATTTCTTTTAGCCAATTCAGAATTTGTTTAGTTTGGGCTAATGGGTAGCGCAGGCCATTTCTTTTGATTGGATTTCCTCTAGTACATGTACACGTAGTCACATGGAACATTTGTTTTCAGTTTTTCCATGCATAATCTACAATGTACTTACATTTGTGTAGATACATGTATGGTTGTTATGGACATGGCTTTATAGCAGTATTTTTACTGCTTCACAGATTAAAGTAAAATAAATGTGAGCAAATGTCCCATGCAACATGCATGAAATAGCTTTGATGATTTTATGGTAAGTTGAGGAATGTTCATTTGAAGGCCAAGAGAATATAATTTCGGAAAACTTTACCACTGAAATGACTGGCTTGAAAACCAATGCAAGCCAGTCATTCCATTGGACGAATTCTCTTGGCCTAAAATGGACATTCAATAAGCAAATATTCTGTTTTTCATGACACAATTGAGCTATTAAAGCGTTAAATTAATATTACTTTTATATATAAATTGGTTCTACTTGTTATCTTTTCTCAGGTTATAGAACAGTATCATACATCGGTATGAAATTGTTTTCATTTACCTCCATCATCTGTGCCCTGTTTGTTGCCTATCTGGCACATTCTATCTGGGTGATCTATGGACTATTTTATCCATCTGTCTGCAAACCACCAGCAACCTGTCTACACCCATTCACAGCAAGAAATCCAGCCTTAGAGGTACTGTAATTGAGATCTACATGATTGTAAATACATGTAAATAATAATAATAATAATATTAATTATTATTATTATTATTATTTAATAATAATAAAAACAAGAGCAATCAGAGATTGCATACCCATGGTCTCCCATCTTTAGCTCGCCTTTAAAAAATAAGCCCAGGCAATGTGCAATAGAGAGTTGTTCGCCATCGGTGTGTGCACTGGTTTACGGGTTTTTAAATTTATGACAATGTCTATTTGCTGACCAAGAGAAGACTATTTTAATGTGTTACCACGGAAATGACTGGTTTGATAAGTGTGGCCATCATTCCAGTGGTCATGATGGTACAATTAAACAATTTCATTCACATTCAATAAGCAAATGGTTTGATTTTCTTACGGGGGACTTAAAGGGATAACAACATGTACATGTATATAAGATGGTTCTCTTTCGGACATTATTTTCAGCTGCGTGTTTATACAGCGTTGAAGGAGCGTGGTGTAGGAGAACGCAGCCTCACACTTGTTTGGCATCATTCTAATTTTTCAATTGATGAGACGGTTTCCAGGTATGTTTTCGTGTATCAGGATCTATAATTGTATGTGTCATTCATGTCATTACCGTGACAAATAAGGAAATACAGCTAATGATTTTTAATTAAGTTTGTAATGGAAGTATATGATCGGTCACCCAAGTACATTATCTGCCACAGCACCCAGTCAAATTACATGTACTTTTAAAATGTTCAACAGCTTATACTGTATAGTTTTCCGGAAATTAATAGTCGGTGAGTTCAGCGATCGATCTATCCCAAACACGGGTGAAGTGTACTAAGTGAAAATTAACTATGGATGTGCGTAGCATATATGTAGCTAAAACTGGATTCCTCCATTGTGCCATTAGTTACATGTAGCTGACCTCGCAATCATAATGACATGAATGACGTACATGTAGACTACATGTACACACATGTATGTCACGAAAATCTCATTGCTATTAATTGACAATAAAATATGTATGTTTAAAACAAAATGAAAATCTAAAAGTGTGCATTGTAACACCAGCTTCCTGTTTATTTGCACAATTTTCTGGGAAGAGTTGTCTTTCTTTTTGCCAATTCGACCCGTGCCAATTTGACACTGCATGTATTTTCAGTTTTGTCAGACCTACATGTATGAAGCAGAAAGTGAGACATACAAATGTATTTCGTGTTGCTTAAACCTAATGGAACACAACTTGAGTACATGTTTGCTTATACCAAGAGGATGCAGGATCGTGACAGGAAGGTCACCAGGTCAAAGGTCAAGATCATTCTGATGCTGCTATTTGACCTCTGCTTTTTGAGCCAATTTTTTCCGCTTGCGTTTAGCAAATCATTTATACATGCACATGTATTTACATTTATATTTCAGAATTACTCACATGTATGTAATACTACATGTACATGTACCAGAACTAATCTTGGACACATGGTTCCCTATGCAATAAGGATGCTGCGTGCTACAATGTAATAGTGACATCATTAGATCTACGGTCAATGTCATCATAGCCTTGATACTTGACCTCTGTCATGTCTGTATTTCCAATGTTAAGTTTTTTTTGGTCTGCTGCTTGCATATATTTTCGGGTTGCTTAATCCTGTAGCTATCAAACTTGGACACAATCTTTCATCTACATGTACCATACCGAGGCAGTATGATTATAGTGAGGTCATAAGGTCACAGGTCAAGACCATTCTGATATTGCTATTTGACCTCTGCTTTTTCAAAGGTCTGCATTTCTTCTCGAAACCATTGATGTGATTGGGCAAATATGTGGAAAGTACTTTTATCGATGAAGAAGAGTCATACGAGTTTGTTCACGGGAAGTTGAAAAAAGGATGACCATTATCAACCAATCAAATTTGATTTTCTGTTTGTCGGTGAATGCACTATCCATAGTGTCACGTAGTGACACCCCATCCCCATAAAAATATAAAGAAAGGGGTTATATACATGTAGCATTTACTTTGTCGGTCTGTCCATCCGTTCGGGCTTTCATTTCCGGATGCTAACTCAAGTTCTATTGTGGGGATCATTACATGTACCAATCTGCCGTTGGAGCTTGTCTTTGGTGGTCCGAAAAACTTTAGCGATTTTGGTGTCAACGGGCAACGTCACTGTGACGTAATTAATTATGTGATATTGCCTTTACGGATGAGAACTTGAGTTCTATTGACGGGATCATTACCAATCTGGCGTGGGAGCTTGTCCTTGGTCATCTGAAGAGCCCTATCGATTTTTGTGCCAAACGGGCTACGGTCAAGGTCACAGTGACCTAATTAATTATGTAATATTGCCAGGGTTCGTACTGTTCATGGAAATCCTGAAGTCATGAAATTTGAAAATTTTAATTCCAGGCATGGAAAGTCATGAAAGATAAGCATCTTTTATCATACAGCTTATCAAAACAAGACTGACTTGGTTGTTGCAAGACACAGTAGTCAGACATTTGGCAGAATAACGCTTAATTACTATGTAGGTTGGAGTAGTAGTAGGCTTGTGTGATTATTGCATTGAGTGATCGCGATCGATTATTAAAAAATAATCGCGATTATTCGATTAATCAGCTTGGATACAAATTACCAAGACATACATGTAACAACAAAAGAATATCCATGACGAAAATTGCAATGGTGTTTAGATAAGTCCATTTGCAGGGCAGGAGAAGACTCTTTTTGAAAATGTATCACTGGAAGTACCATATTTCGCTTAATAGTAGCCTATGGTCTAATAGAAGCCCACCCCCTAACTTTGACATATGAGCTTCAATGATTTCTTACATGTAGCAGTTTCAAAACGGCAAAACTCTGTATTAGAAGCCCACTCCCAACTCAGCAGACTGTATAGGAAAATTTTTCTTAAGAGCAAATTTGTAAGAATAGCGTGTATAATAATAACAATCGTGTCACAGGGTGTGTCTACTTCAGACCGATCTCTGCCTTGATACATTCCCGGCCCCTCTAGAAGTCAATACAGGCCTCGGATTTGTAAATCTCGACCGCTTATTAGGTTAATACTAATAGTAGGCCACGTATGTTCAAGATATAATAAAGTTTATTCCACACTTTTGTAGTCAAAATGCGCGTAAAACAGTCTTGGCGTGATTAAATACCCTCCTTATAAATATATTTAAGACCAAATTTATATACCAAACAACAAGGACGGGAGAAAATGTGCATCAATTTTGTAACCCCGATCAACATTAAATGATCCAAATTGAATTATTACGAACGACAATATAGCCGGCTTCTTAAGTTGGCGAGCCAGCGGTTCTTGAGATGGGAGGCATCATGTTCTCGCAAGATATTATACGCTAATGGGAGTTTATCAAACGGGTACCCGTTTTTTAAGATCAGTATAATACTCAGTTCCTATCGCGCAATGATAATATATAGATATTCCCGAGTTCCGAGTCCCCGATTCCAGAATATTTATATCCGAGTACTCGCTCTAAAATAAACTCTTCAATTGGAGGCGAATTACGTGATTTGTATTTTTTTGCGACGCCATTTTATATCAAATTGTGGATTAATTTTGATGTAATAAACGAGCTTTATTAAAGGATACGCAATATTTAGGCGCTCAAATCAAATAATTTCACTTCCCCGGTGATGTTTTGAGGTATACATTAAACATAGGCGTAGGCGGTGGGAATTTTTACGGGAGAAAATACGTTGAATTTCCGTGGTATCAATTTTAGAAAACTTTTTTGGGAAAACTCTGTAATATAAGCCCACCCCATTCTCAGAGATATTTGGTTGGAAATTGAACACTCTTGTCCTAATAGAAGCCTAGGTTACTATTAAGCGAAATACGGTAATACATTTTCAAAAATAGCTTCTCTTGCCTTGCAAATGGACATACATGTACATGTACATTCACTAAGCAAAATGTAATTTTCCATGACCGATCGCATTAAAAAGTAATTGAATGTTAGGTTTTGAAATATAGAAAACCCTAATGGAGCACAACTTTGGTACATGGTTGCTTATGCCAAGAGGATACAGGATGGTGACTTGGAGATCACCAGGTCAAAGGTCAAGGCCATTCTAATATTGCTACATGTATTGTTACATGTATCTGCTTTTTCAACCTTAAGGTTTTCCATTCCGCAAATCATTTATGTTTCAGGTTCGGTTAATCATATTGGAACTAAACTTGAATACATGCTTACCTATAATGTTAGGAAGCAGCATGATAACAGGGAGGTCACAAGGTCAATGCCACTGTGACAAACAGGAGACAGGCGAGCCATTTAATTGTGCGGAATTCTTGTTGGTATAAAAGGAACCGAGAAAGCAGTGTTGGATTGTTCAGACTTTCATCTACAAAATATTAGATAATGTCGGGCTCAAAGCCACTTAACACCGTTCACGTAGGTAATTAGATTTGGCAGAATAACAGATTCTAATTTATGTGCATGTACATGTAGCTGTGTCATAAACATAAATCTTCTAGATATTAATTCTTGCCTGTCATGGAATTTATTAATTTTGGTCATGAAGTCATGGAAAAGTCATGGAATTTCAAACAGAAAGGTGTACGAACCCTGCATTTCCGGATGATAACTCGAGTTCGATTGAAGGGATCATTGCTAATCTTGGGTGGGAGGTAGTCCTTGGTGTTTCGAAGAACGTGATCGATACCTGTCTCAAAAGTTACGGTGACCAATCTTGGAATGGGGAGTTTGTGCTTGGCGGAAGGGGGCCCAGCATACATGTACATTTGTACTTAGCAATCTCTGATTGTTGTTCTTGTTATAATTTATGCTTGTAAGTTATACATGTACATGCATATTTTGTAGATATTTTAAAACATACATGTAAATCTAAAAAACAAAAACATACATGTAAGTGCGCCTTTTTCAAATTCTTCCAGAGTGTTCCAGCATTATCGTGTAGGGAGAAAAACAGTTGCAGAACAAAAACAATTGAATACATGTACATGTGATTGACAGTACATGTAGTCGCGAGTAGTTCACCCATGGCAGAAATAACTCCGTCTCCATCGTCAATTACTTTGTATTACCGGTCATGCCGGTATGTCAAATTTGTGATAATCCATCAATCTGGTGAAGTGTCAAATCTCGCGATAATTTAGAAATTTGTAATGTTTACAGAAATGGAAAGCTACGTATATGTAAATCAAATCTACAATCAATTTCCTCCTTATTAAATGTTTCTTAGCTAAATCTTTTGGGCCGGCGATATATTTTAACATTTCTCACTAAATTAAATTGTGAAATGATGGCATTTCAGTTTTCTTCGTTTAGTTTGCATAAGCAGACTAGACTGTTGCACATATGTACTCTTGTTTGGAGACCAATCGGGAACCGGTCTGAGGCAGCGACTATCCTAATGAATTTTCTGCTCCACCGATATGAGATCTTATTCTTCCGAATGCTGACTCAACTCATCGCACAGTCCATACATATATTTCTTCCCATGATCGTGAGAATCAGAAAATGCGACTTTTGTACATTTTTGTACAATCACATAGAAATCTGGCCAGAATCACGCTAGTCTCATTGCCGAGCCCTATGCGAAGCATCAGATGGCTCGACATAGTGATGAGGGTATAGAACAAATATGTAAAGTTTTATTGAGATCGAATAAGCTTTCCCTTGATGAGTTAAATATACATTGAAAAACATTAACATTTAGCTGCATGCCATTTGGCATGTTTGGATCGCTATGTTAGCAGCGTTATGTTAGCAGTACAGTGATACAACTTCTTTATACAGATGTACATGTAACTTAAGAAATAGTTGGTTTAACTTTAAAAAAATTAATAGGTCTGGAAACTGTTACCTCAGTTTCCAGTCAAATTATGTTCAAAATATTCAACACAGCAAAAGGGTTAAGTGTGTTAAACCTTTAATCTTCGAATTTGCTCAAGAAAATTGTAATTTTCTCATTTAAAATGTCCATTTGTAGGCCAATAGAAGATTATATTTGAAAATTTAGCACTGGAAGGACTGGATCGATTATCAAGCCAGTCATTCCAGTGCTATGTCCAGTGATAAATTCTCAAAATATCCTTAACTTGGGCAGCAAATAGACATACATGTATTCCCAACACCGCTCTGGAAGCTGTTTTTTGGTCAGCTTGAGTGTTAATTAGTTACAAATTAACCCTTGAATTTTCTCATAGAAAATGTCCATTTACAGACCAAAAGAACATTTTTGAAAATTTACCATTGGAATGACTGGCTCGGTTATCGAACCAGTCATTCCAGTGGTAAATTTTCAAAACAGTATTCTCTTGGTCTACAAATGGAGATTTCTCAAGACCCCTGAAGAAGCCATCTTTGGCTGATATGAGTTTTAAAGCATTAGAGATGAATATATATGTATGTGTATTCTTACTGCATACTACTTTCTTTTATGTTATTTTCTATAACAGGTCAGTGAATGTCACCATTCCGAGGAAAGCTCGATCAAATGGTACATTATACGCTCATGTGTTTGTGCACCCACGTGGACAGGACCCATTTGTGGGTACGCTGATGAGTCATAGTGTCTCTAATATGACTGAATTTGCTGTACCAAAGTCAACTTATAGCAATTTGTTGAGTGATTCCGCTGAACAGGTATGGACATGTACACCTGTACATGTAAAATATATATAGGTAATTATCAAAATTTTGAAATTGGTTACCTGTATTTTATTGTTCATATAATCCATTGATCAATTCCAATGTGTGGATGTATTGGAATGGTGTACAACAGGTATATTTTTACCTGTGATTCACAGCTATTGTGTAGTATAAGTTGGCCTGTCTGTTGGTCAAATCTTTGACCAAAAACAAAGTTAATATACTGTAATGTCATTGTAGTTATTTATTACCGGTAATAGCGAAATTTGTAAATACATGTATATTTCATTTATGGACAGAAAGTGTACACATGTATATACATGTACTTACATGCACATGTATGCTTATTCTACTTACATGACTTACATATAATATATAGTTAGGTAACGGTATCGAAAACCAGGTAATTATATTGAGAACAATTTGACGAATTCATTGCCTTAGCCAACAATAACTTGCAATACAATTTTTTTTCAAATCTTCAGCAAACATCAATTGAACGTGCTTCTGCATATGTATATAATGCATGCAACTGAAAGTTGTAGTAGAAACAAATTTCACTCAAAGTATTCTCAAATCTGTAGCTTGTGGCACTAGTAATACTGACTGATTATTAAATATTATTTTGACAATAATTTACTGAAAGGTGTTTCTGTGATGGTACTGGAATGCAGGTAAATTATATTTAAAACATTAAGAGTTTACAATGTTCAGTTTTCTCTTACATTTACATATGTTTTCCTTGAAATTGATACACGTGGACTAAACAGTATTGAACTGTCAGCTTTGGAGCTGAATCTGTCCTGTGTGCTTGTAACACATTACAAGTAAGGTAACTCGGACTACGTAAGCAGGAGGTAAATGTACATGTAAAAAACATGATGAATGATCAGTTTCACAGACTGAGAAATATATTTTTTATTTTTGTTTGAGGGATCACACTCGGTACAGACAATGTACTCAATTAATATGGCATCTAATAGTTGCAAGGAATATGGTACATACTATTTTATTGCTCTCTATTTATCGGTGCTTAAGAACTTTAAATACACAAGTACTACACGCGCGCGTATATTGATTAATATTGTCATTGCAGACAAATGAATTACCCAAACCTAGAGCCAAGCCAATCACTCACTGGCGTCAGAAGTTAACCGTGAGCGTGATGACCGGAGATATTGCCTTTGATCGCAACACATTCCCAGGAGAACTTCATAGATATGTTCAGTAAGTATTAGCTCAGACACCTGGTCAGAAAGATCAAGTTATTTTGTGCCATGGCGCTCGTGTGCTGCCATTAACCTTTTCATTTAAACATCTAAAAAGTCACTTGTCCATTTAAAAGTTTTTAATTTAACAGGAAGCATGCATAAGAAATAGAGATCCATGATGGGTGAAATGCAACTGTTTTGACAATGGAGGAATTCAGTTTTAGCTATACTCCGTCCGTCTTTAGTTAAGCTCCAGCCACGCTTTGTCCATGTTGTGATCGATCGATCCTTACACTCCCTGACTATCAATTTCCAGGAAACTATACAGGTAAGCTGTTGAATATCGTGAAAGTAATTTGACTGGGTGCTGTCGCTGTCAGCAAATACATGTAGGTGGCAACAGCGCCAAGTCAAATTACTTTCAAAATGGTAGACATATAATTCGTACAACAACCCTTAGTCTGTTAACAATTAAGAGTTTGTGATGGACTTACATTTATGTACATCATTCATGATGTCACTGATTATGACATCATCCTACACGTTATGTATTTGATTATGATGTCATATGATTGATGGATAAACTGGAAATGTCCATTTAAGTGGCGGCTGTCTTGGATTTTAGCTATTTTTAGAAACACATTTAATCATCTCAGAAACTGATCGGCTGATTGAGTTGAAACTCAACAAACCTCATCTACTGTAGGACAAGATCTCACCGAAGTTTGGTCAAGAGAAAATGATTGGTCGATTTGTTTTTCACGGGAACTGTTGAATGGATCGGGCCAAAACTAGGTAAACATAATTTGAGACTACATGTAAGGACCATATTACGGCATAATTTAGAATTTAATATTTGCATAGTATGTATTGCTATACAAACGATAAATTGTATAGCTATCGGCAAAAATGTATAGCAATCAACTCTTTCAATGATAAATTCCCTCTGTCTCGATCTCAGAGCAAAGAAATAGGAAAGCTGTTGAACATTTTGAAATTAATATAACTAATTTCAAAATATTCAACAACATATGGTATACATTGTAAAGAATGTACTTTTTCAGGGATTTGTTGTTGAAAGGGTTAGTGATAGAATTTTGAAAATCAAGGATAAATTGCAATCGCGTACAAATTTTACATAGCAGATACAGATATGCATGTTGCAGAATGTATAGCAACTGCCTAAATATACATGTGTAGCAAATTGAGATGCGATACCGGATAAATTATGCCCTGCATATTCATGTACAGTACAGCTCAGAGTTAACTTAATGTACGAACGGGTCTGAAATGCGTGCATGATAACGTTGAAGGCCTGTTTCCAACGCATCAGTTTTAAAAACAATGCATTCACAAAGCATCTAGTTAATTTTTTTGATGCATTTAAAATAATAAATATATGCGTTGAGAACGAGCATTAAATGCGGATATAAGCAAGTTTGAACTTGTTTGATGTCCCCCAGAGATAGTGCCAAACGTGTTGTTAAAAGCAATACGGGACAGATGCCAAATTTTAAATGCATTTAAAAGATTCATATGTGCATTGCGTAATAACCGGCGTACATACCAACTCTACGGCTCCAACTACCCGGGATCCAATCAAACTTAGCGGTACATTACATTTCCTAGAAGGGGCAAAGGTAAATATGAGTTTTCTTAAAAATGACAGCGGAACATAATATTAAAAATCACAATTATAAATATTACGAAACACAAAGTCATGGTTCCCGGTTGAGAATTAATGTAACGATGTGCCCCTGAACATTTTTCGCCCCTGAACGTTTTGCATCTAGTGCCAGAATCGTAAGCATGGGTTCGTTTCGCATTTAACTTTTATAAACATCCGGCGCAGCGAAACATGCCGACTGGCGAGATTTGACATAGGTTATTCATAGTGAAAATTGTCCGTAAGCAACTTCATTTCCTGTGTTCGCGATGAACAGACAGCGAATAAACGCAAAATTATGGATAAAAGATGCCAAAATATAGCTTATGTGTACCAATGCTCGACTAATATAGATGCTTTTTATTAAAACATGCAGATGGTGTGTTTTTTCTTGATAATATGACACACAAATTAGCAGATTCGTGTCTGCTACCGCAATATCCCCATCAGTGCTCTACACGAAAAAAGACTAGTTCAGGGCTAGTTATGAAGTACTATGAGCCTCTAAAGCTGTAACATGTACCGATATCTCATTGGCTTTTCGCGGAACTAAAGCGCCCGTAGTGATTTAATGAATTTCTTTTTGTGACATTCGGTAGCTTTTGGATTCACTATATTGTAATGTAATGTAGCCAAGTATAACACATTGTTGTTGCCTCACTCGGGAACCAGGCCGAGGAAATGAGCAATTGCCACACACACCCTCTATGTAGCAATAACATAGCTAGATGATAAATAGTGCCTTAATAAACCCATGAAAGTTAACATTATAAATAGTCAGGGAGCTAATTTCACTATATTTCATGAACCAGACATTGTTTGTTTTATTAATTTAAAAGTCAAAGTGGGTGTTAAGAAATTGCTTTATTGTTTTTAAAAGCGGCACCGCGAATACGTGTACATTTTGCGTTACGGCATTATTGATCGTGATTCGCTCAGAGACTGGTTAAAATAAATCACGTCATCAATTCGTTATGAATGACAATGAGACACGTGATCAAAATTTTACTATGATAGTAATTTTCATTCATTCATAATGGCGTCAGATGTCCAGCAAGCCAATCAAATTACTGCTACGCTTTTCCGAGAATCTACGACTGCGCATAATTATCGATCGGCGAGACAGTCGCGCGAGGCATTTCTCATTAGTGGTGAATTTAAGCAGTGAATAAGTAACCGGGTTCATTTTGTTCTGTAAGAATGGAATGTTTACGTTACCAGGCAGCTGTATCGGAACTGATAATACGACATACAGCCAATTATTCAACATTGAATGAGGCCTCCCCATAAAATCATGACAGGAATTTCGCGAAAATTTACGGTACTCTGGCAAAATATAATTGCATAATATGTGTATGCCCGAGTAATCGGTTGCCCTGCTTGGTCGATTCGCATAATGTCATAACAGCGCGGCGTAATTATGAACGCGTTTCACGTTATCAGATTTCAAACGACTTGTCTAGCCAATATCATAAATGTGTTGTGTAATAAGTACTGACGCGTTGTCAAACTGTTTCCAACCCATTTGTTTTACTTTAACACTGCGTTGTTTTACCGTTCACAATGAGAAAGTGATGCATCCGTTATTTTAAAATAGACCCGCTATGTACGCGTCATGCATGCGTTGCAGACACATTTTATGTTAAGTTAACTCTGAGCTGTACTGTATATGTGAAAACACGGCAACCATTGATCAACCAAAATCAACCTTTTGTTGCCATATTTTGCCAGTGAAAATGACAATATACTGGTATAGATTTTGATGGCTGTTAGATACAGATTTAACATTTTCAAATCAGATTAATTGACCGGATTGTTCAAATGAAGCTGATTGGTCGATTGGTCGATTTGATTGGTTGCCATCTTGGATTTTGCACCACATGTATTTATAGCAACACCATTTCCGAAATCATTTGTGATTGCCATTAAACTCAAGAAAATTCATTTACATGTACATAGGTCAACAGGTCAAGAGCTGAACTAGGTTTGTTCAAGATTATCTGATGGATCATGTTACTTGGATGACCTAGTTGTCAAAAAATGGCTTCTACTCTAGAACCACGGCATGGATTGGGCCTAAATTTGGCAAAGATATTTTGGGATTGAAGGTCATTCAAGTTTGTTAATATGTGATACATGTAGAATATGCCCACCATAGACCTATCGAAATTTAGTGGTCAAGATTCGCTCAAAAATTAAACATGCTTGTTCGCAAATGTCCTTTTTCACACAAAGAGAAGCCTATTTTTTAAAATTTACCACTATTAACTGGTTCTGTTGGCTCTAACTGGCTCGGTAACCGAGCCAGTCATTTCAGTGGTAAATTTTTTAAAATAGTCTCCTGGCCTGCAGATGGACATTCCTCATGGCCACTGCAGAGGCCGGTTTTGGCTGGCTTGAGCATTAACCCTTAGCACACTGATGTCAATATGCTATCTTTTACGGTCTCAATAGCAAAGAAACTAGTATACATTTTTCAACAATTTTGTTGGAAGATGTTGCTGTCTACGACAGCACCATCTTCCACCAAATTTGTTGAAAAATAAATACCGGTTCATCTTTTACTTTAATTTAAAAATCTTAAATTTTGACATCAGAATGGTAAGGGTTAAAGGTTTAAAAAACGTGATCTCTTATATATACAGTATATGTGTTAATGGTTGCATCTGATCTGCCACTCGACCATCTCTACAAATTCACCACAGCAATCGGCAATGCTGTGGTAAAAGCTGGTGCAAATTTATTTTGCCACAGTAAATATTTGCTGTCGAAGAAAATTGCAGACCTACAATGGAGCTACTTAAATGTGATTTTTATTACGTCATGATCATCATAGATACAAGTTATCAATCATGATGTCATATTAAAGCAACTGGCTACAATTCAACAAAAGTAGAACAAAGATTATAAATTGGGACTTATGTAGATAAGTCAGGTTTCTGCTGACAGACATACGCACTGAGAAATGAGTCATGAACATGATGAATATTCATTAAACCCAGCATCGGGTCGAATTTATTATAATCATAATTAGCTCTTTGTTCCTAGTCCTTAGCGGTTGCAGCAAGCAAAATCGAACAAAACCAACAAATAGTTTTGCGTAGCTTATTTATGTTGTGTTATAAAAAGTTTTATTCATAGGTATACAGTATACCGTCCCAATCAGACACACTATTTGTCTCTGATGATGACAGACCGCTTTCTAGGGCATTCTTCATCGCCTGGTTCAAATACATTTTAGAATGACTCGAGATCAATTCAAAATTTTACAATGACCATTCCTTCCATATAGATACAGCTGCCTCAGTTCATGTTGAAGATCATTTGATTAAGAAATTGGGTAGGTTGGACTCTGATGTGTATGGGAGATACATTCGAATTCATCAGTCCAAAATCAAGGAGGCTCAACAGTTATTAACATCATTAAATGTTCCATAATACCCCAACATTATTTGTTAAATAGCATATCTTAGTTAGCTGATACAAGGGAGATAACTCTTGATTCAATTTGGCTCAATTACAATGGTGTTGAGAGTTGTCTCCCTTGTATGAGGCTGATTATCCACCAATTACATAAGTCATTGGGTGGTCAAATGTCATTGGCTGAGATTATTATTACAGTCTGTACTTTGTGGTTTTCTCCCACCCATTACCACCCTTCCGCTTTCAGGTGTAATTGGGATTAGATACGGTTTATGTGTCCTTGATATTATTAGAGGTGTGTTAGTTAATTGACAGTGTCTATCAATATCATACTCATTTTGCTATAATTATGACGATGTGTAAAATACTTCAGACTGGGTACAAAGTTATACCCCTTGCGTATATATAAAGTTATATGATATTATATTCCACTTTGAACACTTGGTGTTTTTATATATGGTTACATGTAGCCTTGATGGAACAATAATTAGCTGATCTATATCCTATGCTATTAAGGACTACTTGCAAGGGCATATGTATAGGTGCTTATTAGAATTCACTGTGAACACTTACCTGTTTTATATATGAATTTATACATGGATCGCTGGTATAGAAGAATCGGTATGGATCGCTGGTATCGGAAGAGACACGGCGGATATCTACTGGAACTATTTAAATGACTGCTCTATGTCCTTCTACATTCATGACTGTGTGCAAATACTAACGCTATAATATATATAATATTACACTGTGGACAATTTATCAAATTATTTGTACCCATGGTTCACTCGTGCTGAAACACTCAGGTGAGAGATAGACATTTCACCTGGTTAATACCTTATTCCATAGCTGGCTGTGCACAAGTTCTAGCTGATTGACATTATTTACGTGCGTTTGCAATAATCTACTGTGACAATAACATTGCTGGTAAATCGTCAACATGGACAGACAGTGTAGATTTAAATATATTCTGAGTTCATAATAGCATGTAACCGCAATCATAGGCCATGGTTAGGTGAAGGGATGTACACAACATCAAGACATTCCAAGTGCTACATACAAGATTATTTATTCCTCAGCTTTATTTTATTTAAGTTATTTCTACTCGTTGCATATTACAAGTAGCGAATACAATCGACATTTCATAAATGAACAATACTTGGCATCACCAGAGAGAGAGAGTGAAAGAGAGAGAGATAGAGAGAAAGCGAGGAAGAGAGGGAGACCAAGAGAGAGAGAATGTGAGAAATAGAGGGGGAAAATATTAGCAATGTATTATATACATTCAACCATGTCATCAATTCTCAATATCAGGGCTCTAGTAGGTCTCATCGACCTCATGACAACCCAATGGTCACTTTATAATTATCTAATATGGAGGGTGTTTTAATGGAAGGATTGAAGGAAGACAATTTGATGGACCAGGGCATGATTTATCTGGTATCGCATCTCAATTTGCTACACACATGTATTTAGGCCAGTGCTATACATTCTGCATCATGCATGGCTGTATCTGCTATGCAAGATTTTTATGCGATTGCAATTTGGCATAGATTTTCATAAGTTCTATCATTAACCCTTACAGCGACTAATCCCTGAGAAAGTAAATTCGTTACAATGTATAGCATATTCTGTTGAATATTTTGAAATTAATATGACTGGAAGCCATTGCTGCCTAATGCAGCATTGGCTTCCAGTCAAATTAATTTCAAATTATTCAACAGCTTTTCCTGTTTGTTTGCTCTGAGATTGAGATACAGGGAATTTATCCGTGAAAGAGTTAATTGCTATACATTTTTGCAGACAATTATGCAATTTATAATTTTCATAGCAATTCATGCTATGCAAATATTGTTCTGAATTATGCCCTGTGGACAATAGTTACAGATACATGTTTTGAAGGTCAGATATAACTCGTATATATCTGTGTAATGGCTTGACAGCCTGATGTTACATCACTCATACACTGTGGGCATGGACAGGTTCCTTGTGAATAAAACGATTAGATGTCTTCATATGGCATACATGTATAGGTTACTCATTAATTGCTCTCAGTTGAACTGGCTCGCTGTAGTCACCTAAGAATAATAATAATAATAATAATAGATGCAGTAGTAATTGTCGTGTTAATACAGTGTTGTAGTAATTGTTGTAATAATAGAACTTGCCACTGGACCAGTCATAAGAGTTTTGAAATACAAGTCCAATGACCACATGGTACTGGATAAGAGATTATTGGGCAGCCTACGATCCAATTATCATCAAGAACATACCGACTCATTCTTTTGTGGTACTCGGCCTTTATCATGATTAAGCTTATCATCATACATGTATTCAATCTGAGTTTTGGACATATACAATTCCATGCTTGAATTTCCCCAAACTCATTCGCTCATCAGCTTACGGTAATATTACACCCTGGAATCTTTAACAAAACAAGCCTACTTACTATGCGACACATTTCCAGGTTACCTACTGACTTAGGTACTAAGAATTGAAGAGCGTATTAATTTTTTCAGACTAGTAGATATATCCTACATACGCCATACAGACAATCGCATGATGAACATTCCTCATCAAATACTGTGGCACAATCATGCAAGTTTATATCACTACTCTGAATTAATTATAAATCACCGCTCACTTCCGGATCTGCATCACAGTCATACCTACATTACATGCTTCAAGAAACACATCCGACTCATTTTAAAATCACCTTTCCAGATCTGCAGCATAGGTAGATTAATATATTCAGGATCAACCCTGCCACCAATCCATTAGGTCATGAGCCAAATGTTTACTAGGTTTCAGCTGAGTCCACTCCAAAAATGCCAAATTTGTATATTATGTTATTAGTTAATAAATGTGCAAATTTTACATGAAATCTTGTGTTGTTTGTTAGCATAAATAACGAAATTTGAAACAAATGCTTTAGTGGTGCTTTGGTGAATTAGTTCTGCCACAGCATTTTTGTGCCGTTGCAAAATTATCCAAATTTCAAGGAGTGACTGAAGTATCTGATGTGATAATCAAATACATACATGTACCATGTTAACTGATGTTACAATCATAGCGATGGAGCGCTGTCCTGAAAATCGAACAGCCTGTCACAAAATTGTGCGAATTGCATGTCTTTGATGAATTAACTGTACAATTAAAGAAACATTCTGTTAAACATTTTGAAAATAATTTTACTTGGAGCTGTTGCCGCCATAGGTACAGGTAGGAACATCCCAGTCAAATTGTTTTCAAAATAGTCAACTGCTTAACTGAGTGGAGAGATACCTTGAAATTTAGATTCTAAGGTTTCAAAGTTTCAAATCGATTCCATGACAGGTAAAAAGTGTGTGGAGCTTATATGTACATGTTTGTAGCTATAAATAGGCAGGTCATAGCTAGAAATGTTTCAATATATGGGTTATTGTGTTTATTTTAGGTTATCAGATCATGGTTACTATTTACCAATTGTCTATGTTGATGAGCTTAGCCAGAGAGTGAGGGATCTATTGGTAAGTCATTGCATATAGAGTCTTTTCCATTTCAATATATACATGTCCAGTATGGGTATATGCTAATATTCTCTAAATCAAAATTTAAATTTGTGTGTGCTTGATTTGCATACACATACTCAGCCGGCACAAATTGTAGATGCATCATGCGATTCATGCGTATTGTAATTTTTATCTCTACAAAGTAAAACGAGCTATTGTGACCTTGGTAAAGACCTCTGTTTTTACTCTCTCATGGTTGTTTAATCATACTGGACCTAACCTTGGATACATGGTTCGGTATAATGGCACAACATCACATAATGAACTTGGGGTCAGTCATGTCAATGATCAATGTCACTGACCTTGCTAAAAAACATGTCTTTTTCAACATTAACATTTAGCTCAGCATAGCGGTTTTTATCAAATAAACAAGCCTTCTAGCCATTCCATATTTTTCGATATGAACACATGTGCCAT
>CM067367.1:75518441-75576579 GCA_034401795.1 Chaetoderma sp. LZ-2023a
TTGTTCATCAGGGCTGGGCGTACTGGTAATTGGCTCCTTCATTTAAAGGCGACACAACTAATGTTGCCATTCTTTGCTGCTGCAGGGCACAACAATTACACAAAGATTCTGAAGATCTATGTACTTGTTTGGATGGTCCCATGCACGAAGGGCACTTTGCTGTACGCAGGAATTCTAAACTGTATTGGAGTGGTACCTGGTCTGATATGACAAATGAACAGAGTCTAATGAGAGCTGGGAAGACACAGGGTGGATTGATCAATATAACGCCCAAGGAATCCGCTAGAACAAAATCGCTTCTCACTGCACACATCATAGCACAGTACACACATGCTCTGCGGTCATTGACTGACACGTTCACATGGTCGGAACAACACAGAGATGTTCACCCTGCAAATATGAGACGAGATGTAGAAGACATGAAGAAATTCACTCTGTTTCTCAGAGAACACAATCCATTCGCAGTTGAAGACGACCAAGTGAGAAATATCGCAACTGGTTTGATTGCAGACCATCGTGTTACTGCCGATGATGCCATTGATATTGGTCGAAGAATTCATGAGAAGTTAAATGAGAAAAGGTTTGGCGACATTACGCTAAAGAAAGCAGATCAAGCTGTAACATTTGCTGTCATGCGAAAGGTAGTTAACGTAGGAAATGAAGATGTCCATATGTCTTCCCAGGAGCTGTACCATCGCTTAATGTCAACTGCATCTGTTTCAGGACCTCCAGACAAAGCGATCTTTGAATACGAGCTTGCAACGGTATGTCCCGCCCTCTTCCACGATGACGGAACTATGAGGAAATCGCAAAAGTCACAACTGGCGAAGTATATAATTGAAATGAACACATCAATGCCACTGCAAGAGACAACAGAGCCAGCTGCAAGAGTATTTCATGGCTGCGCACTTTTGCATCGGATACCATGGCCTAAGGTTGGAACAATGGAGACCGTTTGTAGCTCATTCGTAGCACCAGTAGTACATTATCAGAGGCTTGATGCGTTATATTTGATAACTATCAAACTGAGACCACAAAAGATCAAGAACAGAAGCGACGACGGCGTAATCAAGTTGGCGCTCCTGATGTAGCTGTCCAAGACAACACACCTGTTCCAGGAAACAAAACTGGATTTCTATCAAACAAACGCAACAAGCAGAATACCATAAATCTGTTGGAAAAACATTTATCAGATGCAGGTGTTGAGGTGGTACATGCAGTAGATGAAGGCGATGCTGATGTGGTGATTGTAAGGAGAGCATTAGAATTGGCAGGAACTGAAAGAACAACGATAGTTGTTGCTGACGATACAGACATATTGATCTTACTCCTGTATCATGCAAGCACCTCTGCAAATATTTTCCTACAAACAAAGCAACATAAGCTATGCATCAAAGTGGCCACAGAGATCTTAGGCAAGGAATTGTGTATGTGCCTGCCATTCGTCCATAGTATGTCTGCATGTGACACGACATCAGCTTTATATGGCATGGCCAAAGTAAAGCATATGAAAATGATCCAATCTTCACCAACCCTCAGACAAGATGTACTTGCATTTGGCGACATCTCCAGATCAAAGGCGGATATAATGGTTATTGGTGAAAAGTACATTAAGTCTTTGTATAGTGCTGGATCAAGAAGTCCTGGCTTAGACAATCTCAGATACATGACTGGCATCTCTCCTAAGCGTGTACCAGTTGAAAGGATGCCACCCACACGTAGGGCAGCATACTTCCTTAGCCTTCCGGTTCATCTCCAAGCAAGCACATGGCTTCACCTAAGAACTGTGTTAAAGAAAGAAGAGTATGGTTATGCAGTAGAACAAGGATCAGTGACGGCGATCATTACGGACAAGTCAGCAGCGCCTCCGGAGCTACTTCTAAATATAAGGTGCCAGTGTAAAAGCAGCACACCTCTATGTTCCTCGTGTAGTTGCTCCAAGAAAGGCATTCCCTGTAGCATACATTGTAAATGTGAAGGTCACTGCCTTAACAGCTCGAAATTTGAAAGTGAAAATGCATAGACAAATTTCAGCCATTCTGCCTGTTCGCTGTGTTTCACAACAATCACTCAGTTTGCATTAAATTTATGGTTTATCAAGTGATTTTGATGATGACATACTTTAAACTGTACAACACTTACCAAAACACGGGTTTTTAGAGTCAAAATACATATTACCTGGTTATTGGTCATCGCCTTGGCGGCCATTTTGAATTTCATCTAAAAAACATATTTCCCCATGTGTGAATTTTGGAGAATTTTTCTGGGATGTATTTTGGGCCATACCGAAGTGATCAAAACAAAAATGTGTCTGTTATACAAAATGTCCGGGTCCATGTCAATTTCTACTGGACTATAACAGGACAGGGCTACACAGATGAGTCAGCATAACAAACGAAATTAACATGTCAGGGCTACACAGATGAGTTAGCATAACAAACACAATTAACAGGACGGCTATACAGATGAATTAGCATAATAGACGAAATTAACAGGACAGGGCTATACAGATGAATTAGCATAGCAAACGAAATTAACAGGACAAGGCTATGCAGATGGATTATCAAACCAAACGAAATTAACAGGACAGGGCTACACAGACGAGTTACCATAACAAACGAAATTAACAGGACAGGGCTACACAGATGAATTAGGGATAACACACGAAATTAACAACATGGCTACACAGATAAATTGGCATAACAAACGAAATTAACAACAGGGTTACACAGATGAATTAGCATAACAAACGATATTAACATATCAAAGAACCACAGCTATAATAATAGGCCTACTACTAGTTAAGTAGCCAAGAACCAGATCGCATGTCAATTATTTCAAATTGACATAAAGCTGAACATAAAAGTTAAATTAGCTTAAAGCCGAATGTTCAACTTAAATTTGAGACAAATTAAAATAAAGACATTTTATGACTGAAACGTGAGCCATCTATTTGAGTGACAGGTCGGATTTATCCGTTGCGTATGACCTCGACCATCGCGCGGCCTTCAGAGTGTACGTGGTTATCTCGCAATATATAAAACATTTAACAACAACACACGACTCTACTGATAACCTCTTGAAAGGTTCTTGATCGTGTTCGTCAGTTTACCGTCGAAGACACACAGTAACCCTCTTAGTTCTATAAGCCAGATTACCCAACCTCAATACAACATCAAAGATGGTATCTGATGTCCATTCCGTCAATTCGGCATTAACCCTTTCATGACGAAGCCTGCCAAAACCGGCCTTTGTACTTAGGTAGTGGTCTTAAGCCAGTGATTCCAATGGTAAATTTTCCAAATACTCTTCTATTGGGCTGCAAATGGACATTTGATAAGCAAGTATTTTGGTATTCTTGACCAAATTTAGTCATTGAAGCATCTACCAATCAAATTAGTTAAAAAAATAAATCTGTGTGTATACTTGCCTTACAATGTATACGTAGGAAGATAGAGGAGAAATTCAAGTGCTGAAAAGTGTATATGTATACATGACAACATAGCGGTTCTGAGGGCCCCTTACATGGCTTCAAGGTATTAGAAAAACAAATACCTGTCACGATATTAATGGTCATATCGGTATACGTTCAATACCGGTATTAATACGACGGGCAGTATAGAGCGAGCGTTTTGTTAATATGGTTCTGGGGCCTCATGCAAGAGATTCGGAAACCTTGCACAGCGCCCCGCCTCCTCCCCCCCACCCCACCCCCTGTCATGTGTTCGGCTACGGATGTAAGAAGTATTCGCTTGAAGAATTCGGACATGATTCTATTAGAAGACATTGATGCCTTACGCAGCAATGTT
Organism: Chaetoderma sp. LZ-2023a; assembly: GCA_034401795.1. NCBI lineage: Eukaryota > Metazoa > Mollusca > Caudofoveata > Chaetodermatida > Chaetodermatidae > Chaetoderma > Chaetoderma sp. LZ-2023a. The sequence continues at coordinate 75,522,251 of CM067367.1, forward strand.
TTCTAATCCAGTTACGTTCAAAATCTTCAACAGTACGTTTTATATTATTTTGGAAACACGTTAATTTACTTATGAGCTGTATCGTAGTTACCGCGTAAAAGGCAACTAACATTATTAATTCAGTGAGGAAAAGCTAAAATGGAAACTAGTACACAAACAATCCCACAGATCTACTGGTCACGATTTCTGTTCAATCCAAGGACGAAACGTTGTATTATTTACCCCCTTTTAACCTTATAGACACGAAATGACAAATTGATTATGATGTAAGAAATATTCAGTTGAATATTTTGTAATCAGTCTGACTGGGAATTGTTGCTGCCTATGAAAATAACAGTTTCTAGTCAAATTAGTTTCAAAATATTCAACAGCTTTCCTGTGAAGTTGCTTCAATTTCAGACAGGAATACGTACACGGGTTATAGGGTTACTATTCTCTATCAAATACGACCATTTGTTATTTCACCAAGCCCTGTTTGTTCATATGACATACATTTTGACTCGCTTTCCCGAGTTCCAATAATTTCATATCAATTGGCTTTTGACTTGTGCCAGAGCAGAATTAAAATGAAATGGAGTATTTAACAATTTTCACAAGATGTATTTTATTTTTAGCATATTACTTGACCGTTGATGCCCAGGTTACTCCACAGAATTTAATGCAGAAACTGGAGAGCTTGGGAATGCAGGTGAATATGCAAGCATTACGGGATGACAACCTGGAACAAACTCTGACGGACGAGGGTAAGCATTGTGTGCTTGCTCGCGCACGTGTGTTGATGCGCATATGGTTGTGTGTTCGGTGATATGTGCGTCCGTGCGTGCCTGTGGTGTTGCGATACGTGTGCATGTGCGACCTTGTGCTGAAGGACACTATTCACACAAGTGATACACATATGTGAAGTGTGGTGTATACATACATGAGGGTAGAATAATAATTATTATTATTATTAGCTCACTAGGACTATTTTAACCAAATTTGGCTGGAAGGATTCTATGGTGTTACGCTCCAGAACTGCTATTCAAAATTTTGATTGGTCAATTTGTCGGTGAAAATCTGAGATTTTATGCGAAATTTAAAAGAAATTGGCAAAATATATCTCCTCCTTAACCTCTTGATGGATTTGAATAGAATTTCGCTAAAAATACCCTATGGTGGTGTGCTCCAGGACATTTTTTCAGAATTTTTGCTTAGTCAGTTTTTGGCTGGACATCTTAGATTTTTTTTTAATGTACATATGTTCTTTAAAACGCTATTCACATCCTTAATCAATGGCCCGCTTTTAACCTAATTTTGCCCGAGGTACTCCACATCTTCCCAATTCAAGGATAAAGATGTCTATTTGCCACTGCTTGCAGACGCATGCGCACATATAGGGGTATGATCGGGAGTACGTGCGTGTGTGCGTATGCGTGTACCGACATGGACAGCATCACAAGTATTGTTATGAAATTGCAGGTCCCTACACGATATTTGCACCAAGAAGAAACCGTCTGCAAATGCAAGACAGATTCTTGCGAACAGCTCTGGCAGCGGAAATCACGATACGAATGCACGTTGTGGAAGGCAGATATACAAAGCGTGACTTAAGAAATAACCAGATTCTTAGAGCCCTAAATGGAGAGCTTCTACGAGTCAACATTTACACAGTCGACAATGACCAGGTTTGTTATAATATCAACACTAATAACAACGTAGGGTGCCCCAATAGGCAGTTAGGATACCCGAAGTGAAGTCTCCTACTCAACTAGGAAGATTCCTATCAGTTTCCATCGGGTGAAGTCTGTGGATTCTGCGGCATTCTGTTGCCTTCTGGTGATTCTCCACATTTTAGTCTGCATCTGATGGATCTGTAGATATGATCTATATGTTCATATATAGCGTATGCCATCTCTGTAGTGCATGGCTTAATTGAAATGACGTGATACTGATAAGTCGTATCTTCCTTTGTTGTATAGGTTAGTAGTGGAGTGGTGGTGCTCTTATTTCAGGTCGTGGAGGGCCCCAAAAATCTACGTGTTGTTGTCCAGAAACTTAACGTAACAACGAGTTATCATAAGACCACTTATCGTTAAGAACTAAAATCATTTGACCTCAAAAGCGATGGAGACGCGTAACAACTCGTTTTACTGATAATATGCCTTTATGTGAGTACTGTTTGGTGACTCATAGGGTGTCCGGTATAGACAAGTCTGTAGGTTTATAAACAGATTCATCACACTGTCATTCTGACAGAAGGAAGAAGAGCACTATGTATAATAAATGTGTTCACACTACTTCAGACACTTGATCATTTACATCAATTATAACTGAAATGGGGCTACAAGCAAAATCAAATGCCATAGACCTTATAGTTATCGTCAACTTCGAGTACAGCATCAGTTGTTACATTCACTAAAACTCCAATTTATCAGTTAAGAAACAACAGGTTTTGTTTTGTTCTACAATGGTGAGGGATATTCGACCATTTTCTGGCGTTAGCCACTCCTCTTTCTGGTAAGACATTAAACACCATAACGCAGATCTGGGCTTTTTGCTATGCACCCAGTCGGACTCATGGCGGTGCGTGCCGTTGATGATAAGCTGGCGAAACAATTTATTGTCATCGGCAGGTTGAAGCCAGATTGCAGCTCCAAGTTGATCAACAATCAGGAGCTTAACATGTGACTTGTAACGGTGTCTGTGTTGGTGTAAGTCTCCACAAGGCCATATAAAGTTTGAGTAGTCCTCAGTATCAGCTTGACATAGAGGGCAAGTTGGAATGACAGCATTCTGTTTGAATTTGCCGAGTGTGGAGTGAACAAGACATGTTCCAGGGACAAGTCTGGCTTTGGTGATGCTTCGGACACCTTTGGCATGCTTTTGGTCAGACTCAACTGATAAATTATGTTTGCCAATGGACACGTCCGATGCATCCAAATGTATTAATGTAGTTTTTGAGCTGTACTTAGTCACAAGGATATTGTTCCAATGAGTGTCGACGGCACGTCTAATAGCTATGTTCCATGTAGCCTTGGTTGGTCTATTCAGAATTAGATTCTGTTGGTAGATCATATCTTTCCAGATGCTTGCTAACATGTATGAACCAGCGACTGGAATGGATTGTTTTCAGGGAGTGCAGTGTTCGATCAATCCTAACAAATGCGAAGCGTGGGTGGAGCTTCACTGGAGATGGGCGCGGCATAGCTAAAACTGGATTCCCACATTCTTGTCTTGCAATGCTGTTTGCCACATTATTGTTGACTTCATTGTGGCTCATAAGAATTCTTCATGTGTCGTGTGACTCTGGTCTAGCACAGAGTCGTAGATAGAGGGCGGACTGGAAGGGCCTGGATTTGTCTAAGAGTGTCAATGAAGAATGTTTTGAGAATGTGTTATATGTAGCTGCTGTTTGTTGAGAGCAACTATCTCCAACTCATACAAGATACGAGACCACGTTCAGTATCGATATTCGATAGCGTACCCGAGGTGCTAATCCATTTGTTCCATGAATGCAGTACAAACACGTTTTTGTAGATAAGAAAACAACTTGTATTGAAGTTACTGCAATCCCATTTGATATTTCTCTGGAATGAAACGTATCCTAATAAATGAAATACTATACCGAATATAAATAATACGCAGATTTTATCCGATTATATGTTTCGGGCTGTTGAGATGAAATGATGACGACGCGATGGTGTCGATAACCTGATCGCAATAATGACAACAATGATGACAATGACAATTACTATCATTATGTCACATTGCTGATGACAATGGTGATAATGATATGTGGGAGATAACGTCCCTGATAACGCAGCTTACTGGGCCGATGCCGGGCTGATACCTGGCCGATACTGAAAGTATCGGCACGGTATCGACCCAGCATCGACCCAGTAAGCTGCATTATCTGGGGTGGAGATGGAAAACAGCAATAATGATAACGACGATGACAATGAGAGACTTAGTGTGATGCTTCCATCCCTGTCAGCTTTCACAATGCTCAATGTGATAGTCGACATTTAACATGTTGTACCGAAAGACCAAATATGAAAAATTATCCTCATGCAATAACTATTCTATGGAATATTTTGAAACTAATTTAACAGAAAGCTGTTGCTGCTTATGGAGGTAAATAGCAGCAATACGTTCCTGTCAAATTAGTTTCAAAATCTGCAATAGTTTACTTGTGACGCTACCTTTAAGTTTATATTCTGGGAATTCAACGTTCAAAGAGGCAAGACTTGGTTTTTATGTTCAAACATAGGTATATACTTTAAATGGAGTTCCCGTGCAGACATTTGACAATGTAGCCTCCAACGGCGTAGTACATACTTTGCAATTCACGATAACACCCACTCTGGGTAGTGCTTCGGAGATTCTGAATTTGCCTGTGGTTGGTGCACAGAGGTTCCTGCAGGCGGCCCAAGAATCTGGATTAGTTGATGAATTAAATGGTATGTATGATAGTATTTCATCCATATTAAAATCATACATTGACATAGTTTTTAAACTCGTAGTTATTACGAAACGCAACGCGTATTCGTGCTCTAGTAGAATTTGCGCCGGAACACTTTTGGCTGACCCCTCTTGCGTCAACGTAATCATTTTATGGTGAAACCGGCCAAAAGAGCCGCTGCGATGGACTTTGAGCGATTGGCATTTGCTGCTAAAGAGAAGACTATTATTTTTGATAATTCACCACTAGCACGATAACCGTACTAGTCTTTCCAGTACTAAAATTTCAAAAACTCCTTTTGGTCGGCAAATGGATACTGGCTGGGCAAAAATTTCGGTTTCCATCAATGATCGAGTCGACCAATCAAGCCTCTGCAGTGGTTTTGAGGAATGCCTATTTGAAGCATAAGAGAAAGCTATTTTAGCTCGACTTTTAGGTCGTCGTGCAATTTGCGTTTAGCTCAACTTTTCTGTTTATATCTCATGCTTGGTTAATCATACATGTACGTGGCTCAAACTTAGCTTCTCTATAATGACACGGCGTCACAGAATGACGTTGGGGGTCAAAAGGACACCGTTACAGTGAACTTGGTATAAACCTTGTTTGTTGGACATTAACATTTTCCGTTCAGCTCAATAGATGTGTATATCTCATCTCTGCTTAATGATACTGGACCCAAACCTAGACGCACGCGTCCTTATAATGACACGGCATCGCACAATAACCCTACAGTCAAAATTGCAACGGTCAAGGTCCCTGTGTCCTTGCTAAAACATAGGTTTTTTTTTATCAAAGCTAACATTTTGCGCTTAGCTACACTTATTAAGCATGCATTGCCTACATTTGGGCACCTCATTCCTTATAATAAGATGGCATGACACAATTACCTTGGCATCAAAAGGTCAAGGTCAGTGTGATAATGACAAAACCCAAGCGTTTTCTCAACAATAAGATTTGCTTTTACTAAAACTTAGCAGTTCATATCTCATGTTGTGTTAATAATACTGCACCTAAATTTTGACACTTGCTAATGACAGGGAATGAGCTAATTACTTTCAGGTCAAAAGATCAAAGGTCATAGTCATTGATACGCCTTCTATGTTTATGCTATGTTAGAAGTCAAGCTTCATAGTTCATCAAAAAGTCTTAAAGTCGAGCTTCGTGGTTGCATTACAACCACATTTCTGGTTGTAAATTCCAGTGGTAAATTTACTCTTCTCTTGGCCTTATAATTTTCTTGAAAAAGCTTGACCATTACAGGGTGAATTAAGATGAGTAGCATTTTGAGTGCTTTGATACAAGAAATGTTAAATCATCAAATTATTCCATTCTGTTGTTTTCGGATTCTCTTGTTCATCATAGCGTATGTAGACGAGAAAATTCGTTTTGCACACGCAACGCGTTTTGAAACGTTTTCATTATGGAAAACGGCCGATGAGTATTGTTAATGGTAACCCCGGTACAGTAACAAGATTCTGTTGCATCTTTTGGTACAGTACAGCTCCGGAATACTTAAAAACTCTCTAAAAAAATAAAACATAAGCCCTATTGATGAATAATTTGAACATACTTGTATTGGAAGACATTGCTGACCCAGGCAGCAGAGGCAGCAAAGTCTTCCAATTAATTATTACTCCAATTATGTTCAAAATATTCAACATAGCATTTATTCCATGTGTTCAATATTTTACTAACTAACGTGTTTCTGTTTTTGTTTTGGACGCATTTTAACTTATTTATGTGTTGTACTGTATATTGATTTCAAATTTCTCACACTTCAGCAGCCGCTCGGACTCTCCTGGTGCCCGGTGATGATGTCTTGACGGAAGATGTTCTGAACGGCCTCAGAGCTAACCCAACCCAACTAGAACGTGAGTAATGTGTTACAGTACAGACCAGAAATAATATAACAAAACAAAATAAAACCTACTGTTGAATATTTTGGACTTAATTTGATTGGAAGACATAGCGGCAATGAATTCCAACCAAATTAATACAAAATATTCAACAGAACATTTCTTACATCGTGTTCAAAATGGTACTAAATAACACGTTTCGATTTTTGTTTCGGGAACATGTTAACTTATTTATGAATAGGTGGGCCAAGGGGGTCGATCCCCCACCCCCACCCCGCAGGTTTTGCCTCTCCCATAGTGTATCCCCATAGTGCCCCCACCCCTAGATTTTGACCCCTCCCATAAATCAGCCCCCCATCCACCCCCACGCCCATCCCCAATGGTCAAGTACGTTCCCACACCACTGTTATGAGCTATACTTTATTAGCCACGAAGTGTCGTGAGACTATTTAAAACAGGCAAAGAGTTAGGTAAGCCGACAGGCGATTTTATTTGAGCGTAAATTTTGGATACAGGGACCATCACTGATGATAAAAAAAACCCCGTATGGTACCTTACTAGATCTTGCGTTGGATCACAGGGAGGACGGCACTATTAAGAGGTATGGTTAACAAACTGATATAACTTTCTATGCAATTATAGTAGACTAGCAATGGGCCGTTCCAGTTTTATTATTATTATTATTATTATTATTTTTTTTTTATTTTTTTTAATATTATTATTATTATTATTATTATTATTATTATTATTATTATTATTATTATTGACAGGAATGGTAAAGAACCATATCCTGCCTAACAACGTTCTGTACACAGAAGGCATGTCAAGTGCCGGTCGGTCAACACTTCTTGATGGAGAAATGCTGGTGTTTCACAGACAATTTTTTGGTACATCAATTTATCCCCTTACCCCTTTGAACACGAGAGGCCAAATTTGAAAGGTCATTTACAATGCACGGACTGCTCTATTATATATATTTGAAGGTAATTTAACTGGAATCTGTTACTGCTTACATCAACAGATTCCTGTTTACTTAGCCTCACAATGTTCAAAGGGTTGTCGTCGTCGTTGTCGTTGACGGCGTCGCCGTCGAAAGACAGACAGACAAGCAAACGGGCAGGCAGGCAAGCAGGCAAGCAAGCAAGCAGGCAGGCAGGCAGGCAGGCAGACAGACAGACAGACAGACAGACAGACAGACAGACAGACAGACAGACAGACAGACAGACAGGCAGGCAGGCAGGCAAGCAGGCAGGTTGGTAGGTAGGTAGGTAGGTAGGTAGGTAGGTAGATAGATAGATAGATAGATAGATAGATAGGCCGGCAGGCAGGCAGGCAGGCAGGCAGGCAGGCAGGCAGGCAGGCATGCAGGCAGGCAGGCAGGCAGGCAGGCAGGTAGGTAGGTAGGTAGATAGATAGATAGATAGGTAGGTAGATAGATAGATATATAGGCAGGCAGGCAGGCAGGCAGGCAGGCAGGCAGGCAAGCAGGCGGGCAGGTAGGCGCAGTGGTGACGGGGGGGGGGGTCAAGTGGTCCATTGCCCCGGGGTGGGGGTGGGGTGGGGTGGACGGAGTCTGCATTGAGGCCTGGGCCCAAGCTCCTCTTTCTTGCAAATTCAACTTAATCCGATTTTAATAGACAAGAGCAAAGCAAATCCCCTCATTCTCACGTTCTCTTGTTACATGATACTTATATGATGATACACGTCAATGGCATCATAGACTATGTGCATTAGTAGCTGCTTAGCTGCTCCATCTGCCGCTGCTTGCTGGCCGTAAATTCTTAATCTCCACAATACGACATTTAATACACAAAGTAAGTTACAATCACAAATTACATTCTTCCTAACATTGTTATTTGCTTAGGTGTCAATATTTCATCGGAAATTGACTGTTAATTACACTAGAATATCCACAAAATGAGTGGTCACAAGCTTATTTAGGAGGGTAGTAGGTTAGAACAATGACACTTAATACAAATGTTACAATGGTTGATTAACATTCTTTCCTGTGACTTCCGAGTACAGCCTTTCGACCCAACCCATAACAGCCATACTCATCTTGTGAATGGCATCAAAAGAGCCAGGCTTCTACACATGACTGTGAGACATATAGGTTTATTTTTCTGACAAATATGAATGCTAAAGGCCATGAAAATGTGGTGAACCGATGTGTGGAATGATTCATTTCATTGTCAAAACTTTCGGAATATACGGTACCTGACATTGCTCGCAATAAAGCCAACCATGTTGCTTGCAAATAATATGATTTAGCCATAGCTTTCATGGATTTTTCCTATTTGAGTCTTTGATTGAGTTAGCCACTTGACTCTGTTGTAAAAGTAGTCTTCTGGTGTTATGTGATTGTCTGTCAGAATCCTAATGTTATCACTCTACTCTTAGCTGCGGTTATCATCTCTAGAAACTGCAATGGCCCTCAGTCAGGTAGTCAGTTAGTCAGTCCATCAGTCAGTCACACACTCTTGACTTAGCACATGTAGAATGTGTTTATTTTGTTCTATGTCCACTTGAATGGTGACACTGAAACGAAGAACTACGAGGTTCAAGAAAGATTTCTTGAGTTTGTTGATTGTAATAAAACCCCAGGAAAAGCGATTGCATGACTGATCCATGATATTATGAAGATGCACATTATACCAATGATAGTCAGGGAGTTCAGAGATCAACCGATTCCAACACGAGCGATGTGTAGGTGGAACTTAACCAGAGATGGACGGGCATAGCTAAAATGGAAAGGTCTATTATAGACTGTCGTGGTCATAGGTGTGGCAGTGGAAGCAATATGAGTGGTTCATACAAAGGCGCCCAAGCTCATATTCTGAATGACAACCCATTGGCCCCCATACTCGCCGTGTGTAACGTCACAGCTTAAATCTATGTTGTGTTCATGCTGCTGAATGTTGTCCAGAAGTGATTAAGTTTTTGTTTTGGTGTTGTTCAGAAACTGTACAATGTGGTCAGATCTAGCCCGCAAAGATAGGAAATTTTCAAGAAAAATGTTGGCTGCTCTCTGCACAGCATCTCAGACACACGTTTGTCTGCTAGGGTAGACAGTGTTAGGCCTTTTGTACTTTACCTTCCTGGAATAAAAGCTGCTATTGATATTATACAGGATTTTAATCTGACTGCATAGACTCGATCGGATCTAAATGGCATTCAGACCTGCGTGTATTCATTTGAGTGTATCATCATGACATCCATTTGGATTAAAGTTCTCACAACAACAAACTTCAGAAACACAGTTTTGCCAGCCAGAGATGCGACGTTGGATGTAGAGGTTGAGAAGATTAAAAGTCTAATTGCTGATCTCAAACATTTAAGAGAGAGTTTGCTACCCAATTATGATCGAGAGTAAGATTATTGCTGAGAGCCTTGGAATCTCAATAATGTTACCAGATAAAGGTGTAAGGTGAGGAAGAGGGTTGCAGATGAGACACTAAGTGAAGCTGTCGAAGAAGAAACAGACTCCAATCTGGAAGACTGTTTCAAGCATACGGTTTTATATACTCTTCTGGACTTCGTAAACATTAGCAGACGTTATGAGACAGCCACGGAACTAGAGGAGACATTTGGTGTTTATATGGAAATACATAAACATGAACCAAGATGTTCGTGAACAGCCTAGAATACATTGTGCGAAGTACAGTTCTGACATGTCTGGCGATATAATGGAAGAAATTGAACATTTAAAGGCGATTCGCACAGCCAATAAGGGACAAACATGTGAAAAACCTCTAGCACTACTTAAGCCGATAAACAGTGTCCACGAGTTGCAACTCACCACCTTGTTCCCAAACATATGCATTATACTTAGGATCATCTGCACCCTACCAGTCACCGTTGCACAGGAAGAATGCTCATTTAGTAGGCCTTACGCTGGGAAGAGTAAAAATGTCTTGATATCAACTATGTGTCTAGATCGACTGACAAGTTTTGGAACACTGGCAGTGGAGGCGCCACTTGCAAGAACATTAGACTTTGATTCTGTCATTGAACTGTTTGCTAGCCATAAATCTCGCAAAGCAACTTTTGGCCCAAGCTTCATTTAATTATCAAGCGCCATTTAATTAAGTTATCCTTTTCATAGTCTCAACCGTTACACCCAATGTCACAGCTCTGTTTTTTCTTTGTATATAGATACAGGATACTTCACCTTAAAATGAATAAATGATTGAAATAATAATTGGAGTAATTACTAATATCTGTTCTTGCTTTATAGATCTGTGGGTCCTCCCCAGGGAAAACTTTAAAATTAGATGCTCTGAGAATCTATTTCCGGAATTCTGAGTGATAAACAGAGCATCTTTATTTTGTTTTAAATTTATAGATATCTTCGTTTTAAGGGCACTTAATAATACTTTGAAATTTTCAAGGAGCCTAACTGGCTAACACTCTCACTTGACCATGACCACCACGGGGGATCCAGCCTTGTACTCTCATGTATGTTGTAGCACTGTGTCCTGTAGTATCCTGGCTACAGACAGTACAGCCTATAGCCTACGATAGGATACTACTTAGGATAGGATACTGAGTACTGACATTGAGAAATTCCCTACCTCCTAGTCCATCAATCATTGAGGGACCACCATTATTATTATTATTATTATTATTATTATTATTATTATTATTATTATTATTATTATTATTATTATTATTATTATTTTAAGGCACTGTAATCGATGTCAATGGCGCTAGGATCATGAAGGAGGATATACCAACCAGTAACGGTGTTGTCCACGTGATTAACCAAATTTATATACCGAGAGCTGTAGGCACCACGATGCCAGGCATAGGATAATGCGGAGTTGCTACGCAAATACTGAACTGTAATTACATGTCATTTCATGATTTCTTTTGATGTAAACTTTCAGAAAAATATAACAGATTTTTTCAACCACATTCAAACCATCACCTCTCTCGCATATTCGTGGCATTACAGCATATTAGCATTGGTGGGAAATCGAACCCACAACTGCAACCACAGAATTCCACTGTGTGCCAGAAACCCACAATCCTGAAAGCCTCAATGGCAAAACAAGATCCTCGTCTTGCGGCTTGGTCTGGCGGAATAGTTTGTGGGTTATGTGATGTTAGGCGGTTTCACCAGTTGTGAGTTTGATTCCCTTTCAATGCTAATATATACCTTAATGGGACAAATACTGCAATGGAGGAGTCAAATTTAGCCATCAATTGTATGACGTCATAATCAGCTACGTGACGTGTAGGATGACGTCATAAATAATTACATCATGGATAAATAAATAAGTTCATCACAAATGGTTAACTGATAATTGACTAAGCGTTGTTGTATGAATTGTATGTCTTTACTAATTAATAAACACATGTTGTTGAATATTTTGAAATTAGGTTGGCATGGCGCTGTTGCTGCCATAGGCAGCAAACAGCACCCGGTCAAATTAGTTTCAAAATATTCAACAGCTTGCCTGTATAGTTTTCTGGACATTGATAGTCAGGGAGTTCAGGGATCGATCGATCCCAACACAGGCGAAGTGTGGGTGCTGCTTAGCCAAAGATGGGCCATAGCTAAAACTGGATTCCTCCATTAAATGACACACTCATTTGGTGAAATAGATAGATTTATATTGATTGACATATGATATGCTAAAGATCTAATCTAAGACAATGATTATGGTTAGCTATTTACAAAATAAAAACCCGATCTTGAAAGGTCAGCCTCCACTCCAGTTTCGATAAAATCCACTAGCCTATATGTACTCATGCTGAAAATATCTTTTCGTGTTACATCTTCATGCATAGCTTCAAGATGCTTTCGGACTGAGCAATCGGGTCCTAAGAAGAGATGCATCGCTATTCAATCATGTTATTTATAAATGTGTGTTATTGTGCTAGGTAGATAGTAACTTTCTAAATGTTAACATATATATGATAACCTAATTTGTATTATGAAATTGTATTACACTAGCTGTCTGCCATACCATACAGCGATAGACACACTTTTTCATTGACCCTCCCAAGTCACGTGATTTCAAGGGTGTGTGACTTAATTGCCCATATATGAAGTGGGTTTCGTGTTATGGTGGGCGTGTTTGCACAAGGACGCCCACCAGAACACGCCCACCAGAACACGCCCATTTTGTCTCATCATATATGGGCAATTAAGACACGACCCTCGAAACTACATGACTCTGGAGGGACAATGAAAAAGCGCGCCTGTCTCACCCCATTACTCCTGCGCGGCACTGGTAAATCGAGAGACTATCGGCGACATCTTATTTGAATATGGGCGTTCAGCGATAACTATGTCACTGTTCAAATAGTATCTCATCCTAAATAAAGTACGACAAAGCAGAATTATCTATGGAAATTGATAAATCGCTCAACAGTTTCAGCCACGGGGCCGATAATGGTACTAAATAAAACATACCTGTTGCAGATTGTGGACCTCCTCCACCGCATTGGATGGAACAGGGAATGTCACGTACCAAGAGGCCGCAGAGCAATACGAGCCATATCTTCGAAATAAGTATGGAATGCGCTGTGTTGCATTTGATGGATGCGATGGACCGTCCACAAAGAGGAATTTTTCTCGAACATGGTGTATAAGATCTGCATAGTTTATCAAGCTTGTGTGAGGCTATGTACAATAGAAAGGAATGTCATGAAATGCAGCGCAGTTGAGGCAAACACACATATGGTTCGCATCAACTAAGACAAGCTTTTCCCAGAACGGGTAGTCAGTAATGATTGTACAGTACCGCTCATAAATCGGTGAAAGTGTTTCTAAAATATCCCAGAAATATGTGGGTTAGTACAATTCTGAACACGATCTAAGTAATGTTCTGTTGCCAGTGTGGAGGATTTGGAAGATAATTGGATTGGAAGACAGGCAGCATGCAATGTCTTCCATTCTAATAGAGGAATGCAATTTTAGCTATGCCCAGCCCATCTCTGCCTAAGCTCTACCCACGCTTTGCCCGTGTTGACATCAATCGGCCCCTACACTATCTGAAACTCAATTTCCAGAAAACTATGCAGTAAGCTGTTGAATATTTGCCTATGGCAGCAACAGCGCCCAGTCCTATTAGTTTCAAAATATTCAAAATAATGTTTATTAAATAGTAAAGACATACAATTCATACAACTTGTCGGACTATTAATCGCGTGTAGCGGACTATATCGCGTCATTCATGACATGATTGGTCATGACGCCAACCTACTCGTGACGTAGTTGATTATGACGTCATAATTATGATTGACCGAAGTGTACAGCTGAAGGTACAGATATTCTCATCATGTTGTTCAATCACTTAAAAGCAAGACTGATATATTTCTGATAAAAAGAGATCGGATAAATGGTATGGAGCATTTGCCAAGCGCATGAAGCGATGGATCCAGTAAAAAGGGGGGGGGGAGGAATGACATAATACATTATTACTCCCCACACCACACACCCCCCCCCCCCCAACTACAGCAATGCCACATGACCAAATCCTGTTATTTGATTGGTTAAGATCAGGGATGTGTGATCTGGTATTTCCCTCACGCGAGGGCAATACTACACGATATACCCCCCCCCCCCCTTTCCCCGCGCGCGAACATCTTGTTTTGTTTTTAATGAGCTACCTCTGCCAACCACGCGAACACCTCATTACCACAGCCTTAAATCTACAATGTAGTCACGAGTGAGCTGGTCTCAACAACAATATCGGTCTCGATCATTATGACTGTGGGTGGAAGCTGGGGAATGAATGGACGAATTCACATTTAGCTATACCCCGCCTATCTCAAGCTAGTTGGGATCGATTTATATAATTTGAATCCCAATTTCGTGGTAACTATACAGCCAACGTGTAAGAAACCCCCCGTAATCATTACATCGCTGCGTTAGAAATACGAGGCTCATTAATTAGCAGATTAATTGAGAATAGGACTTAAATTTGATTAATATGGGCAATTAATTTATCAGATTACTCATTAATGGGTATGTCAAAGGGCTGTTCATACAGACTAGAAATCGTAATTGTTGTGGTCTATGCTAACTTGATCTATTCTGAATTTTCGCCAATATATCGATGGGTTCCGTCACGCCGTCTGGCGTGTCTGTCGGTTTAATTTGCCTATGGAAGCAACAGCGCCCGGTCAAATTAGTCTAAAAGTATTCAACAGCTTGTTCAGTAAATAGTAAAGACATACAATTCGTACAACCTGGCGGACTGGTAAGCATTTAAAACGGATCAAATTGAGCCGTTCATATCATGACGTAATTGATTTTAACGTCGGCCTACACGTCACATGGTTGAATATGACGTCATATGATTGACTGAGAAACGGATTCATGAATTTACAGCCCCTCCTCCTGGATGAAAAGTGGCGAGAATCAAAGATTGTTCATGTTTCCGACTTCAAACTAAGTAGAGATATTCCACCATTGAGGCGCGAACCGGGTCCGCCTGGTGAGCAATCTCTGGTGTTGACTACGACAATAAACAGCCGCTGATGAGCTTACTATGGACCTACCCATTCGCTTTAGTTCTTTGGAAAAGTTGTCTACTTTAGAGCAATGTTATTGCTATTGTTTAGTTCTATTTTGTGAATTGTTTTACCAATAAGCTTTCTAGAAACCGTTGACCCCTCGTGTGTCAACCGCGCCTCAAAGCGCTCAAAACACGACTTTGTAAAAAAAATCAATTAAGCTTGAGCTAGGGCGGCAGTAGCGACATTTAACCCCAGAATATCAAACATGTATAAAATGTGTATTTTTTCTGATATATTACTAAATATTGTCCTCAACTGACACACAAACATTGAATGAAAACCTGAAACAGTTATACAAACACATAGGGCCTATTGGCTGGATGTTCGCCAGACTACACGCCGATTTAGGTGCACACAACCTTGCGTCTAATTAAGTAATAAAGCTAACTACGGTACCCGGTAGTCTGACGATCTAATCGCCATAATGAGTGGCGCGTTATTTGATGGACGTCAGCTCGAGGCCACGAAATGTCCTTCCAGGGACGCGAGGGAGGAGTGCGCCATAGAGATACCTTGCTTGTTAGGTGATGTATGTGACAGCGTCACAGTCCACGGGATCCCTGGGGGGAAAATGTCAGCCATACGCCAAGCGCAGATAACGCGGTTCTAGAGCCACTACGCAGGCGTCGAATCTCAATTTTTACGCACTATAATTATTCCACTATTGGGGATTTAGCATGCAAATACACACTCGTATAATGACTGTCATTGTTTCTATGCCAGAGAGACTATGTCCAGTACATTCATTGAAGCTGTCTCGTGAAAATGGCTGGCAATAGAGTGGTCCGATCTGTTGGTCAAGTATCCGATCTCGTAGACTGACACATATGTTGCGTTGGAGGCGGCGGCTTGGTGTAGTGACTAGCACTCAGGACTACTCTACGTCTACTCGGATCATCAGATGTCTTGAAATGGAACCTAATCACGTGATACCAAATACATAATCTATTTATTCTGAGTGGCATTACGAGAACAGCAAATGGTGGAACATGCGCAGATCAGCCACGGCAAAAACATGTAATAGTCTTCACTGACGCTAACATCAGCGTCTCACGAGATGTGCTTCGATAGGGGAAACCTATCTCTTGGGCAGTGCGTGGCTATTGGCTTACTTAATTTCCATCTGAATTAGGTGTAATGAGTTGTTCAATCAGAAAAGTTTGCTAGAACAAGACCATTCATACCAGAATATATTATTCAACAGTCAACTTAAGCACGATAATATAAAAGCGCATAGTTACGGTATGTGCTAGAAAAATAGTCTACTTAGTGATAGTGTTAGTATTGGTGTTGGTGTTAACACTGATCGCTAACACCAAGCCAGGTGTTAACACCAGTCGTGTTAACACTAAGTCCGGCCGTGTTATCACTAACACTGATAGCGTTAATATTAACACAGCACATTACCCACATGCGTTTAATGTAAAGGCTGGTGCTATAGGTGCTACTGACACATAGACAAATACACGCAGAGGGAAACACAAAACCCACTGTAGTTGGTATGGGGTGGGGGTTGCTATACGTTATCTGACAATACATACAAAATGTATCGACGGCAGAGAAAGCACTAAGCATAAATTAAATATTTTCGCTATTCCTCGTCAAAATTTAATTGATCTTAAATACCCTTTGGTAACCTCCCGATGTGAGATAATTCATGCTTCGATTCAAATGGTGAACACGTAAAAACCAATTTATAGTCCGCACACCAGTTTCTAACATTGTATGGCCAGTTTCGGCCATCTTGTTTGTTATGTAAAGGTTTTTGTCAAGGAATGAAATTTATTTAGTAGTAAGCAAATATTCAGTGAAATGATACATGCATTAAGAATTCTTTAACGTTAGGCCTCCAAATATATTTACCTCTTGTCCACACTTACACAGCATCGGTTTGCAGAGAGTTTTCACTTACAGTTTCTAAAAGGGATGTAAATCTGTTATTTATATAGCGACAAGATGGTGATATGATATAAAAATTGAATTTTTAAAAACAAATTCAAGGGTTAAAGGGTTCAGGTGAGGAAATCGACATGCCGTGTTTGACAGCAACTGGCATTAGCGGCATATATCATCTCAGGTGAAAACTGGACCAGTCTGTATCATTTCTTTTCAGTTATTAATATGTTCATGCCATCTAAAGGTACTCTTGTGAAAACACGTTTGTTCCACTTGCCTACGCAAAACAAACCCACGGTAGGTAAAAGAATTAATTATTTCTGCTGCACGTTGACAACAAAATGTCAAATATATGAAAATGGTGTATCTAAAGAAATAAACATGTTTTTACGCTGTCGTCAGAACAACGAGTGCGGGTGATTGCAAAAGTGACCAATTGTGAGAAATAGATCCCTGTTAGAATCAGGTATCTTGAGCATAGACCAATTCCGCTAATCTTGAGATTCGGAGCGCATTTGAAAATTGCCTGTATTATCTTATATGTAATAGAATCACGATAAAATTCTTCCTTGAATTGTCATATATTAGCGGCAAACACTAACACTAACATCACGCCTTTACCTCAGCACGGTGTTAACATCAATGACTAAATCTTCATCTGCCCGTGAAAAATCATGATGATAGTTCCTTCGTTTCTACTAAATTAATTTTATTTTATGCTGGTATAAATATCTATTCTCCTTTTATTCGCTAATTATCTGTGTGAAAATGAAGGCAAAAGCAGGGTTGATATTAACACTAACACTAATACGATATTTGGTGTTAACACCAGGTGCTAACACTAAATCTGGTGTTAACACTAACACGAATGTCGACGTCAAGTTTCGGTGTTATGTCTGTGTTAGTGTTGCGCTAACAGTAACACTACCACTTACACTTACGCTAACACGGAGACTTGACCTCACCAAATTTGTACACTTGACGGACATTTCTAACTTCATAACGGAGTTATAGTAAGTCATCATTATTGTGACGTCAGCCTACATGTGACGTAATTGTTAATGGCGTCATATACTTGAGTAACAAGGCGGATCCATTAATTGCTTGCTATAAACCGAATTTGGCGA
Source organism: Chaetoderma sp. LZ-2023a (assembly GCA_034401795.1). Taxonomy (NCBI): domain Eukaryota; kingdom Metazoa; phylum Mollusca; class Caudofoveata; order Chaetodermatida; family Chaetodermatidae; genus Chaetoderma; species Chaetoderma sp. LZ-2023a. The sequence goes on from CM067367.1 coordinate 75,540,106, forward strand.
TAAAATTTCATATACCGCGAATCGCTATGATCAGATAATGGTAATGGTAACAATGAAGATCGGAAATGAAGGCCATTGTCTACGCCAATGGAAGAATCTAGTTTTAGCTATGCCCCGCCCATCTTTAGCTAAGCTCCGTCCACACTTCACCGCGTTGGGATCGAACTATACAGATAAGCTGCTGCATATTTTGAAAATACTTTGACTTTTTTGCCTATGGCAGCAACAGCGCCTGGTCAAATTAGTTTCAAAATATTCAACCGCATCTTTATTAAATAATAATGACATACAATTCGTACAACAACGCTCAGATCGTCATCAATGTACCTTTTCATTTTAGCTATGCCCTGTCCCTCTCTAGCTAAGCTTTCGTCCACACACCTCGCACTTGTTGGAATCGATCGATCTCTGAACTCCCTGACAACCAATTTCCAGAAAACTATACCATTAAGCTATTGAATATTTTGGAACTAATCTGACTGTGCGCCGTTGCTGCCGATGGTAGCAACAGCGTCCAGTCAAAATAGTTTCAAAATATCCAACAACATCTTTATTAAATAGTAGCGAGATACCATTCGTACACCAGTTTGACTATTAAGAGTTAAAGACGTCATCCTACCCTCCGCTTAGCTGCTTATGACGTCAGATGATTGAAATGTGAATTAAGAGTCCGACGCGAATTTATCTACGCCATTCATGACGTAATTGATTATGACGTCATCCTACACGTTTCGTAGTTGATCATGGCGTCATCTGGTTGATGGATAAACTAGAAAGGTCAACTGAAATATGAAATATAACTAGATATAGAGGAATCAGTTTCTAGCTCTATTCCCGCCCATTTCTAGCTAAGCCCCGCCTACTTTGCATACTTGTTATTGCATCTATCTTAACACTGAACCATGAATTCAGAGAATTTCAAAGTCAAGGTAACTATACAGGTGAGCTTTTGAATATTTATTAAATTGTAATTTCATCAACGATATAGGTTTAAAATTCAAACACTTTTCTGCCATTGTAACTTAATGACAGGCCTATGTCATTTTGATTGTGACATACTGGATTATGACATCAGATATTTTTGTGACAGATCAGACCCCGCATTACCCCCCCCCCCATTCAATGGAGCGTTCCAGTTTTAGCTATGACCCGTCCATCTCTAGCTAGGCTCCACATACACTACGCTCGTGTTGGGATCGATCGATCCCTGAACTCCCTGACTATGAATTTTCAGAAAACTATACCGGTAAGTTGTTGACTGTTTTGAAACTGAGTTGACTGGGTGTTTCAAAATATTCAGCAGCATATTTATTAAATAGGGAAGACATACAATTCGTACAACGTTTCGGACTATTCAGAGTTTAAGACGGACTGATTATGACGTCATCCAACACGTCACGTAGTTGACTATGACGTCATATGACGCATGGAAAACCCGGAAAGGTCCTTTGACCTAGCGCGAGTCTACTGACCTCTAAATAGTTTAGATAGACCGCACCCTGCACAGAAGAATTGTTCAACTATTCTGTACACTGTGCATTCTTACTGTGATAACGTGTAGACTAAAAAAACTTTAAAGTGTTGCAGCGGCAATGCAATCGCTACAGAACATATTATCGATTCCGCTGTGAGAGAGTGATAACGCCATTTACAAAATCATTAAGCAGACGACAGAATCACGAAATAATCCATCAAATCAAATCATGTAGTCAACTTAATAACAGTATCTCCAAAACCACTGGAACAACCGACAAGCCACGGTTTTGAGGTGATCAATAATTAAAGAGCCAGCGAAAAAACACAAGTACGCGAGAAAATGTTGATTAAAGATTACTAGAATCGCCTATCAATTAATTTGTAATTAAAGTTAGGAAATTGTGGCTTGTCACTAGTCAACACGGAATGGGATTATCCGAGGGCTTGCTCAATACTCGCGCGTCAGCACAGTGTTTATAGTTTGGCTGGATATTTTTTTCTGAATAGGGCACGAAGACTTAATAATTAATCTTATCCACGATTGGTTGTTTATCGAAGACTTTCTAGACAGTTCAACATCGTCCCTACTTAATATAAGGGTTTAAACGAGTTTGCGCCCGCTGATCAAAAGAATATTTCCCCAAAAGAGGGTGATAATTTTTGTATAAAATGGGAACGAATTTGCAATTCCATTTATCATACAGTACAGCTCGGAAATAACCTAGCATGTTTCCAAAACAAATTAATCCGTACTGTTAAATATTTTGGAGTTAATTTGATTTCGAAACAATTGCTGCCTACGGCAGCAATATCTTACAAAAGGTAGCAATATCTGCCAATCAAATTAGGTTCACAATATTCAACAGAAAATTTCTTACATCATTTTAAAAACTGTAGCTTACTAACTGTTTCTGTTTTTGTGTTGGTTTCCAACACAAAAACAGAAACAGTTAGTAGGCAAAGGTTTTGAAAACGCCGTAAGAAATTTTCTGTTGAATATTGTGAACCTAATTTGATTGGCAGACGTTGCTGCTTAGGCGGTAATGGCTTCCAATCAATTTAACTCCAAAATAATTAGCAGTGCGTATAATATGTTTTGGAAACATGTTAAGTTATTTCTGTGTTCTGCAGCTGTAGTAGTAGAAACATCCTGAACAGTTCTTCTTCGTTTTTTTACCACTGTCTTGTCCTCAACCAAAATCTTTAGCTTCGTCAGGTTCATTCTTGATCTGAGAGTATCGAGTCCCGTTTTCTTGATGTCACCTCGCAGCACGCTTAGAATGTTTATGCAATGGCGTCCTCTCATTGCTTTATATTTGCTGGCTCACATTAAGGTAAATTCCAAGGCCCTCTGTGCTGATGCGTCCTATGGCATCCTTAGCACAAGGTTGAACATGGACCATCTTTGCTGGACGACTGTTACGGACAGGGACGATGTATTACACATCTTGCATAGTACATCATTGGAAATTATACTCCCTGGCCATCGGTGTCCAGCGACGGTGTGGAGGTGTTTGTGGTGGCAGGCATCAAGTTTGACCAGAACTACTGCTGCAGCTGCCCAACGACATTAATGATACGCAGGTTGCGTTGTATAAACAAGTCTTTTAGTCAAGAGCATCTTTGCTCTATGAAGGACTGGAAAGCTATGTTCTCCATGACACAGCGTGCAACAATGCTAGCAGTACTGCAGAGCAGTGAGCCCGGAGTTGTACTTTTCCTCCTTTGTTCGCCGCCACGAATTTTCTTTAGTTTCATGTTTTGTAGATATGTATATTTGGATGAGCTCTGTTTTGCATTCATTTATAAATAGATTATCAACATTGAGCTTCTTTGCAGCTATTGGGAGAAGTTCGTCAAGGGCTTTCTTCTCAGCGTCTATGAAGTCCAAATCGTCGCCAACTCAATCTCTAGCGGCATGCCCAGTATTGACACTGGGGCTTGGTCTTGTGGATTTTCCCACACAGATTTCAATTCAGCAGAAAGGCAACAGAGGAAAAGCACGTGTGATAGCCCATCTCCCTGTGGGGAGCCGATTGATGTCTCAGACTCTGCGGACTTCGCTGACTTGACTCGTACTCGTAGCTTGGTGTCTGCATGTAGTAATCTCCCTAGACGTAGTTCATTTTCATTGCAACTGACCTGGCGTAGTACATCTAGGATCTTTGATCATTTAATTGGATCGAATGCTCGTGATCTGTCAATGACTATCTTGTGGAAATCCAAGTGTTTGGATATGACTATTATTGGGAAAATGTTAACTTATTTAGGAGATGTACTATATAAAATAATAGAGGGATCCGGTTCTACGTACGCAGGGTTCCCAGCCACTCTGGAAATCAGGGAAAACCAGGAAAATGAGTTTACATTTTCCAGTCAGGGAAAACTCAGGGAATTTGGAAAAAGTACCAAAATTCAGGGAAAACTCGGGTAATTTGTTAATGACACAGACGGGAATGTTTCCACATTTTGTCAATTTACAGTATGTTCTGTCATGCTTCTAAGCTGTGTCCATTTACTGAAAATGGAAATAAATTAAAATTAGTGTATCCAGAGGTTACCACTCTGTTGTATAATGTTATCAATATCTTGGTTTCTTTGCTGCAACACATCGTAACTTACTAACAACCTCGTTAAACTGAACATATTTCTCATGAAATTTGGCAATTTCTTAGGGAAATGTGACAGAGTGATTTTTGTGTCACAGTATTCGGTTTAAATAGTTACAGTTTTTGCGAAATTTAGCCCATTTTGCCTTTTATTGTCCCGGGGAAACGTTAAATTTTGTTAAGTTTTGTTTGGTTAGGAAAACTTTAAGTCAGGTGATATATTTTAGCGCCTAAATGGAAATGGACATACAAACAAGAACCAGGGATGTTTTGACGTAGGAATTTGCTTTTGGAAAATTTCATTATTAGATATAAAAATGGTTTGTTTTTTGGTGCAATTTAGTTTGGTATACCTTTTTAAATATCTAGGTATTATATAGATCGAAGCTGGTGATGCAGGTAGGTGGTTATAATATGATGGGAATGGCACTATCTCGCCTGGAGCAGGTTGGGTACAGGTCGAAGGTAGGTGAAGTGGCCAGAAGAATTCTGTAAACTCGGCCATTCCAATCCTTAATTCCATCTTAACATGACGTTGACCTGAGAAGAGTTCTTGACGTAGAGGAAATTTGCCGAACATAAGGTGTGTTAGATTTCAAGTAATTTCGGAATAGGCATTCGGTAATAAAAACCTAACTATTATGTTGATGCTCCCCGCGTTCGTTTTGGTGCTGTTGTTGTTGTGGTTGCTGTTGCAAGGTGTTGTTGCCGATGGCGACAACATTTTACCCCAACATCACTGCTAAATTGAATTTCAAGGGCGCGGTTTTAGGAAGCGTGTGCGTGTGTGCGTGCGTGCGTGCACGCGCGCGTGGGGTGGTTGTATTGCGAGGTTATGGCGGTGAAGGGGTAGGTTGAATGCATTGGCAGGGATGAAAGGGTAGGTTAACACGATAGTCTGTGCGCTTAGTTGACTGGCCATGGTGTAGTTAGTATTATAATCAAGGGAGGCAGTTGATTCTCTTGTTGGGGGACGGGTGGTGTTTGGACATTACTTGAGAATCTGTATCGGCGTGTGTGTGTTATCAATACTAGTGATTATATATATATATATATATATATATATATATATATATATATATATATATATATATATATATATATATATATATATATATATATATATATATATATATATATATATATATATATATATATATATATATATATATATATATATATATATATATATATATATATATATATATATATATATATATATATATATATATATATATATATATATATATATATATATATATATATATATATATATATATATTATTGTCGGTTCCGTATTTGCTTATGTATGATTTTCCTGAATTTCAGACTATAACACACATGTCAACACTTGTTAGTTGTTGGTTTGTTTGGGGGTAGTAGGAAGATTAGGTTAAGGCACCATATGGATAGGAGAATTGGTTCCCCATGTTGGCTTTTTCCTCGATTTCTGAGTACAACAGGCAGTAGTAGTGTCGGGGTCAAAATGATACCACCTCCCTCAACTGGCCGCCGTTCGGCGATCCGTGGCCCCCACCGCCCTCTCAATCCCTGGGGCATAGGTTCTTGAGAGGGAGGTAGTATCACACTACTACAACCAGGGTCTGAACGCCCATTTAGAGACAAGCCTCCACAGAGATATACACCACTGATCGCCATCAACCACAGGGCCGGCCTCTCTCTCTCTCTCTCTCTCTCTCTCTCTCTCTCTCTCTCTCTCTCTCTATTCTGTGTAGGCTCAGACAAACACGTAGTCTCTGCCAGAGTCGCATCGGCATGATGGGACCACCCATAGTGCCTTCCATCTACCTTGACAACGCTCACCTGGGAGGATGCTAAAGTGATTAGCATTTGAACCACGGCAGACTTTGGCATGTTCACATGTTACGCAGAGAATCCGGTGCTGAGCAGGGGTCTCCAGCAGACAACCACATCCTACCCTCTCCACCCCATAGAAGTGGCAGACAGACTCGGTCTCTTTACGTGGGTGAAAGTGGTCGTAAATATTTCTCCGCAAGGGGTCGAGCCAAGGATTGTACTGGCGGTCATCCCGGAAGTGGGCCCACTTGGTATCCAATATGATGGCAGTCTCAGCGCCCTGTGCCACTGCTGTAGACGCCAGCACGAGGAGTATGATGAGAATCATGGCTAGACATGAAGAGTTAAACTGAACAGAGTGAATCCCTCGAGAAATATCCGTGCCAGATCGAGCCCTGTTCCATCCGGATCGATAGGGATCTTCATCCCCTCAGGGGCAGGGGCTAGCTGCTTCACTCTGCCGCCGGCTAAGAAACGTAGCTCTAGGACTATATGAGTCGTTTGCGGGCTAGTGAGTCCGACTCGCTGAAGCAGTTTAACAGCACCCTGGACTTTGGAGACATGTGACACCCCATCTACTCGTAGGGTGGCCTCCTGGAGGCTAACAGCTTCTTCTGGTCCATCAAATGGACGACGCAGCAGGAGCTTTCCACCTGTAACCCCGATCCGGTGACCCACCCTCGTCAGGGAGACACCTTCACCTATGTAGGTGAGAAAGGATGATCCCCGATTGTAGAGCTTTCGAACTGTCTCATCCTTTTTCACAACAGTGGAGAGGGGAGTACCCTCTATGTCAATGACTGTGGGAGGCCTATATAGGGGCAACCATGTTTGCCAGTCATCCCCAGGTCCAGCGCGGTACCACACTTCATTCTTCTCAAATATGAACTGCTGGTTTTTTGCTAGGGTCAATAGCAGGCCATCACAGGCCACCGGCGGGGCACCGCTCGAATAGGGTTTGACCAGATGAAAGCTGAGGTCGTTATTTAGGGTGTTGATGTCTGCCACCTCTGTATCCGAGCGCTCATATAGTTTGGATCAACCGGACTGATACCGGCTGTACCAGCCAGGCTGTGTACACGCCACCCATCCTGGACTTGTTCACTGAACATGCTCTCCCTGGGTAGAGCCATAAGCCTATATGGGCCTATGAGAGAGATCACGTTATAAAAACGACTAAGTTCGTTAAAGCGCATAGTGCGCATGCGCATGCTTAAATGCTATTTTTGACAGAGCACATAGTTTACGACCAAGATAGTATGACGCTTTTAGTGTACCGAGATGGTACCATGTAATCTTTTTTAATTACCTGTTCCCGCATTAATCAAGACCAGAATTCGACGGGCTTTCCAAATCTATAAACTATTTCAAAATCGGTTAAGAAATGGCTGAGTTATCCACGGAAACCCCCTTTTGATTATCTTCAAAATATTGCCGTGACGTCATAACCATATGGATGAAGAACATTCGACTGTGTTATTATTAGCTACGCGCTGATTGGCTGTTGCTCGACCGATGATTGGTTGGATCCTGCGCCTGTGACGTCACGAGTAGTATAAAAGGAGACGAGATCCAGAGTTCGAGAGCATCCTCGGCCAGGGGCCGAATAGGTTGGACCTGTTCCAGCTACGATCAGCACGACATTACGCAGATCACTTCAATTTCAGTAACACGATAGCCCAGACTTAAGAATGGCTATCGATTATTCAAATAACTATACTTAACATTTCAATTATTCGTTAAATGTATTTTTCCTAATTACATCGTAACCGTATAAACGGGCCCGATGACTAAAAGGTACTGAAACGGTCTTAGGACTGCTAGTTATAATTTCTGTCTATGTTTATAGTTATTCTCATTTTCTGTAAGGTGTTTTCACTAACCGCATCGTAATAGGTTCCTTAACCTGTACTAAAGATATATAATTCTGATCATTTCACATTGTATTAATTGTTCAGGTTGTTTATATATGGCCAGTGGCCATCAGTTTATATGTTTTGTTTAATTGTAGAAAATATAGGACTGCAGTGCACGTAGGAAACACTATAGAGCGACACTTACATATGCAGCACTTTCTCCCGCCACCAATAATCTTTTACTGAAGTCGCTGTCCGTGCTATAACTCTGTTTAGCCCGGCATGCTACCGACTACAAATATTTTCCATTCAACTCGATAGGATAGGTTTAATATGATTAGAGACAATTTCTTCATTAAGAAATCTGTAGTGTATGCCTCTCTCTCCTGGTAGTTGCGATAATTTAAACCCGCACTCCGGCAAGATTGTGTACGAGTGTCCAAAATACCAAAACGGCCTCATATCTCTAAGATATTGTCTCTCTTCATGTTCAACTAAGCCTTGTGGCTTCTTAATTGTTTGGATGTCCCTAACCGCACCATGGGCTGATCCGACCCTGGTAAACTGTTGGGGTTTCTGAGCGGTGATGGCCAAGGTGTGGTATCACATACATTCCCTCTGTATCCTCGGATACTTAGTTGTTAGCACTTCTGCCAATATAGGAAAGCACTGTGAAAACATGTCTTAATTATTATTTTCTTATATCTGCTGAACAATCCTCCCGCACCGCAGTGCAAAGCTGGGCAACTTGTATTTAAACCTAACGACAGGTTAAACGGTTAGTTCCATAGGAGCTGGTGCTGGGCGAGATGCACATCCCACCGAATTCCGAACAATGTCTGGACATGATATTCAGATCTGCCACGCCCTCACGGGAAGGACAATTACGGTGGGTATTGATCTGTCTTACCCCCACCATAACGATAGATCATTTGCCTAAAATGCTTTTGTGAAAAGTAACCAGTATTTTGTGACGTTTTATGTGGTTACGGAGCGAGATATCCGGATTCTTATCCAGTTCGGAGATCTTACTATGTAACATGTATGAGTGCTGTCTTCAGTATTGCTGTCTTAGGGCATCCATTCTCAATGACAGCCGTATCTAACAGCTAGGAAGACACCTGCCATTTGCGGCCTAAAATAGTTCTTGTCACTAAAAACTAAATGTTAGATAAGCATAGAAGAAGGTCAGCGTAAATAAAGCGGCAACTACTAATTCAGCTTACTAAGAATTACATAAGACGGTGATGTGGGAATCCTTCGGGAATCGTTCATCGCGTCTTCACATAAAACTGCACGCAATCCTATAGTCATAATCTCACTAGGTATGGTCTCTTCTTTTCAGCATTTTCGTTAAATATTAGAGTGGGCCCATTTTTGCCTACTACTCTTCTCCCGCTTTAAGTGGTGGCAACATTTTCCCGTGATGGAGGCCCGCGCGAGGCACTTGCCTCTTGCAAGTATACAGCGACGACGGTCCATGCGAGGATAATATTCCTCTATCAAACTAGCACCAGGAGTAGTGCCAGCGTGAGGCACATGATTTTTCGCCACTGCAGAGATAATTTTCTTAACTTTCAGCTTAGAGGTATAATAGCTTATATTAAGTTAATTAGCTAAGTCTCGTGTACGGGAGCCTCACTTGCAGGGATACCCCTGCGGACCTAAGAGTCTGTGTGGTATCTCCGGGAGCCCCACATTTAAAAGTTCATCCGGCTGTCTCTATGTCTTGTATTTTCGTATGCCATCATTTTTATCTAGCATACTTGACAGTCTGTTTAGGCAAAATTATTGTATAGTCTTAGTTTAATTAGGTCACCAAATCAAATCTTGTAAGTCCATAGATCACGAAATTGCTATGGACAGGCATACTGGTGACACAAACTCTTGGGATGAGACCATTGTGTTTAATGTTCGTGACGATGGCCGCAGGTCCCACCAGAATGATTGAGTTCCGCCGGCCTTATGAGCTGGTCTGTGTTATCCATAGGGCAGTATCGTACAGGATACGTCACCTCGAGACCGGAAGCTAACAGCGTCTTCATTCGTTGTGCACTTGTGGCACGGCGAGTCGACATCATACACCAGAACGGCCCGACACTACCCCATGAGCTACAAGTGACGCCCGATGTGGGGCTCGAAGAACATCGTTGTTAACACACAGTGAACTCACGCCCACACCGTATAGTGAGCTTGGTTCTATACCATCTCCATTTAGCGACGACTTCCTCAATCAAGAGGTAGCGTCATTCGATGGATTCTCAGCTCACATGCTCACCGACTATGCCAGAAATTCAGATGCGGGATCAACAACACTGCAATATAACCTGTTTTTGCCTGTCAGTGACAGCACCTTATGGGATGCCTCACAGGCGGGAACAAAGTTTAGAACTATATCGGACATCTGCGACAGGCCACCTCCATCAGGGCCGAATCGAGGACAGTCACGACAAAGATCCTTCAGACTACTATCATTCACCCGTGTCATCTACGGAGACCATATGGCCGTGTGACAATCCATATTACACACAAACTCCTGCACTGCACCCTTCTAGCACAACACTATACTCAAGGGGAACAGTGCAGCATTATCAGGAGGAATCGGCACCACATTTTCTCCGGTACATCAGTCACACTACACATCACAACCATCAGCCGACTGCACCACCGCCATATGAGGAATATCAGTCCTCACCTCGGGAAGAATGTCTGCGTAATCTCCACAATATTCTGCCTCCCCTCCATAGACCCATGCTAGTCTATGGTTCTACAACAGGGCAGTATTCATTAAATTGGAGTATGCGTGTTCTCGCTCCTCGGCATCGACGGGAAACACCACCACCACCACCACCACCACCACCACCACCACCACCACCACCACCACCACCACCACCACCACCACCACCTGCACAACGACCAGCCTCAGAATACTCGTCAGTCTCGCAGATACCACAAAAACCCGGGTTTCAAACACTTCATTCTTCCCATGGTCTTGGCCGAGTCATTCTCCCTCCCGAATTTAGTGGGGAAAATGACTGTACCAACTACAAATTACGGTTCGAGATAATAAGTCGGACTAACCACTGGAATGCTCAGCAAATGGGTGAATATCTCGCCGCAAAGCTTTCCAGAAAAGCCCTTCAAGTTCTTGCGGATCTCGGGACTGACTACACACCCACCTACACCCAATTGGAATGAGCATTGACGGAGCGATTTGGCGACACAGCTCTCGGAGAAACAAGTCATCTTCAACTCAAAAATCTCCGACGACGCACGGGGGAAACTCTCCCAGAATTAGCTAGCTGAATCAGAAGGTTAGTCACCCGTGCATATCCGAGCATCTTTTGGACACCGTGCTTTCCCGGTTCTGCATGGCCAATTTGAAACTCAAACCCAAGAAGTGTCATCTCTTTAGACAGAGCGTTGAGTTCCTGGGACACGCCATATCCGGTGATGGAGTGGCTACTCAGCCATCAAAAACTAAGGCAGTAGCAGAGTGGCTTCTCGTTCCCACCCACTTCACGCTATGCCCCCATCATAGAGTTGCCACAAGCAGAGGCTGAGGCTGACCCAAGCCATGCTTCCCGTGGGGTGGAACATATGATGAATGGTATGGAAGTGAAGAGGCTAGATGAAGCCTTGGCGTGTGTAGAACCGCAAAACCGTACAACAAGGTGTACCCGACCAATCTCCAAAATCGCAAAACCATGCTTCCTCCAAGTGACACCCTCTCCCAGAGTCCCACCACCGTCATCACTCCAATTCGCTGTCAATCATCAGATATGAATGAGAGAGACTGCTGCAAAAGACGAGGTGACATCCCGCACTGCACCGACCAACATTACCCCCTGCGGTGGGCAGGGAAGCAGCCTGTTAAGCAGACTCTCGGCTCGAATTTTCCCGGTGTCTAAAAACTATGACAGGACACAAACCATCGTGTAATGGAGATCACCACATCCACAGTTGAATTCGATAATGGATTGATCAAAGTTACGACAGCATCAGACAGGTCATCTGTGCTCTAAAGTAACTCTGTCCCGCCCAGGGGCTCGGACATTACAGAGTGAAATACCATCAAGGTTCGATAAAGTTGACATCACGCCGCCTTTCCCCCTCCCCGCACCCCGTTCCCGCACCTGGCGGCCATAAAAACGTCACCTTCACCTCAGCGCAAGTATCATCCACAGATACCCGGCCATGCGTATCAGATTTAAAGCACCAACATGTCAGAAACATAGACACTCAGGTTGACTGTATTCACAATCTCCAAACGACGGCATTGTAAATTGTAATACTGTGGCACCCACCTCCGAGTTGTACTGTAATTTAACCATTATTAAGTGGTATTAATGTGTCTGGTCTAGGCCAGGACGGACCTGGTTCTACCCATTGAGGAGAATGCTTGGCAGCCCTCCCGCTCAGAAAACGCAGCCATCTTGTCGGGATCAGTAACATTGATCTACCGCCTGAATAGATCTGTTTAAACCACACATCAAATTACTTACAACTTTACTGTTATATTTTTTATTAAGAACACAACTGCTTTACCGTGCTACAAATCATTAGCGCACGGGCCGATAAAGTGACATCAAAAAATCTAACAGTATAATTACAAGGAGAATTTCAAAAATTCTCTTCCCTGCGTTCCAGTCCATAATCAACACGGGGGAGAACTACCTATTACAGACATATACCAAGATGCATGTTTAAGAACTCGCGCAAATAAGGAACATTATATTATAAAGATTCATGATATAACATATATATATTTCCATATCTCGCATCTACAACAGACTACACCTCAGCAACAGTATTTTGGCCATCGCCATAAACAGCAGATATGTTTCCGATCAACCACGTGCTTTTAGGAGCCACGTGACATTTACTGCTATTTCCAGTAAATTGGATCAAACGCTTTAGACACAAGAGCCGCCAAAATACATGACTACCACAGCGTCTTAGTTCGGATCGACCGGTCTGGTACCGGCCGTACCAGGCAAGCTGGGTACGCCCCGCCCGTTTAGGATTCGTCTCCTGAACACGCCCTCTGGGTAGAGCTATACCCAGGCCTATGGGAGAGAGAGAGCGTGTCGAAAAACGACTACGTTCGTTAAAACGCATTATGCACATGCGCACGCCAGGATGCTGTTTCTATGGAGCACGTAGTTGTGACCTAGATAGGATGATGCTTTGAGTGTACCGAGCTGGTACTCTGTAATCCTTATTGATTGTCTGTTCCCGTTAAATCTGGCATTAATCAAGACCAGAAGTCGACGGGATTTCCATATCTGTAAACCATTTCAAAATCGGTTGAGAAATGGCTGAGTTATCCAGGAAAAACTCTTCTTGGTTATCTTCAAAATATTGCTGTGACGTCATAACCACGTGGACGTAAAGCTTCTAGAATGTTCTAGAACGTTCGACGACGCTATTATTAGCGATACGCTGATTGGCTGTTGCTCGAACGATGATTGGATGAAGCCTGCGCCTGTGACGTCACAGAGAGTATAAAAGGAGAAGCGATCCAGTTATCGAGAGCATCCTCGGCCAGGGGCCGAACAAGTTGGAGCTGTACCAACTACTATCAAGTGAGATACACTTCTTCTTTCGCTATGTGCCGGGTTTTTATCCCGTATCGTGCAGTTCTCCAACCCACCGCACTAAAACAATTTTGTAACTCCCCATCTGCGGGAGTAATTTGGAACTTTCGGTAATCGTTCACGAATACTACATCTATATTCGAAAAACAAACTTGCGGTGAGGCCTTTGCAGCCTGAATATGTGAGTCTACAGATGTAGAGGCAGGATGCTTTTTGATGGATGACTCGCCGGATCTGCTGGCCACGCCTAAAAGTGGTATTTCAAATGACGCCGCACCAATTGTGTAGGTTCTTTCAACTTTCGACTGCAGCAAGTAAACTCTGCCCGGTGCGTCTTCAGAGCTGGTTGACGTACCCAGCACTGTGAAGCTTTGTTTTGTATCTTCATTTGCCTCTTACATCCCCTGATAGTGATCGGGTTGTTTACACCTTCCATCCATGTCATCGGTGTATGGGAACTTTCTTCACCACGTAGTACTATCGTATCTTTTGCTGACTGCTCGTTATACATTCTAATAGGCTTACAGTGCTGAGCAATGTTCCCCCGCCATGAACGTTCTTGCGAGAATCTTGTTTGCGGACAACAGCTCGCGGGGACCAACCTGCATATTCTCACCAGCCTGCAGGAACTTTCCAGCTTCCGGAGAGCGCATCATCTCATGTCCACTACGGATTGACGTATCAATTTCAGTAACATGGTAGCCTCACTTGGGAATGACTACTAAGTATTCAAGTAACTATACTCCAGAGTTTAATTATTTCTCTATATAGTCTTTGTTAATTATCTCGTATCCATAAAGGTCTTAGTACCGATAGTTATAATTTCTGTATTTGTTAATGGCTATTTTTCATTTTCTTCAATGTGTTGCTAACCACACTATAGTAGGTTCGTTGACCTGTATTAATATGTATATCTTAATCGTTTGGCACCGTATTGTTTGTTCTGTTTAGATTATGTATGTATATGGCCAGTGGCCATCCGTTAACTTGTTTTGCTTAGTCATAGAAAAAATAGGACTGCAGTGCACGTAGGAAACACTACACAGCAACATTTATATATGCAGGATTTTCTCCCGCCACCAACAATTTTTCACTGAGGTCGCTGTCCATGCTATAACTCTGTTTAGCCCGGCATGCTACCAACTAAATCTTTTCTATTCAGCTCGATAGGATAGGTTCAAAATGATTAGAGACACTTTCTTCATTACCCACTCTGTAATATACTCTTTTCTTCCGGCAGTGCGATAATCTAGCCCCACACTCCGGTAAAACTCATAACTCTAAGATTTTGTCTCTCTTCATATTTCTCTCAGTCTTGTGGCTTCTTAATTGTTTGAAAATCCTTATCCGCACCATGGGCTGATCCGACTCTGGGAAACTATTGGGGTTTCCGAGCAGTGATGGCTAGGGTGCGGTATCACATACACTCCCATGTATTTTCGGATCCTTAGTAGATAGCACTTTAAGCCAATGTAGAAAAGCACTGCGAAAACACATGTAATAATTGTTATTTTATTTACTGACAATCACCCCGCACCGCAGTGCACAACTGGCAACTTGTATATAAACTTAACGACAGGTTAAACGATTAGTTCCATAGGACCCGGTGACGGGCGAGATACGTATTCTCACCAAATTCTGTTAAAATGTCTGAGCATGATATTTAGATCTGCCACCACGCCCTTACGGGAAGGACATTTATGGTGTGCATTCGTCTCTCTTACCCCCACCATAACGATAGGAGATATGGCCTAATAATGCTTGCGTGAAATGTAAACCCTGTTTTGTAATGTTTCATGTGGTTGGGAAGCGGAATGTCCAGATTTTCACCCTGTTCGGAGATCCCACTAAGTAACATGTATGAGCGCTGTCTACAGTATTGATGTCCTCGGGCATCTGTTCTCCATGACAGCCGTGTCTAATAGCTAGGTAGATATCAGCCAGTTGCGGCCTAAACTAATTCTTGTTTTGAAAGCAACTAAAAGGA
Organism: Chaetoderma sp. LZ-2023a; assembly: GCA_034401795.1. NCBI lineage: Eukaryota > Metazoa > Mollusca > Caudofoveata > Chaetodermatida > Chaetodermatidae > Chaetoderma > Chaetoderma sp. LZ-2023a. Next base: position 75,555,452 of record CM067367.1, read on the forward strand.
ATTAAGCAAAGCAGAAGGCCCGCAGAAATAAAGCGGCAACTACTAACTCAGCATATTAGGAATCACATAAGACGGTGATGAAGGAATCCATCTGGACTCTTCCATTCCATCTTCACGTAAAACAGTACGCACCCCTATAGTCATAATCTCACTAGGTATCGTCTTTTCTTTCTACAGCGTTTTTGTTTGAAATATTAGAGTGGGCCCATGTTTTGCCTCCTATTCTTCTCCCGACTTAATCCGTGGCGGCACCTTCCTGAGACGGAGGCCCACACGAGGCACTTGCCTCTCGCAAGGATTCAGCGACGATGGTCCACGCCAGGATAATACTCCTCACCCAAACTAGCACTAGGAGTAGTGCCCGCGAGAGGCACATCACTTTTTCGTCTGAGATAGCCTTCTTCCTTTCAGCTTAGAGGTATAATAACTTATATTAAGTTAAATAACTATGTCTCGTGTACGGGAACCTCCCTTGTGGGGATACCTCTGTGGACCTACGAGTCTGTGTGGTACCTCCGGCAGCCCAATTTCTAAAAGTTCATCTACCTGCCTCTATGTCTTGTATTTTCGTATGCTCTTACTGTAGTTTTTATCTAGCATATTTTTAATTAGTTAGGTAAACGCATTGTATAGACTTATATTTTTAGGTCACCAAATCAAATCTTGTAAGTCCATAGATCACGAAATTGCTATGGACAGGCATACTGGTGACACAAATTCTTGGAATGAGATCATTGTGTTTAATGTTCACGACAATGGTCGCATGGCCCCATCGGAACGATTGAGTTCCACCGGCCTTCGGAGCCGGTTTTTTGTTTCCCGCAGGGAAGTCTCATTCAAGGTCCGTCACCCCAAGACTGGATGCTAACCAGCGTCATCACTCGTCGTGCACTTGCGGCGCAGCGAGTCGACATCATACACTGGAACGGCCCAACCCTACCCCGCAAGCTACACTCAATCAACGGCTCGAGGATGTACTTCCTCTTCGGGAAATCATACCGAAACACGATCATGTGGCCATCTATGTTGCTCCTTGAGGTCTGTGAGCAGCTCCATCCCATCACCACCAATGGGGTGGAGGGAGAATGCCTTCATACTGTAGGGTGAATGACGTGCCATCGCTCTCTTCCACATTTGCAGCATCAACTGCGTACACATCTGCCAGGTCAGCAAGACCAGTCGAGTGAGCAAATATGGGTTCCATAGCATGCTATAGGAGGGGTTTAAACAAGACATTTAACCATGCCGATTGTCCGTCAGCTGCTCTCCGATGGTGAGTACGTAATCTCACCCTCTCTAGAGGGGAGACGGGTGGTACAGTACCGTGTAGAATGGGTCCTCTTCGAGGTGCCCCAGCAGGACATAGCATACATACACGCCGATGTGCTACATCAACCTCCGGGCAGGGCACACAGCAGCTCACTGGTAGAAGTCGTCTGGGACGTGATAGAGTATCTCCCAGGTGCCAACAGCAACCTATGGAAAGCTATCAGTCCTCGCCTGTTCACACCCGTAAATCACCTGTTTGACAGCCCCTCCATTAACATATATGCCAGCACTGATGGGATGCCCATTTAGAGTTTACAATCTTTACTCATTGACTTGATGACAACATGATATCACACCAGGAATATCTGACCTTTGCCGAGATGATGAAGATCCTGCTACAGGGTTGACCCTTCATGACCCATGCACAGATAAAGGCATTAAGCGAACAGATGCTCGCACTGCAACAAGAAGGAGCGCAACTACAGCCGGAGAGCTGGTATCAATGGAACGCAAGCCTTGCAAGGAGGCGAAGACACAGTGAAGGTTCCAGATACTTTGGGGTCTCCTGGAGGAGAGTAAGTGGGACGATGTCTTCACATACGATGATGAGCCAGATGTAGCAGTGACCGCGGACGATGCTGCACAGACTGCGGACGAGGATGAGCCAGAGAGTAAGTGGGACGATGAGCCAGATGTCTTCACATACGACGATGATCCAGGTGTCTTCACGGACGAGGATGAGCCAGATGTCATACGGTGGGAAGAGGAGATGGCGCAGAAGTGTAAGACCAAGAAAGCCATCCAGCGGCGGACCTACTATCTCGGTCATAAGGTGAAGTTCCAATTGTCATGTCTCCGAAAGCTACTGACACCCGACATGGTGCTGGATGACCTCTGTCTAAGAGACGTCTGTCTCGAAACCAGCAAGCTGGCACAGTTCGCCAGGCTCTCCAAAATGTACCCTTCTAGGACTCATGAGCAGATTCTGCAGGTGATGCAGGTTTAATCTCCAGGTATACTATTGCAAAATCAGAGTGGCAGAAGCAACCAGAAATATATCCCTCCCTGACTTCTGATGAGGGCGGTACCATCCACGGCTGGCGACTCCAGCAGATAGATACCATCAGACAGAATCTCGGCCATGAGGCAGAAAAGTACAGCAGAACGTGCAGACGATATAAGACAGCCTACAACGTCCTCGCGCATACAACCACTGCTGCGGGTGTGATTGGAGCCAGTGCTGGGGTGGCAGCAGTGGCCACTCTCGCTACAGGGGTGGGGGCCATCGTCGCCATCCCGCTATGTGGCATGACACTAGCCACCACTGTCTTGGCCACGGGGTTAGGGGTGGGGCAGCGGAAGATCACAAGGAGGCTGGAGAAGCATGCTAAGTACGTGGCACTGGCACAGAGTATGCTACGGACTATCGACGAGTCTGTCAGCAAAGCTCTCGAGGATGGCCAGGTGACCGACGAAGAGTACCACCATATATTGAAGGTCCAAGCCCTGTACCACACAGAGAAACCTAAAGTGCGACAGCAATACCTCAAAGGCTCCAGCGGGCGGGTTGATATGGAGGAGTTGAAAAGGAGATGTTACAGCGAGGTCGCCTCGCTGGTCTCTGGAGTCGAGACGACTACAAGTAGTGTGCTGCCTGTACGGTAGCTTTAAGAACACCAGTATATATTGCCTTCCCACTGAACCTCACGACAGTCATCTGGAACCAACCGCCCCTCCGTGTTACACCCTTGACTGGCCTGAGAGGTCTAATGGACGATATACCAGAGCCAACACCGTTCTCCATCACAGTGGATGGATGGTCCCAAACCAGCTTCTCCATCAACCCACGACCGCTGACCAACCGTCCCATCACCATCAAGGATGCGAAGCAAGCTCATACTTGGATGGCTGCTCCAAGCCGCTCATACTGGAATCAGCAGCTGAACTTTGCCGTGTGGTGTGCCACGGCAGGATGTGGAGTAAGTTCCACACTGCTTCACTCCTATTCTGGTACTCCTGAAGCTGTGCTCATCGCCAGCTCTCTCAGATTCCACGTGTACTTCACGGTGCGACGAATCTTCCATGAGCTGGGTGCAAGCCTACCTGATACAAACGCCTTCGACCCACAGCTCAACGGTCATAGCGTCTCAGCAGCCAGCAGACTACAGACAGAGTTCAGCGCTCACCCAGACTCCCGGTGGCATGGTGGTGACAACAGCGGTCTAGGGGTTATGTACGGTGACCCGAGACGTGACTACTCAGGATTCCCCTATCGAACACCCCGACGAGTAGGCCGTCGGAAGACAGCGACATTCTCGTTCGATCCAGACTCTGACCCTGGAGCATCGGTGCAAAATATGCACATCACTGGCTTGCGGCAGGACTATCCAGATGTGTGGAAGTACTTTGTCCCACACACCACCTCAGGCCTCACACCAGCAGGGATCGTTCGGATCAACCAGTCCATGGAAGCACTGTGCTGCTGCCTCCTTACACCACAGACCTAGCTGCGGCATTCTATAGATGGTGTCATCGGAGCAGAGGTCCAGGTCATGTTGATCAGTCTCGTTGAGGATATGATCACCGTGGCAGACCCCAGTAGTCTTATTGCTAAGTTCCAGCAGGGGTTGCAGAAGACCCGTCACAAACCTGACTTTGCTATTTCGCCACACCTACGGTTGATTCCGAGCAACATGATCGTGAACATCGAGGACCTCCATTTCAGGGGCTATAACAACATGATAGTCCAGGGGAATTCCCCCGGTGTCCACTTCGGCTTTAACACTGCCATCAACACACCTACGCATAGTATGACCCATACAGTCGTTCCGACCCTGGCTATCGTGGTGCTCAGGATCAGCCTACTCCGCTGCTAGCAAATTAGCTATGAGACTGTCCTGACTCTCTACATCAGCAGTTGGAACCACGGTGAGACACTGAATCAGCTTGGCATGCCCTACAGCCCCTATACCCGCTACCAACGTGCACATCCAAGGGATGGAGGGTTCGGCAGCACATCCTTTTTCCAGCTTGTAGTATCATAGAGCCTTGTTCAGCTCTGAGTCCGGTGAGGCCATGGCGGTCTGCAACTGCTGGAACACATCTGACAGATACTCCTGATCCTTGTAGAAACCTTTAGCTCGCAGGAGCTGCTCGACGATACTCCCGCCCATGAGAAGGTATTCGAGGAAGCAGATCTGTCCCTTTCCAAATCCTAGATAGAGCTTCACAGCTGTCAGCTCCTCTGCCAGCTCAGCACCGGAGAGCTGAGAGAGCTGATCTGGTGTCTTCTTCTTGTAGTCCTTCAACTCCCTCCGGAAGACATCATAGTACTTCTCGCATAGTGTGAGCCCGGACATGTTTAAGATGTCTCAATAGAGAGATGAATATTCCTGAGTACCAACCCGGCCACCTGGCAGACGCAGACTGGGAAGATCTTATTAGCTCTCTCGACAGGGGATGCAGATGTTTAACCACATTGTTTACTCAGTGCTTAAACAATGGCGTCAATGGTACAGATTGTGAAGCAACTGCTCGAGAGCCAGGCGAGTCTTCAGAAGGTGGAGAACCTGCTGCGAACCAAGACATAGAAGTTCCTGACCAAAGCAAAACCTCTGGCAGTCCATGTCGCCAGTAACGTGGTGGCGAGTGTGGCCGTGGTGAAGATGACAGTGGGAAATAAGGTTATTCCTGCCGCCACTGCGTCTGTCCTCGCTACAGCGTTGAGTTGGGTGGCCAGGCACTGTCTCGGAATAACTCACCCCATCCCAAAGATCGCCCTCAGTGGTGCCTCCTACACTGTTGCCGCCAAGATCATCGGCGAACATGTTACACTAATAGAGGCCACAGTTCTAGGGCTAGCAACGGGTGCAATGGCTGAGATTATCGTCACCTACGTTAACCCCTCTGAATAGTGAGAGATGGATCACGAGACCCCTGCAGCATTTGAGGCATGGCGTGCTGGAGGGCTGTGTGTAGCCCATAGTCGAGTACGCGGACTGAGGATCGCCAATGCCAGAGAACGGTGGACCGCCGACAAGGCGTGCCCATGCAGAGAGGGCCAGTACCCTGAACACTGCTACCTATTCCCTTGGCCGACTGCGTGGTCCTCCTATGCCCAACTATTTCACTGGGGGTATGACTAGTAGGTTTAAGTTGTCTGTATATGACTATGACTCTGTTACTCACAGACCTAGAATGCAAAGAACTAGGCAATCTTGCTCACTTGGGCGAGGCACGCCTCGGTTCAGAGAACTCTGTTGCCCCTATCTTTGTTACTAGACTTTGATGAGACGGGAGACCCACAGGAGATCCGAGGTACCATCCCAGCCTGAGATCTCATCCGGAACACTGATACGGTAGGACAATCGGCCATTAACAAGGCCAAGACTGTATACAAGGGGATGGGTATCAAGGAGAGGGCGACGATGCAAGGTATGCTAGGAGTCGATGAGGCTGGAGCCATCAAGGTTTTGGCTGAGTCCAATGCACAGGACCTGGTTAAGAATCTCCTGAAACCACGGAGCTCATTCCGTCAGGATGAAGATAATCTCAAAATAGGCACCCTCAGCCTGAACAGTATCACTGTCGATGGCCAAACAGTTGCTGGTGCCATCGACAGCCTCCGGCTACCAGAGGTGAAGAAGTCAGGGTTATTTGGTTTACTGTTTAAGACCACAGGATAGTCATGGCTTCCTGTGCATGTATCATACCGATACTGGATGTACTAGACAATGTCGGTGCTGACACAGGCCCTCTACGCTATCTTCTCAGCTGCTGCTGGGATTTCATGCTTGACGCCTCCATCGCATCCTTCATATCCGCCGGAAGTGCAGGATTCCCCGCTTTGCAAGAGCTGGCACAGGATGTACTGCCGTTTAGTCTCCCAGATATAGACGAGGCTACCGCCGACCAAGTGCTAACCATCCCCTGCACGCATGTCTGTACCATTCGACAGTATGCTGGCCGATGCTTGGCAGGTGGTGCTGATCATTGCCCCATCAGGACATGGGAAAAACATCTGGCTGCGGGCTCTGCTGGCCGAACATCTACACTCTCAATACATCCTCCTGGTGTCTGACTCCGCTGCTGAGGTGGTTGACAGTAATGATCAATGGTACAATGGCCCAATCACCAAGACGCAGAACCTGCAAGCACTGATGGAGAAGCTGCTGGCAGCCCGACTGACAGAACCACTTGTTCTAGTTATCGATGACCCTGCAATGGACCATCAGACAGTCACCTACCTCAGCAACATCACCAGGTGCATCTGGCACACAAAGACAACTGTCTTCATCCTCTTTCAGAAGTACACCCACGAGATCTCACCAGACATCCGCCGCAATGCCCGGTTGCTATACTTCAGCTCCAAGTGTGGATGTGCCCTGCTCGAGACCATATACGACAGCCTAACCCTCAAGGAGCCCAAAGGGGACTTTATCGCAGGTGTACAGATGGCAGCTGAGCTGCACCACTTCATCTTCAGCAACAAGGAGACAGGTGAGCTGTCACACTTCAAGCCATCTCTGGAAAAGGCTCAGACCGTCACCTACAAGCTGAATCCAGCCAGAAACCTAGCCTGCTCTACGCGTCATCACTGACTGATTGTCGCAGCTGCCGCAACCTTTTTTTCATTCATCAGAACGTCGTCAGAAGCTTGAGAAACTTCATCAGTTTCGTCAAAAACCTGTCGCTTAAACTCTACCAACTGCGGGTCATAGTCTAGGGCTCTCTTCTTCTGGAACATCTTATGGAAGATCCACTTTTCCATGCGCAACTAGCATCTGGCTTGCACGTGGATTTGATGAGGTACTCCTGGTAGTTATCTGGGAATTTCAGAGATGCTGCCAGATCACTGGCCAATCTCCTGCACCCTTCTTCGTTGAAGATGTGCTCATCAGCCTCCTTGCGGCCAACAGTGAACCCCTCCTGAGTACAGGAGTCCAGGGTTTATCAACCGTCTTTCTTGAGGAACTCTACTATCAGCCTGGTGGATATTACCATGAGCCCCCCTAACTACTCGAGGCTGCACGTCGCAAGGGCCACAACTTCACATTGGAGACAGTTAGCCAGTAGCTCAGCCACCAGGCAATGTGGCAGATACACAGACCTCGTCCACGGCACATCAGGCATGCCCATTTCGAGGAAACTGTCCCGAACAGAGTTCACCAGGCAGATGTTCTATTCCTTCCACATGACTCGGTTGGTCGTAAGACCTACAACTATGCCCTCACCATCGTCAATGTTGCCAGCAGGTGCAAGGTGGCAGTAACGCTTACAGACAAGTCAGCTGGCCAGGTGGCCCAGGCATTCCAGGGTGTCTACGAGGCTTCGGAAAATCCCCTCCAGTGGCCGGAATTGTTGCAGGTGGATGAGGGTAAGGAGTTCATAGGGGAGACTGCAGCCCTCATACGGAAACATGGTGTGGCAGTTAGGCGAGGCGAGGTAGGGCATCACCATGCCAGGCTATCGTTGAGCAGTGGAATCGGACACTGGCAGAGAGACTGTTCCCACACCAATACGCCCAGGAAATGGCTGCGCCGAGTGAACGTTCTAGAGTATGGGTGAGAGGGCTGCCTGCTGTGGTGGAGATATCCAATGCCGAGGTTACTAAGCTGATCGGGAAGAAGCCGGTAGAGGCTATCAGACACTCTGCTAGTCACAGCTCTAGAGGAGCGAACAAGGGAGAGGAGTGCCTACCACCTGATGCTCTGGTTCGGTACCTGTATGAGATTGTTGAGCTGGAAACGTGGTCGACGGCGTGCAACAGATTCTAACTGGTCGATAGATGTTCACAGGCTTTACATGTATGTGGAGGCGGAAGGGCGGCCTACACTGTACTACCTGGAATGCCAACACAGAGTGCCTAGGCGACCATTTGTCGTAGAAGAGCTTCAGCTAGTCCCTGCAGACACACAGCTACCACCCCTAGGGTGCTAACATGATACTCGATGGGCTCGGTATGGACCTGGCAGCATATGGTACTTATCATAGTAAGCGGAGAGTCCGAGTTTTTCCTGTGCATACGTCGCCATACCCTGGTTGCGCATGCGTAGGTATCGGATTTTAGCTCTGTCCACCCCACAATGTAGGGTGCTGTAGAACCTTTGCCAAGAGACCTCATTCTGCCGCTTTGACATCCCCTTAGCCGAGCACTTACTTGCAGCTGCACTCTCCATGTAGTAGCATTTGGAGCAGAGAGCGATGCCACGAGAGCCTTCGAACTCGAGCTTGAACAGTCCGGGAGTCTGTCCAGACCATTTGTCCCAAGCTAGCCAGTCACGCTTATGAGTCTGGTACTCTGCTCGCATCTCAGGACAAATGACGTCGTCGAGGTTGGAGCCTGCTATAGCGATATACGCGGAGTCAGTGTCCATCTGCAGGTACTCAAAGCTGTCACGAGCTATGTAGCAATCGAGGAAGTCATAGTAGAACTCCAGCATTCGCAGCTTCTCGCGCTCATAAACGGCTATCCCCACCTGGAAGGGCCATCGAATTATGATTCTCGGCTTGCAACTCTGGAGCTCGTATGACTCACTGATCTCCTCGAGATCTTCGAGCCATGCACTACGCAGGGCCTTGTCTACCACGCATTCATCCTTCGTGAAGCTGGTGTTGCCATGATGTTCTAGGGCCTCGATGAGCTTCCTGCATGCACTGTTGCCGAGGAGTTTGAAGAGATCTGCCAAGAGCACTTTGCTCTTATCTACATCTCCCGACTGGTGGGCCTCCGTAACATTCTCCACGAACCACTTGAGTGGGCGCTTGGCCTCATAGTCTATGGTGCGGTATACAGCAGTGATCTCCAGGCCATGGGTTATATACCACTTGAGGGTCGGGGCGTACAGCAGCCACTTCTTGCCAGAGAGGGCACTGAGCAGCTTCTGGGTGGTGGGCTGCTTCCTCCCTGTTCGCCCTAGATATGCCAGCATCTCAGACGAGATTGCCTCTATCGGGATCTTGCGGTTAAAGAAGAGAGGAGGCATTTCCACGAACTTTGCCCACAGAGCCTTGGGGACCTCTATATCCACCTCAGCAAACCCAAACCAGCTGTCTGCTATGAGAGCTTCCTTAAAGCTAGCTACCACACTGGCCCCGGACCAATGGCGCACTTTCTCCTTACCACATGGCATCTCTTTGGCCATCGTTGACAGGTACAGAGCATTTGCATCGTAGCCGAGTAGACGTTGGCAGACACGCTCACTCTGGCAGATTCGAGTCACACCGGCCTCGTGGTATCTGGTGAACACGATGCTGGGACCGCCAACAACAGCACCCTTCAGCATCTCGTAGGCTTCCTTGTCCAGTGAATAGAGGCTAACATCCGGCATGTGCTGAGGGGTTCCACGTAGGAGGTACTGCATTGACACACCTGGGAGAGACCGCATCTTTGAGGATGTCTATTTCTCTTTCTGTGTAGAACTCCCACATCCACTCTAGGGCTTCGATGAATGGACTGACGTCCAGGTCGTTGTAGTATCGCAGCCAGTTGACGAATGTCCGCATTCCATCCTCGCTGAATGTCTGCTTACACTGTTCCCACTCTGTTCGCATCAAGAGGTAGCCACCCTTGAGCTTAGCTGTCCATGCTGAGTAGTCAGGAAGCCCTGGATAGTTGAGCTTCTCATGTGTTCATTCATATGGGAGCCAGCGCTTTTGCTGTGTATACCCGTAAGCTTTGACCCATACCTTGTATGAGACTCCTGGGCCGAGGTAGTTCAGTACATCGAGAAACCGTAGCTCAGGTGCTATGAGGAACATGGTCTGACTAGCCTTCTTGGCGACTTTCACTGTACCTGTTCTGTCAGTCAGCTCATTGACAAAGTACTTCTTGATGAGGTTCAGGTCATACCGCCCAGAGTTGAACCCCAGTACAGGCACTTGGTCACACCACTTGTTGATCAGTCGCTGCTGTCGCTTTGGGAGCTTGTCCAGGTCTGTCGGTATGTACTGTGCCCTAACCCTTGTCCAGATTAGAAATGCTCGCCATTGGATCTCCAGCATGAACTCTCTGATCAGTTCTTTTGTGTCAGGTCTGCAGCGGTGTGTGGGCTCACTCATGACGCCCTCTAAGGAGCAACCAACTGACACAGAGATAGGTATGTGAGTACTCTCGATCATGAGGTCATCTAGGAGTGCTTCGAAGTCGTAAACTATGAAGTGTGGGTATGGAACAGTCCGAACTCGTTTAGGGACGCTTGGGCAGCGTTTTATACAGCACTCATCGTGCATCCAGATGCTCTCAGCTTCTCCTCTCTCAGGACTGTCATGTGGTATCTTTGTTCAGCATTCTCACCTCGCTGGTGTTGTGGACACCCATGCCACTGACAGCCATGGAACTGGTAAACGGTGTTGGTGGTCGGATCATAACCATCTACGGGAGTGCCCTCGATCCAACGCTCGCCACCGTGCCCACACTCTACATGGTGTATGTGTACGCCTCTGTTTCTCGACTCATACTCGATCCAATGAGCAGCCGCTGAACTGGATGGTTGGGGTGGATAGAAAGCTTTCTCATACGCAGACTGTGGCGCCTCAACCTTCTCGCCAGCACACACGATTTTTATTTTGCCGCCTGTACAGTGATGAGCATGGCGTTGAAGATGGCATGCCTGTGTAAACCTCTGCTGACAGTGACTGCAGACTAGTGTATGTGCCAGCTTGGAGATGATCTTGATGTAGAAGGCGTGGTGGTCCCACACTCCGATGGTCATGGTGTCACGGTAGTGAGCTGCTTGCCTGATCATGTGCCAGGTGCCCTCTTTGGTTGGTTCATACACGTGAATCCCGATCTTGGCGAAGAACTCTACCTTGTCCAGCTGATCCAGTGACGTCTTGCGGACATCAGGTACTGTCTTGCAGTAGAACTGTGTGGCAAGCTCTCATGCAGGAGCTGTACTTCTATCAGCTCTCGCTCCTCGGTGGACTGCTAGACATCTCCAGAAACACATGTTGTCCCTATATGTGTCCAGGGCAGTCATACACTTCTTCTGTCGTAGCCAGTCTGGGAGGGGGCCTGTCCCAAGCAGAGGTTGGCGGTCGATGTCAGCCCTGACTTCAACGTTGATTGATCGAACGAAAGCCCACTTGGTGTTGGGTCGATCGATATTGTCTGTGTCGAGGCGGTCTTGCTCTCTTGCTGCCACCCAGTCCTGAGCTGCTCCTATCGTGTTCAGCCACGGACTCCCTGGAGCATTCTTGTGGAAGAGCATCACCCTACCGTCTTCGATGTGACGGATGCGATAGGTATGGGTGTAGCGGAGGTAGAAGGCGCTCTGGACAGTCTGTTGGATCATTGCCTGATCTGGCCTGTGAGGTCTGCTTCTAGACCGCTGAAGAATGTCCAGCATATTACCGGCGGCCTCTATCCTCTGTCTCCCTTTCGCCGAGACGCTGGTCGAGAATGTGTTGGCCTTCTCACCTCATGCTCCGGGCTACAGAACGCAGAGGCAAAGGCCAGAAGAAAGCTAAACATCATGAGGAAGCTGGCAGGAACAAAGTGGGGTGCCAATGAAAGGATCCTCAAGACCATCTACCTAGGTGCCGTACGACCACACCTTGAGTATGGATCCAGCTCATGGATGACGGCAGCTAAATCTCATCAACAGAACCTCGACAGAGTACAAAACCAGGCACTGCACATCATCACTGGTGGAATGAGATCAACACCAATAAAAAAAATGGAGCAGACAGCAGGAATCCCCCCACTTAGCAAAGGAAGGGAATGCAAAGCACTGATCCAAGCTGCAAAGTTCAAATCGTTCAGCAACCACCCGATGACTATCAGGCAAGCACAGCTGTCATCAATTGACAATTGAAAATTTAGGTGTTTTAGGAAAGATAGTTAATTGAGAAATTAGACTTAATGAAAGTGTATTTGTTTAGGTGAATTTCTTGACATATATGGAATAGGGTGATCCAAGACTGACGGGTAAGCCATTTGTGTTAGAATCATGATGAAGGTATGTGTTTTTGTTAGTAATATCTTTGAAAGCCAGATATCCAAACGCCAATATATAGATACTTTAAGGTTCAGGGACAGTTGGTTATTTTGTGGATTGGAATTTGTTGCTGCCTATGGCGGTAAGGAATTCGAGTTGGATTGGTGTCAAAATATTCACCCGTTTTTCTGTATTGTGGTTTAGCGATTTTCGACACTGGATTTCTGGTTTCTAACAATATGTTGTTGGTACATGCGTCTAATACATTTGTAATGATGTGATGTTATATCAATATGACACGGTCTTCGCATTTGTAAGACCTTGCCATGGCTCTGGTCCAGTCGTCCCGTGGTCTAGGAAAGTAGAATTCCCTTTCCTCATGCTCTGATCCAGTCGGTACCTGGCTTATGTCATTTTCTATGACATAGACCACAGATGCTGGGAGCATATTCTGTCCAGTTTATCCCCTTTACAAATAGAATGCACCCTGTTCGCATACTCTGATCCAGTCGGTACTTGGTCTATGCCATTTTTCATGACAAGCCACATATGCTGGGAGGTTTACCTGTCTAAATTATTCAGTTATCTTGAAAAAAATTCATTTCTAATCATTATTTGGCCTATGTCATTTTTGGTGACATATGCCAAAAGCAGATTTATTTCGGATCCGTTGTACGATTTGCCCATACCTCGAATTATATCCTTAATCATTGAGCAGCTTTAACTACTCTCAAGCTTCACTTGTAGTAAGCCCATTCACTTCCCTTTCAGATTTGTGTATGTGGATGCATTGTTGTACATATTTCAGGCATCCATATGTACACTTATTACATACTTATTTAACTGTATACTGTTTGCGGTACCGCTGGTGCTGTTTTGAGAGGTTTTATTGTATCACTGGTATGCAGGTAGATGGGTGGACATGGGGAACATCTGGAAGCACCATGCGTAACGGTATTTACTGCACATGTGGTTTTTGGATGGATGTTCTATGTGTAGTCGGGCATCTGTATACTGGAGCGTTACTATTCAGTTTACCGCCTGGATAGTATATTATGTGGTATTAATGGATGTTTGTGTTTTTATTCCTTCCCCTTTTATTTTCTTTTGCGTGATATTGCATCAGGGGATTGAGTTGGCATTTAATTGATGTGGGATGGCTTTTGCCTTGGATTGAGTCAGCATTTGATTGATTTGGATTAGAGGAGCTACTTGATATTACGTGATTTTGACTTTCGAGTTTATCTTGGGTGTGGTGATGAAGTGGGATTCCATCTTAGCAATGGAAGTCTAGACCGTCGGATAGCTCTGTGTGAGCGATACTCAACTGAACCGGCAGTGATGGACTTTTCTGTTTGATAATTAATCAATAGTTTTACATTTGTTTTACTGGAATTGTTTGGAAACAGGTTGAAACTAAATTAGTAAAGATTATTTGGTATTTAGGAACACCGTTATAAAAAATGTCTCTTATTTGAAGAGAAGGGTGGGGTAGTTTTCACTATATTGGTAAAATTAAATTATGTCTCTTAATTGAAGAGCAGGATGTGGGGTTAGTTACCATTTAGATGTAAGCTGTAAAGAAAATTTTAGTTTATTATTAATGTAAATTGTAAATTTATAGAGGAACATGCAATATGGAACCGGCTATGTTGTTGTTTTACTTTCTTACCTGCTGGGTTAATCACCATTAATTTGGCACCTGTCCACATCCTTAACCATAAAAGAACCCGTGAATAGGTAATCTACATTTATGTGTTAAAATTTGATTTAAACGGATAACGTCTGGTTCATAAAATTCCACTTTTTCTAAACCTTATTTTGATTCCTATTCTAATTCTCGTTTTGGCATTGGTATACATTCTTCATCGGATTACTATCTCACAAAAATATCAGGGAAAATTCAGGAAATTGTGCTTTGACAAAGTGCTGGGAACCCAGGTACGTCACGAGCATTTCTAACAAAGTTCTGCCCACTTTGCACATGCGTTTGATTCGATTTTAGTATTTCGGACCCTGAATACCCAGAATCCCAATTTCAAGGTAAGCTGTTTTTAAACTAATATTACTTGGAGCTGTTGATGCCTAAGGATTCCACTACCTCCAATCAAATTAGTTCTAAGATATTCAACAGTATGTTTATCAAATTATAAGTTTACAAATGCCATGCCCGTCACTGACATCTTACAAGTCACATATTTAATTGTGTCGTCAGATATGTGAGTGGCAGATCAGATACATCCATTGTTTTCCTTTTCCAAGTAGGATACAGAATGGCAATTCCGTGTACCTATAAATGATAATTTTCATTTGTTAAGGAAATACTCTTTTGAAGGTATCGTAGATTTATCTCCTACAATACCTTGAAATGGATATTTCCTGGAAAAGTGAAAATATGATTTATAGGTACACGGAATTGATATCCTGTGTCCTACCTGGAAAAGAAAAACGATAGGTGGATGGATGGGTTAACGACTAGGGATGGGTTAGGGGTGGGGTTGGGGATGGGGGCAGAATAGCAAAGTTGGCGGAATTAAAAGTTGCCGAAAGCGTAAGGGTATGCGCTGACCAGTGTGCAATGATTCGACTGCACATTCCAGTATTTATTTGAAACGAACTCTACCAGTACTGCCGTAAAAAATAACGGAATCGATGGCATCACCAGCGCAGAGAATAAGGGGATCCATTCTAGCTATGCCCCGCCCAATTCTAGATAAGCTCCTCCCATTTGATGCGCGTATTGGAATCGATTTATATACTTTGAACCCAAAATTACCAGAATCCAAATTTCAAGGTATAACTATACAGATAAGCTGTTGAATAATCTGAAACTAATTTGATTGGGGGCTATGGCAGTCAAATTAGTTTCAAAATATTCAACAGAAAGTTTATTAAATTGCACAACCATTAAAGATATACAATTCGTACACTTGACGGACTTTTCGAGCTTCATGGCAGAGTTTTACAACCTCATCATGATTGCCACATCATCAGACTACATGTGAAGTAATGAAGGAAGCCAGTTTTAGCTACGACCCTCCCATCTTTAGCTAAGCTCCACGCACACTTCGCCCGTGTTGCGATCGATCTCTGACATCCCTGACTATCAATTTGCAGAAAGCTATACAGGTAAGCTGTTGAATATATCGAAACTAATTTGCTGTTGGTGCCTATGGTAACAAGAGCGTCCAGTCAAATTAGTTTCAAAATATTCAACAGCATGTTTGTAAATAGTAGAGAAATACAATTCGTACAACGTGTCGGACTATTAAGAGTTAAAGACTGGCCATATAAAATCATTTATGACGTAATGATTATGACGTCATCCTACACGCCGCTTAGCTTATTATGACGTCATATTACGTCAGATTGATAGATGGATAGTCTGGAAAGGTGAATTGAGTGATAGCTATAAATAATAAAGTCCGCCTGGAAGGGTACTACAGGCATTACAGAGGTGTGTGCATCAACGGTACGGATAACACATTTAGTAGAACTCCAAGATGGTGGCTACATCGCTTGTCCATGTGATGCAGGAGAGCACGATATGCAGTACATCTTAGAAATAACCTAACATATTTCCAAAACAAAATAAAAAAGTAGGCATGGTCCTACTGTTGAATATTTGGAAGATAATTGGATTGGAAGACTGCCTACGTTTCATTTTGTTTTGGAACTATGCTAGGGTCTTCCGATCCAATCATGTCCAGAATATTCAACAAAACATTTCATACATCGTGTTCCAAAGTGTACTAACTTAAACTAACATATGGTTCTGTTTTTGATTTTACAACATGTTAACTTATTTCTGAGCTGCATTGTAAACATTATGGTTATACTCTCGGTGGGGCTGCCGAATACGTGAATTGATTATGACGTCATCCTACACGCCATGTAGTTGATTATGAAATCATATGATGGATGGCTCAACTGGAGCGATCCATTAACCTAGACCGTGTTCTCATAGAGAGTTAATCCGGAGTAACGCCATACTGAAGTATGGATGTGGGCGTGGTGTTTAACCCGGTGTCACACCGGGTTAACTCTGGTCTGAACACGACCCTAGACGGAGTAGAGATTGAAAATTAACCTAACAACAACACGTAATTTTTACTTAAACCGCGACTCTGTTAGTCGAAGT
Organism: Chaetoderma sp. LZ-2023a; assembly: GCA_034401795.1. Taxonomy (NCBI): domain Eukaryota; kingdom Metazoa; phylum Mollusca; class Caudofoveata; order Chaetodermatida; family Chaetodermatidae; genus Chaetoderma; species Chaetoderma sp. LZ-2023a. The sequence continues at coordinate 75,571,802 of CM067367.1, forward strand.
CAGAGGTCATCGCGGGTGGAGAGTTTATCGGAAATATGCACGAGGTGACATGAGATTAACGTTTATTTCATTACTTGCGCTATTATGCCTACATATATAATGAACCCATGAGCTTTCCCCAGATAATTATATAAATTTGTATGTTAGAATATTGACATAATCAATGACAGCTAAATATAGGCTAGGTATTGTGGGGAACAACATTATTAGAATAATAATAATAGATATATTGAAGTAACCAATTTGGATATAGGCATGTTTACTATTTCAGAAAATAGAGGGATCCGATCTGTTACTCTCGTATCTGATATCATAATCAAATACGCCATACTTTAGCTGACGCCACAATCAAAACGACGCATCTCAGTCAATAAGATCCATATGCCCGTAACGAAAGTGCATGATTTGTATGTCTTCTGTGAAATTACTTTCAATATAATCAACAGCATGACTGGAAATGGACCTATCTAACGGCCTCCACGGATAGTTCCAGTTTTAGCTATGCCCCATCCATCTCTAGCTAAGCTCCGCCCACAATTCGACAGTGTTTGGATCAATCGATCCCTGGACTCTCTGACTATTAATTTTCAGAAAACTATACAGGTAAGCTGTTGAATAGTTTGAAACCTATGGTAGCAACAACGCCCAGTCAAATTAGTTTCAAAATGTTTGACAAAATGTTTATTGAACAGTAGACATACATTTCGTACAACGTGTCGGACTATTAAATGTTAAAGACAGAATAAATCGAGTCATTTATGCAGTAATTGAGTATGACGTCATCCTACATGTCACGTACATGAGTATGACGTCGTATGATGAATGGATAAAGGAAAGATCCATTGTGACTTATAGTGCAAGATAAATGGGAGTAGTCGGTGACAAGATAGGGCGAACAAGCATATCATCTGACATCATACACTTCTCATCCATATTCGCGTTTCGATATCTCTCAGTTCACCTGTGGTATTGTGTTATAGAAGGATCATTGCATTTGCCATTATGTGCATGGCTTCTTCTTGCGCTGTCAGTATTTGTTATTTTTACTGACTGAACAATCTTTATCTTAGAACATCGGCAATTTCGTATTGATCCCCGTGTTTGCTTACCAATATGACCAATTAAACTTCAACACTAACAAAGCATATATCAGTGTCTGAGTCGCACTATATTCACAGATTTCTAACATATTTTCCTCTGGATTGGCCTGTAAGGTTCAAAGTTCAAACATCTGTGTCAAATTTGCGTATGCAAATAACTGGGAGGTGCGTACTGGACAACCAATACGGCTCAGTATTGGTCAAGTACCGGCACAACAGCCCGTGTTTTCAGGGATCGGATTGTCAGAGAGATACAGCGCTAGGACCCAGATATCAGTGTCATGGGGATTGAATGACGAATTCCATCTTGGGCTACATTCATGTTGTATGTTACGTGTTAGAATACGAATGCCTATCTAATCGAACGATGAAGAAGAAGAGGATCAACGTTCGGGAAGTTCTCTCACGCTGACCTGATACCATGTGATAAACGGAGAATATTTTTGCAATATTTCTTCATTATATACTTACACTGTTGACGGCTTTAGTAATCATTCTCATCCAGATTATTCTCTACTCTTTGATGAGCATACACATTTCACGACTGGTTGTTAAGCCATATTCATCAGATATGTACCGGTAGTTTGAAAATACCAGATCAAAATTACATATAATTATTGTATTGTACCATCTGGCATTGGCCAACTGAAGGTGCTTGACCGGACTTCTCGTCTTAATAAAAGTTTCTCTCTTCCATCTCGTCTATGTTGTGTTAGTTTCTGCAGACGAGCTGTACTTGCCAACTTATTGATATTGCTCCGATGGATTATTATATAGATTGGTACCGTTTCTCTCAATATGCACTTCCTTGCAACAATTTTGGAGTTTGGGGCTAAGGCTGATTATGATCTGTTATGAAGCTTCTCTTACCTTTATCGAGACATTGAATGAATTCTGGAAGGGCACCCGGTAGGCTAATATATTATCAATCACTTTCATATTAGCATCAATATTTGTTTGACTGATTACGTGTTTAAAATCAACTCAAAATCTTTTGTTTGCCACTAATTTTTATGAAGGTATTTTGTCGCAGCTACCATCTCAGGTTAATCTATTCTGCGCGCTACGTTAGTGTGTTACCTACAGTCCATGCAATCATTTCCAAAATACGCTCTTGCTCGGTTAATGAAGGCAGAGCATGCCATAACACACCAGTGCGGCTTTTTATAATGGAATTTAGAGTGTCATGTTTGTCGAAACAACCTTCACGCGGTACGCCATTGCTCTCGGTGGGATAATTGGTATATCGCTGAAGCCGTAGACGCTAACGCGTGGGTATAGACCCCCATGCTGGCAGTCGTTTGGAGGCGGACGAGGACGACATGATTGAATATACCAGTGCATATGTTGACAAGCACAATGAGGCAGGGCAGACAAGGGTAGCTGATGATAAAAGCGACAGAAAAGCCATCAGGGCAAAGCTCGAGTAATGTATCAATCCGATCCGACCAATCGATCCAGAGAAGCACCAAGATGTTACGCTTAACTTTGTCAGAGATAAACAGGGTACCGCTGCAGTAAATGTGTAGCATGCTGTGCGTATATGGCTCGATCAGATGAATGTGTTCCGTCAGAAATTCCCAGATGGCTTACTTGAAACCACTAGTAACAAAGATGCCATCGAAATCATCGCTAAAGGACAGTTTTCGGTACCCATGAGGACGTCTAATAACATTGTCATCTCCATCATAGATGGCTCTACACTACTCCGGGTAATCTCTTGACTCATGGATGGCACAGTTAAGGACTATGCAACAGACATGAAAATAGGTAATTGCAAAGAGATTGAAATTATTGAAGGACCTAGTATTTGCTGGGTGCTATGATTATGGTAAAAAGCGCCACCAGAAATGTAAGGTCTACTGGATCAAGTCTACCGGTTACAATTGAACAGTTACCATCACTTAATCTAATGATGTGTGCCCGAACCGGTGAGCGAAGTGAGATAACGGTTGTCTTTGATGACATGGGTGATTTCTTTGTACCTCTTGTACATTACTACCAAACAGCAAATGTGAAAAATCATGTTTCTATGGAATCACCAATCAAGGACAGACCAGTCATTGACAATTGCAAAATAGTAGAGAAATTATATAGTTAACGAAACCCGACCAGAACTGGACTGGAATTGTATGGCTGACCAAAATCTACAGCGATTAAAACACTCTCTTCCAGTTAACAGAGAACCCGCTTCCGCGTTTATCATGCATCTTATCAGGTATGAGAGCAAGAGTGGCTCCCGTGGTAGTACTCGTGCTTGTAGCAGTATTGTGCATAACACGAGATGTACAATATTCTATGTAGCAATACAGGTCTCTCGCAGAAAGTAACAACTACATTCATTTCAGGACGTCCTGTAATTAATGAACGTGAATGGGGTATAGAGGTGTAATAGTGTGAGTAATCTGGTTTGATTAGTTATGTGATGGTTGATGGCCAAAATTAACAACTTAGTTTCGTTTCTGGACTTTATGGAGCTAATGGGCCTTTTCATTTTTAGCTATTCTCTGCCCATCTTCAGCTAGCCTCCACCCACACCGCGCGCGTGCTGGGATCGATCACTCTCTGAACTTCCTGACTATCATTTTCCAGAAAACTATACATGTAAGCTGTTGTATATTTTGAAATTAATTTGACTGGGTACTGGTGCTGCCAATGGTAGCAACAGCGCCCAGTCAAATTAGTTTCAAAATTAGTTTCAAAATATTTATTAAATAGTAGAGACATGCAATTCGTACAATGTGTCGGACTATTAAGAGTTAATAAAGACTGATTTATGACGTAACTATTATGACGTAATCATATACGCCATTTAGCTGATTATGACGTCATATGACGTCAAATGTTACATGGATACTCTTGAAAGGTCCATTATTGTAGAGACTGTATGAAGCACAGCAGCGTAGAAATCTAGGCGTTTGGAAAACTGATTTGGTTGATTAGTTTCGCCACTTGCGTAAAAGACTTTAACAGTCATATTATAATTTCCATCATTATGAAATTTTGAATAGAAAACTAGACGTAATAATCACACCTTAAACTTGTTCCATGATCGCACATGGGTAACAATAAAATAATCACAGCCATCTTATAAATCAGCTAGAAACCATTTACTGAATAGGAAACCAATATATCTTAAATCTAAGACTGACTGTCTGGCTGTCTGATTGATTGACTCACCCAATGCTCAATGCCTATGTATATTAGCAACTTAATTGTTCTATCTGACCACGTTATTTTAAGCTACTATGAGTAGGTATGACGTTGTGATGGACCTTTCCTTTTTTTAGCTACACCGCCCATCTCTCTAAGCTCCACCTACACCACGTCCGTGTTGGTATCAATCGATCTCTGAACTCCGTGACTATCGATTTCCAGAAAACTATAGGTGTAAGCTGCTGAATATTTTGAAAATAATTTGACGGTGTCCTGTTGCTGCCTATGGCAGAAACAGCGCCTTGTCAAATTAGTTTCAAAATATTCAACAGAATCGTTATTAAAATTTAATAGTAAAGACATACAATTCGTGCAACAACCCATAGTCCGTCTTCAATTATGTGTTCGTGACGTACTTACCTACGTCATTCATTACGTCATAATGACGTCATTGATTATGATGTCATTATACAGGCCACGTACTTAATTATGACGTCATATGATGGATGGATGGAGTGGAAA
>CM067367.1:75577079-75707079 GCA_034401795.1 Chaetoderma sp. LZ-2023a
TCAGAGATTTAGCCCTACTAGCCAACGGGCTGTGAAGAACTAATTAATGTATCTACATAGACCAGCACCGCCACCACCGCCACCACCGCCACCACCACCACCACCGCGATCGCCAATTCGTATAGATATACGAGTTCTTCACAGCCAACTGCCAAAACACAATTGATTTATTTGTGAATTTGTCATAGAACTATAGGACAGGCGGAAAGCCACGGAAGACTATTACCCTCGCCCGTAAGAGGAAGAGGGTAATACCAGCCTGCCTGCCTGCCTCTTTGCATGTATGCCCGTCTGTTCGTCAATCCGTCTGCCCAGTTGTATATCTGTCTATTACGAGCTGTATCTAAAAACACACTGATTTGATTGGGCTCACATTTTAACAAACGAACAAAGTTGTTGCGCAAGATGATTTCTAAATATTAGCCGTGATCGGGATAAAAAAACCTCGGATCAAGTTCTGGATTTGTGATTATTTCGGAAACTATTGTTCCGATTTGTCTGACATTTTAACACAGAAAATGGTGTGACCATGCATTAGGATTTCACAACAGTGGGCGTGATTGAAAAAATCCGAAAAAATCTGGAAAGTCTGAAAACAATTTACAACGTTACAAAAACTGGAGGGCGAGGATCTGCAATCTCTGATTATTCATGGTCATTAACAGGATAAGAGAGAAGCAAAACATGGATAATAACACAAACTCCTGTAACGATCTACTATAAATGCTGGTCCGGACAGCATTTTCATTAGCGTAATTTAAGTTTTCAGTGTGGTCAGACTAAGCTAAAATGTTGTTTAGCAACATGAAAGATGGCGACACGCTACACACTCTGCCAAATTGGTGCTAAATCGGCATAAAACCTACTGAATTAGTTTGGCTAAAAATCAGCTAGAAATATAGAAATATCATGTTTTAAAAAAATATAAAATCTGAAAATTGGCTATGTTTTACAACTGGTCTCAAATTTCCGACTGGTGCATTATGTCAACATCCCACAATTCACTGCGCTTGCTACTGTTTAACGTTAACCGGAATATTGTTCCGGGTACAGGTTCCGGTTAACTTTAACAGTAGTAAGCGCAATGCATTTGTGGGATGTTGGCTGAAAACCGAATATAATTTTTACCACGTGGTGCAGTCGCCCACAGGCCACACCCACACTACGGCACTGGCGGGCCATAGTTAGAAATGGGAAGGGCATAGCTAGATATGTATCGCTCTATTACAAATAGTTTAATTTCCAAGCAACCATTCATGTCAGACGTTGAATACGGCATACGACTACGTTAGGTTACATAGATGCAAAACACAAGAGCTAATATTAGAAACTAATGTTGCCCTGTAGGTGGGTCTTAGAATACACCTTCTGCGTGTCGTAAGAGGCGACTAAAGGAGGTAAGGGTGAGGTAACCCTGACAGAAACCCCGAGTGCTGAAGACGGAGGTTCCAGGCCGCACGGCGCACTCTAATAAACCATGGATCCACGCACTTAACGCTTATGATCATGTCGATAGTCACTTACAGGACTGGCGGTATGATCAGCGAACGAAAAGAAGAAGAAGAAACTAATATAAAAATACCGGCCGAAATACGAGTGCAAATATGTGACTAACCATGCTATAACAAATTTATTTCACACATTACATTTTAACGTTTAACAATGTGATGTCACATTGCCATGAGCACATTAACCTTGATAGTAACGCAATAAATCTCCGACAGAAACTCATCTCGTAATTAGGCAAAATGCCAATTAATAATTTATTTCAATTCGTAGGCCTATTAGTATAGTAATCTTATCGTCTGCTAACAACTGTTCAGAAACTTTTACAAGCAAACGTATGTGGTGGTAATAAGAATATTAATAATATTGTCGTTTTATTTGGTTGAATGCTGTGAAACCTGAAATGAATTTGAAAAAAACACAAGCAAAACATTTCATTATTTAACAGGTTAGTTTTTTAACCCATTAATGTGTAAATTTTGTCAAGAAAATTTAATATTTTCTAATTGAATTTCCATGTGTAGGCCATGAGAAGAGTATTTTTGAAAATTTACCATTGGAATGGCTGGCTCGGTTACCGAGCCAGTCATTTCAGTAGTAAAATTTCAAAAATAGTCTTCACTTGGCCGGCAAATGGACATTTCTCACAACTACTGCAGAGGCCGGTTTGGGCGGCTTCGTCATGAAAGGGTTAAGCGGTCAAGAGCGGCCATTTAAAATTACGCAATCAATGTTTTCACTCGGAGGGGCGGGATATGGCTCTATATTTGGCCTGCAAAATGCCCGAATTCGGGCAGATACTTAGATAGTATGAAGTAAGTAACTGTTATTAATCATGCATTCTTATACCATTACGGTTCAACTATTATCCTGGCATGTACACATTATTCAGAAATTCCCTTCAGCGTGCCATTCTAAACTCCGTCATATGATTCTCCTGTAATGGACCTTATAAGTTTATCCATCCATCATATGACGTCATAACCAACTACGTGAATGACGTAGATAAGTACGTCACGAACTCATAATTGAAGACGGATTAAGCGTTGTTGTACGAATTGTATGTCTTTACTATTTAATAAAGATGCTGTTGAATCTTTTGAAATAAATTTGACCGTGCGCTGTTGCCGCCATTGGCAGCAACAGCACCTAGTCAAATTAGTTTCAAAATATTCAACAGCTTACCTGTATGGTTTTCTAGAAATTGGTAGTCAGGATGTTCAGCGATCAATCGATCCCAACACGAGCAAGGTGTGGGTGGAGTTTAGCTAGACATGGACAAAGCGCATCTAAAACTGGAAAGATCCATTAAACAACCTTCAATAATACGAATTAAAATTGTTTGTCCTAACTAGTATTTTGAGTTTAAGCGTGAATATGACCGAATAATCATAAATAAGCTGCGTTACCTCTTTTTTAGGAATTTTACTGTTATGTCATCGTATCATAAATAAGTGAGTGAAATGTCAAAGGCATTTGAAGTGCATTATTCGTTATCTCGGTGAGCGCGTAGTCTCAACGCCGAGCGTCAATTACTGTACCAAATTGGTCAATTACACGAAGACGCTCTATCAGCTAGCAAGTTAATTCCGTTCATTATTCACGGTGTAATGTTGTCATCCCTATTGCTTTTGAATGTCAAACATGTTGACGAGAAATTTAGCTCTGTAATTATTTAGACAAGTCTGGACCATACAGTATAGTTCAGAGTGCGTATTAGCAGATAAAAGCTTAAAAACAAAATTGTCAAAATTGTGTACTTTTATAGGCTTAATTTGTGGACATAGATGTAATGAAACGAAATAAGTCTTAACATATGATGATTTCATTACGCATAAACTAGTATAATTTCTTAAGCTGTGGAGCTGAATTAGAGATACGAGTCCCCTGATTAACCTTTGCAATTAAAAAAATTATTATAATTTGTACAGAATGAAAATATTAAGATTTATTGCGCTCCATTACATCAAGGTACGCAAATCTAAAAAGTACACAATTTAAACGATTTTCTTTACCACATTTTACTGTGAATATATACCTTTAATATCCTTAGAAATCAAAATAAAACGTACTGTTGACTATTTTGAATATATTTGCAGCAATGTCTTCCAATGCAATTATGTTCAAAATATTCACCATAACATTTTTACATCGTGTTAAAATTGTACTAACTAACATGTTTCTGTTTTTCCTGTTTTTGGATACATGTTGACTTATTTATGATCTCTACGATAAGTCGCCATTGCAACGTAATATACTCCCGAATTCCCGCTGCAACATAAACTGGCTTAAACGGCCAGAACTTCCAATGTTCGGTAGAACGCTATTTATAGAATGACCATTGTTTAGCGATCTAACCATCTGCAACCAAAGCTCTGGATATAGGCAATAGTAGATAGAGCACTTGCCCCTCGCCCAGATCCTGACCATCCATAATTTCCTCTGTCTGGACAGATATTTGTGTTTGCAAAGAGAGAAACTGCATAACAGGAAATGATCCAAACTTGGTAAACGGTTATGTAATGTACCATACAATAACTAACTCCTGCTTACCTGTCTTTTACTTTTCGCTTCAGCAAAGAACAGAGCATTTCAAGATTTAAACATAGGCCATTAGTTGGCAGTTTATGTCATTTAATTTTATTTATTTGTTCACTAAACGTTTGAGTCATTTTTGAGAGGAGAAAATAAAGTTAAATGGTTAAAAGAGAATAATTTACCAGCCACCTGATGGCCAATATTTACCTCTGGAAATGCACGAGATGCCATCTAATAATACCTAGATTCAAAGTCTTTCGAAGTAGGACCACGGAGTGATTTTCATGTTTGGTTTTCGAACAAACAAATTTGGATATAGTAAAAGGAAAACCGGGCAGGCATTTTCCATTGTACTACTCAGATAGGCTATAAGGAAAGGCTAACTAAAATTCAAAATTACCAATTTTTCTTTGTTATTTGTTTTAACTACGTTATTTGATGGCAAAAAATTTGTTCTGCAAATCTTAACCCTAGAATCCTCAATAGAAACAGATGTATCGTCAGCACTTCAGTGAAAATGGACAAGAGGGGTCAATTTTTAATGGAGATTTACTTAGCTATTGGATCGCAGTTAAAAATTTCAGTTTGTATGATTGATTAAGTGGTAGTACTTAGTTTGGAGTACAGTTTTAACCTGTGCAATTGTTCTCAGTGCAATACTGCCCTGCCTCTTAAATTCACCGTTCCAGAGTACCCGCCCATCATATGACGTCATAATGAACTGCGCGATGTGTAGAATGACATCATAATGAATGACGTCATGAATGATGTCCATAAGTACGTCACGAACGCATATTTGAAGACGGTCTATGCGTTGTTGCACAAATTGTTTGCTTTTACTATTTAATAAATATTCTGTTGACTATTTTGAAACTAATTTGACTGGGCGCTGTTGCTGCCATAGGCAGCAACAGCACCCAGTCAAATTAGTTACAAAATATTCAACAAGTTTTATAGTTTTCAGGAAATTGATAGCTAGGGCATTTGGGGATCGATCAATCCCAACACGGCGAGGCGTGGGCGGAGCTTCGCTAGTGATGGGCAGGGCATAGCTAAAAATGGAAAGGTCCATTGCTGTACCTTTCATTTATAGTTTACTGAAGTATTCTGCAATTGGCGCTTACGTGATGGTGACATATGTAATTATTATGCTAAAGGGTGTCTTCATTTTGAATTCACACATTTCATTGTTTGTTGGGTCATTTTGCTCCCTCACGCTCTTTCGAAAGAAACCTTGGCATTGACTGGCTGTCTATGGGCTAAGGAGTGAGACAACAGACATGATTTTTTATAAAGAGATATGTATTGTCCTGATATGTTATTGCGGAAAACAGTATTCTGACGTGTATCACAACTGCATTTTGGGAACTCCAATGGAAATAGTTACTGAAAGAGAATAATTTTTGTTTTAACTTTAATAGAGCTTCAGAATATTGAGCCATGAAACATTTAGAGTTCATTTGTTTACGTTTCTTCAACAGAATTAACCAAAATCATCTACCAGGATTCTGAGCGGCAAGTGCAGTTTTCATATGTCGCAGTCAACCTTTAAAGGAAATAACAAAGAAAATCGTTATTTTCAAACGCCCATATGCAATCTAAGTTAATGAAGAACTTTCATTATGGTCCAGACAATGTATTGCTAACATCTATTTGGGGAGGAGGGAGGTGATGTTTGGAAGTTATCTTAGGATTACACTGGAATTCTCTGTACAGTCTAGGTCGCTATGACGTGGACTATTACTTACTATGCAAATTGTATTTTATATTATTTTATTATATTTATTTTTTAACAAAAATCGCTGTGACCTCGAACTAACCTGCTGCGTATTTTGAACGGAGACAGGCATAGCCAGTAGGTGTGTTTTAACATTTGGACCCCCTTTTGGATGCCGGTCTGGAGCTCTTTCCAGACACCACATATGGCTGCAGGCTTTGGTTTCGGTGCTTTTGCAACGAACCATATGTATTTGTGTATTTTTCTCTTCTACCACACACTAACGCACGCACGCACGCACGCACACACGCACGTACACACGCACGCACCCACGTACGCACGCACGCACGCGCACACGCATGCACGCACGCACACACACACACACACAAAAGAACCATCATTCTGAGGGGCACCGAGGGTAAGACAACACCATGCTCTAGGAAGCCATTGTACTAAAACTTTTACACCTCAAATTCAAGTATCAAAGTTACAGGACACATGCACAAAAGGGTTGTTGAAACTAATTTGTCTGGGACTAATTGCTGTCAGAGGTAGCAACATCTCCCAATCAAATTATTTTAGAAATATTGATGTAAATGTTCCTTAAATAATAAAGAATGTGTCGTCTTTAGTCTGAAAGGGCTAACCATAATGGCAGAATACTAGGCCGATGGTGGACCAATACCAGGCCGATATAGAAAGGAAAATGGTTAAATGATCACAGTCGCAGACGCAAAATGCATTTTATGCGATAACTGACTTGTCTTCCAAGAAAGACAAATAAGGCTCTTCAGGCTCCACAAGAATCATATCCGACCCTGTCAGTACATGTATAACAGGTTAAAAATAGAACTCATGTGGAGAGACTCTAGGGGCAACATAAGCTGTTATTCCGTATTGCATGATGTGCGAGATCAGAGATTTGGCACAGGGTGACAAAACTCCAAGATAAACTATATGTTTCTCTGGAAGATCTAAAGATGACAGGCACATTAATTGAGGCCAGAGGCATAATGATTGTGGTCAACCTCTCTCAAGAAGAACGAAAAATAATTAGAAGTGCAAAGATACCACATTTACCTCCGATATTGTCGCTTAATAAGGCGATCGTTTAATAACGTCTGTGCTGGTAGTGTATATTTGGATCTGAAACAGAGATTCCTGTTACTTTGTCATCCAGTTCGACCTTTACTGCTATCTATATTTGCAATATTCTGCCGTGCAATGGCAAAAGGGAGCAAGTGGCAAAATCATAATTTTTGGCAAATCAACAAAACATTTTCTTCCATTGCCCTCCTACATAATTATAGATACTACTGATTTAAGGACATAATGGAATAGTTGATAGATAATGGCTTTTGGAACTTTTGGTCATTAATGGAAATTTGACCTAATTCTGAGATAATGTCACTTGCACCCTTTTGCCATTGCAATACAGTATACGACAACACAATAAATCAATTACAGAAGGATGTTGTATTGCGTTTCGTGACTACAATGCAATGAAAATATATAAATTCAAGAGTTTTGTATTTCTAAACCATAAACACATACAACATTACAGTTGTTTAAAGAAAAATAAATGAAAGTGGACTAATTCGCAGCACTTATTAAAGAATGCTCGATTTTATCATATTTAATTTTCTTAGTTGTCGTTACACCACGTGGCGCAGTCCTTGATTGGAATGGTATACCATTCACGATGTTAGATGCGACCTTTTTCTTCAGACACTCCCCTGATTGGAAATCATTGTCATCCATTGAATTTCTCCAAAATATCATGGAGGATCCGTTTTTTAACTTAGCAACTCGCACCACACTCAAAATAGGCTTGTTACTAAATTTCCCAGCACTGACACCATTTTCCCACATTTGGAAATCTGCGTATGACATGACAATCGCATTTCCCGATTTATTTACAATGCTTACACAGTCCTCAAAATTATACACATTTTTCTGAGCCCGCATTCCCTTTTCAATTCTAGCATGTAATGAATCTGCTGACATAAACGTGTGCCCTTTCTCAAGATATTTCAAAGTAATTGACTCTGGACCACCCGGTCGGTTGACTTCACTTACCATCCCGGTAAACAATGTCCAGTTTTTGTTCTGCGCTCCACAATTATCAGCCCAAAATATGAAGTGGGCACAGTCCCGAAAACGAGCATCCTGTATCACCTTTGAATATGCGCCCATAATGTCTTCCGAGTTTCTACCCGAAATAGCCTCGTGCCAAACGACGCAGACGGGGATGTCCACCTCAGAGTCTCTTCCAGCGCGCTTACCTAGTGGGGGCGAATGTTTCATGAAAAACGATGATACGTTTTGTAAATATACACGTTTTTACACCTGTATGCGCGGAAGCATCATTACCTTCTGCATGTCTACTGAGAAATATGCCTTAATTTTTCCCATGTTCTTTCTCAGCATCTTCTTGATACAGCTTTCGACTAACACGAGCTGTTTCAACGTGGCTCTTCCATGCTCTACATTGGTTGCACAAGTCTGTATTGTCATGGTAGTGGGTATCAGCGATTATACAAAGTTCGCATTGCTCTTCACCGAGTTTCGCAAAGCTAATATTCATTGCACTGAGAGCTCTTCTGTATGTTTCGTAACATGCTGTTCCTGGGTGTCTTCCACGAAAATCATCATACATTTCCTTTATTATAAGCTCGGACGGAAGATACCTTCGCAAAGGGGTATGTTCTCGCCTATAATGGCCTATAGCTGGGTTAAATGAAAGAATATGCTTATTTATAAGGGAGCAGTGTTCCTCACTCATCTTGTGCGTTGGTTCGTGTCGTCCTCTTTTATAAGCTGGTGGTGATAGTGCATCGGGTGTGTTGGAATTAACAGAAACACTAATAATTTTGTCACTTGTGTATCCAAGGCCTGGCCATCTCCATCGATATCGGGAAGTTGGTATGACCTACTACATGTACGGTTGTAGATGCCCTTGGTTTGTGACCGCGGACGTTTGCTAGCTGTGTGCTTCACACCGGGAATAAATCCAGGCACGACGTGACTTGTATGGCATATCCCAATATTTAGTGTGAATGTCTTTACGCCTTTCGTCTGTGATTCTCTCAATACACTTACTTACATTGGCATGATGGTAACATAGGGCGATTCGTGATATCTCTAGCTGCATTGGCTACATATGTTCTCACGCGTTTTCGTGTAGGAGCAGCATTATCAGCAGATATTCCGTTTGGTCTGCAATCCTGTCTGGCGGATTCCTCGTCGCACTCAGAGTCACTTTCTGGAGCAGAACCTTTCTCCGGGTCCCTGCAAAATATGAATTACCGCATTTTAAAATATAGTGAAATAATAGTACGATAATCTATTATTAGGCCCTTAACACTCAAGCCAGTTAAACACGTCTTCTGAAATGGTCTTGAGAAATGATAATTCCAGACAGTCATTCCAGTGGTGAATTTTGAAAAATAGTATTAGCTTTGTCTGCAAATGGACATTTTCTATAGGAATATCAAAATTGTCTTGACCAATTTGGATGCTACAGCGCTGAGAATCCACTGAAATATTGCATACTGCCCTGACTGCTTGCCATCCATCCATCCATCCATCCATCCATCCATCCATCCATCCATCCATCCATCCATCCATCCATCCATCATCCATCCATCCATCCATCCATCCATCCATCCATCCATCCATCCATCCATCCATCCATCCATCCATCCATCCATCCATCCATCCATCCATCCATCCATCCATCCATCCATCCATCCATCCATCCATCCATCCATCCATCCATCCATCCATCCATCCATCCATCCATCCATCCATCCATCCATCCATCCATCCATCCATCCATCCATCCATCCATCCATCCATCCATCCATCCATCCATCCATCCATCCATCCATCCATCCATCCATCCATCCATCCATCCATCCATCCATCCATCCATCCATCCATCCATCCATCCATCCATCCATCCATCCATCCATCCATCCATCCATCCATCCATCCATCCATCCATCCATCCATCCATCCATCCATCCATCCATCCATCCATCCATCCATCCATCCATCCATCCATCCATCCATCCATCCATCCATCCATCCATCCAGCTAGCTAGCTAGCTAGCTAGCTAGATAGATAGATAGATAAATAGATGGATAGTCCTTTATCTAACCATCCATTCATCCATAGATCACCCGATTATAAGAAATTATAGATTAACAATCAATTTCGTCAGTATTTGAACCCAGTGTCTTGTTTAGTGTGGATGGGCCCAATGAAAACACTAATCACTGTCCATGATAGTGGTACGCTGTAGCAGATAAGAAATTTGGGAGCCATGTTAAGGGCCATTCACACCGCATCCGTACGACGGGAACGATTTTTATAAACTTGGTTAAATCAGTAGTAGCATACGCAATACGCATACACATACGCATATGCGCGTATATGGATTAAGGGCCATTCACACCGCATGCGTACGATGCGTCCGACACGATCAATGCGTCATGTCGTATCCGACACGACGCGAGAGCATTCACAGCAGTCACGTCCCGTCGTATCTGCAGTTAGGGCTTCGTTGTCCATGTTGACTTGTTAGAGTGGCATGGGGAAAGGTTAAAGGTGACACAATTATCTCTGATTGGCCAAGTAAAAGTTAAAATCATTTTAATTCTGAAAATGTCACGCGCGTATAGACACAGATGCCATGCGTGTGCCAATTACCGTCTCCCGACCTCCAGTTACATATGATTCCCTGTACATTCCCTGTGCGTATGCGTGAAAAATCTCTCCTGGAGCGATTCTTGACGGACACGCACGCGCGTACACACATGCATACAGACGCATGGAAGCAGTCCAATTGGTTTCGTTTTATTTCGATATTATACGCATACACATACGCATACGCTCCAAGCATACGCATACGCGCTTACGTGTACGAGGATGGCGCCCATAACTTTATTTAATTTTGACAAGCTTTCGCAGATAAATACACATTTATGTGTGAAAGCTTGTCAAAATTAAATAAAGTTAGTCTTACAGATATTACCTGTTAATTTTGTTCTTGTTATAGCAGTGAGTACTACTTCTAATTGCACGGAGAGACAATGTGAAGGCAGCAAATACCTCCCTATATATATATGCATTCACATATATGTATATAATGTCAACTGTCTTGGACTGTAAATTGTATGGTGGGCATTGCGAAATCTATATCAATGTATGACCGCATATAGTTTAGATCAATATTAGACATACCATGGCGGATCTATCACACCAGATACTGCTGATATTGAACTCCCCTGATCACGTTCATGGTGACTGTCATTAACTCCACTAGAAACGAAGAAATGACACAAAAATGTAGTCGCACTTTAGTTTCTTTTGTCACAGTATTTTTATTCAGATTAGAACAGATGTTGGTGAGTTTAGTGGATCGTCAGGTATCGCGTCAGAGTTAAGGAACATCAGATTACTACCAACCATGTGCATCACGCTGGCGGACAAAAACACAGATCCCCCCCCCCCCCCACCTATGCAAGACCCACTTTCACACATGGGGCAGAGATAATAGCTGCAAATGCGTCGCTGAATACAACATCTAGATATGTCTAAAGGTAACAAATATAGTCTAGGTAGAAACAAACACATATTATAGCAATATTATATACTCACGCTTTTCGTAGTTCTTTGACTACAACGGAAAATTTCAGCATGTTCATTTTGTCACGATTACGAATTTTTTAGACAGCAAAATACGCAAGACAAAAAAGTGGGTGATGAATTCTGATTGGATGATTTAGGTCACGTTTTTGGTTAATAATCTGAACATCACGCGCTTACACGGACACGCACGGACATTCACATGCGCGCACACAGACACTCACGCATGTACGCACACACGCACACACATGCACGCACGCACACGCACGCACGCACGCACCCATGCACTCACTCACGCACGCACACACGCACACGCGCGCGCGCATGCACATGCGGGTAAAGGAGGAAATAAACGATTGGAAATAGGCTCACATGCATGGACGCACGCGCACATGTTCATACATATGCGCACATATACGTGTAATCTATGTCATATCATCAACTAGTTATATGTTAGATCTTGCTTTCAAGGGTTGTTGTAAATGTTGCACCCAGTCTACAGGAATTTATGTGGCAAAAGAGAGCAAGTCTCAGTATGCATTTGAATTTACAGTGGCAGAAGGGAGCAAGTGACAAAAACAACACTTGCTCCCTTTTGCCACTGTAAACCTGAATCGTCGGCGCACTTGCTCCCTTATGCCACTCTGATTCCCATGAATTGGGCGTCCCTATTACATCAGGCTTCTAATACAAGATGTAACTTACTTCCTACATTCACATAAGCTTGAAATCTCAATTTTGACCATAATGTCACTTCCTCCCTTTAGCCATTGAACGACAGTATTGGTATTTTCGTTTTTTGTGAAAAATAACACGTGTCATGGGTAAATTTTATTGTTACTGTTGAAAATGCTTAGTAATCTGTATACATTTTTTTTTACAGCACAGCACATAACGGCCTCTACATCTACCGGGAACAAGACCGCGACAAACCAAGCGGAATACCAGATCCACAAGGTAAGTACCCGACCCGGAGACGACAATCACACATACTGTAATCATTACAGTCATCTGTATCTGTATCTCCCACCACCCCCTCAACCCCTCTCTCACACTCACACACGTTCACGCTCTCGATCCACCCTCCGTCTCTATTTTTCTCACATGCACTCTCTCTCCATCCCTTCCACGACCACCATTTCTTATCCTTCCGTCCAGTCTCTCTCTCTCTCTCACCGACCCACCCAATACCCACCAACCAACTACCACCCACACACCTGCTCACCACCCACCCACCACCCGACCACGCCGCCCGCCCACCAGCCAACCGCACACACATCAACCCACTCATTCATCCACCGACCGCCCACTTACCAACCCATTCACCGACCCACCCACCCACCCACCCACCCACCCGCACACCCACACACCCACCCACCAATACGCACCCACCCACTACCACACACACACACTCACCCCCACCCCACACACACGCACGCACGCACGCACACGCACGCGCGCACGCACGCACGCACGCACGCACGTACGCACGCACGCACGCACACACGCACGCGCGCGCGCGCACGCACACACACAACGGACTAACCACCGACTCAGCCACTACCCACCCAATACCCACCAACCAGCTACCACCCACACACCTGCTAACCACCCACCTACTACCCGACCACGCCGCCCGATCACCAGCCAACAGCACACGCATCAACCCACTCATTCATCCACCGACCCGCCCACTTACCAACCCATCCATTGACCCCCTCCTCCCCCCATACGCACGCACGCACGCACACCGCCACCGTCAACACACCGACTGCCCACGCAAATCCAATGGCCCCACCGCCACCCTCAACCCACCGACTGCCCACGCCCACCCACCCACCCACACACACACACACACACACCACACGCACGCATGCACGCACGCACGCACGCACCCACGCACCCACGCACCCACGCACCCACGCACGCACTCACGCACGCACGCGTTTGCTTGCTAGCTCACTCGTCCACCCACTCACCCATTGCTACTATGGCTAATGGCTCTTTAACTATTATAAGGTCAGTAGCCACGGCAAACACACACACCGTAACACGAGATCCAGGATATGCCTAAAGACTTAACCCTCCGAATCCTTAAGACGAAATATGAAAAAAAATAATTTAGGATTTAATCAATATTATGTTAAATGTTTTGCAACAAATTTGTATGGAACTGTTGATGCAACAGGTTCCTGTCAGATTAGCTTCAAAATATTAACACGCCTACCCGACCAGTATTGAAATTGGTTCCTTTAGAACCCGATAACTTAATTAACGACTAGCAGTGGTCCTAATAGCTATGTAACAATGTTTAAGAATTTTATTACGTAACTATACATCTTTACATCGTCCTATTGCTCGGTCTCGTCCTCCCGCTCTGCTCCCTTATCTAGTATAGCGAAGCGATGTGAGTGGGCGTACGATGACATCTTTATCGCCCACGGCGACGCTGAAGACAGCGCGCAGTAAAGAGCTGTAAGATAGGCAATGTCAATATTTATAACCCGGCTACATTTTATTTAGTCTTCTGCCAACTTCCCACAATTCATTGCACTTACTACCAAATAAGGCCGAGGATGACCATTTCAGCATTTCCAGCAATTATTAGATTATCAGGGATGAAATGTTCATTGCCAGATGTGAAATGAACATGGCGTATTTATAACATCTTCTAACGAACATCTCAACACCCGTAGCGATAGCTCGCAAATGGGCCTTTCCATTTTTAACTATGCCGCGTCCCTCTCTAGCTAACCTCCACCCACCCCTCGCTCATGTTGGGATCGATCGATCTCTGAACTCTATGACTAGAAATTTCCAGAAAACTATTCAGGTAAGCTATTGAATATTTTGAAACTAATTTGACTGGACGCTGTTGATGCATATGGCAGCAACAGCGTCCAGTCAAATTAATTTCAAAATATTCAACAGCATGTTTATACAGTAAAGACATACAGTTCGTGTAACAACGCTTAGTCCGTCATCAATGTCTATTAAATAGTAGACATACAATTTGTACAACGTGTCGGACTATTAAGAGTTAAAGACGGGCCAAATAGAATCATTTATGACGTCATGATTATGACATCGTCCAACACTGCGCTTAGCTGATTACGACGTTATATGACGTCAGATGATGGATGGATACCCTGGAAAGGTGAATTGTCCAATGCCGTAGCGATCATTTCGGAGCTTATATTCCCACCTCCGGAAATACTGAATAGATCAGAAATAACTTAGCATATTTCCAAAAAATAAACTAAATTCACTGCTCATGTTTATGATCATGTCAATAGTCACTTACAGGACTGGCGGTATGATCAGCGAACGAAAAGAAGAAGAAGAAGACTGCTCATGTTTCTGTGATTGTTTTATAAACATGGTGGCATATTTATTAGCTGTAAAGTACTGTTCATCATTGTTCATCTGGTGTACTCACCTTTCAGCTGTTGTGTTCAAGATATGCATCCAGAATCGATACAAGCTGAACAAGAAGTACAGGAAGTGGTTGACGTCAGCTGGTGGCGTCATACCGGAATCTGAGGAACAAAAGGCGGTTATGGGCCAAGCCAAGGTAAGTGTACACGAGCCGTAGAGGCGTGGAAAGTCCTGCTTTTCACCGATTCGATTTTAAAGTTGATAAAATTATCATTTACAGAAATTGTGAAATTAAGTATATGGGATGGTAGAAAGTGACGAAAACCACCACTCTCCCCTCTAACAAAATAAAGCGTGGCATTTTTACAAATATTTCTGACGCTAAAAACACCTCAAAGTGATTCAGATTCTGCTATAGAGATGTTCATCGTGTTCACTATTTTCTTCGAATCGGATGCCATTTTCTTAACCTTTAGCTCACCTGTTCGAGTTCATACAATGACGAGTTGTCTCTCATTTGCCACTCCCTCTCCGTCCCTGGTCTGTCAGACCTGGCTATCGTCTGTCAACGATTGTGCAACGTCTGACCGTTTGTTGATGGTTTCAACCCACATTTGACAGATTTGTTACTTTAAGAAATTAAATCCACTTTGAAATATGAGGTGTCCCCCCCCCTCCCTCCCCCACCCCCGAAAAAAGAGTCAACGTATTGAAACCTATGGTAAAATGCATTTGCCACACTGGCAAATATATTCCTAATGTGTAACTTATATTAACAGAGTTATCATGCCATCTATTAGATTTTCAAAGTATTGAAACCATTGAAGAAAATACACAATGTTTTGCTGTCAGCCAATGGATTACTCCTACGCATGGTAAGAATGTTGATATTAACAAAATGTACCACATTGCTGAGAATCCTTACTATTTTGATGTTATCTTGTAGGCCCTTTATTATAAAGTCCTTTACTATAAGCATTACCGCCTATAAGAAAATTATGAAAATATTAATACAGTTGTTATTCTCTATGAATTTGCACGAATGGGGTAAAAACTGTCCTTTCCAGTTTATCTATCCATCATATGACGCCATATCAACTACGTGACGTGTACGATGGCGTCATAATCAACGATTTCATGAATGACGTAGATAAATACGTCAAGAACGCTTAATTGGTGACTGACTAAGCGTTGTTGTACGAATTGTATGTCTTTACTGTTTAATAAAGAGGCTGTTCAATATTTTCAAACTAATTTGACTGGGTGCTGTTGCTGCCTATGGCAGCAACAGCACCTAGTCAAATTAGTTTCAAAATATTAAACAGCTTACCAGTCTATTTTCTGGAAATTTATAGTCATGTACAGTCATGGAGTTCAGGGATCGATCTCAATCCGATCGACGTGTGGGTGGAGCGTGGGCTAGAGATGGGCGAGGCGTAGCTAAAACTGGAAAGGTCTTTTGCTATGAATGATATATCAAATATGGAATCTTGACAAATTGATTTCCACACAATACGCCTCTGTAACTGCAAGCAAATGATTCACACATTGTAAAGTGTGGTGTGGAGAGTATCTCTCTAGTTCACAAATGGTCTCGGTGCAACGTGTAAAATGGCCATCAGGCTGACTTCTTGAGGGTTGTTCCCAGTGCGATAATTCCGTACTTCTAATGGAATAATTCAAATCTCTGATGCGGTAAGGAGACGATTCCTTTCACAATTGGTTGGTACTAAGAATCTAAAATGTTTGTCAGGCAGCCTTCTTGAGAATCAGTTTCCATGTAATCACTTTTCTACGTGTGGCCAATTGGTTCAAGACTTCAGAAATACATATAGTGATACAATTGTTCTAAATGCGAAATCTAACAATGTCATCAGGCAGCCATCTTGAAAACGGGATTGAAGGACTTAGACCTCCAATAAGAATGGTGGCGTGTCAAGGCTTTTTTTCACCATAGACGGATAAAGCCAGGTTGACTCACCCAGCTATCCAAAACAACGATTCACCAGCTATAATTACCTAAAATTTAACTAAACGTCTTTTTCGAGTATTAGCTATGCTCCGCCCATCTCTATCTAAGCTCCACCCAAACCTCGCTCCTGCTGGGATCGATCAATCCTTGAACTTCTTGCCTATCAATTTCCAGAAAACTATACAGGGAAACCTGTTGGATAGTTTGAAACTAATTCGACTGGTTGCTGTTGCTGCCTATGGCAGCAACAGCGACCAGTCAAATTAGTTTCAAAATATTAAACAGCATGTTTATTAAATAACAAAGGCATACAATTCGTAAAACGTGTCGGAATATTAAGCGTTAAAGACGGGCTATATCGTTCGGGTCCTAATTGCCTATATTGACGCTTACCATACCGCGCTAATTGTACAATTGTTTGTTTTATAGCAAACTACAGTCGACCATTCCAATAATATTCATTCATGGATCCTATCTTAGCTGCGTTTTATCCACATTATCTGTACATGTATACAGGCGTTACACACGATTTTAACCCTTTCACGACGAAGCCAATCAAAACCGGCCTCCGCAGTGGTTCATTTGCACGCTAAAAGAAGACTATTGTTGAAAATTTACCACTGGAATGACTGGCTCGGCAACCAGTTATTCCAGTGATGAATTTTCAAATTTGGTCAGTAAAAGAGTTAAATAATAATAGTTAATAGCAACAAAACTACACTCGCCAATATAATCAATCAGGAATAATATAAACACGAATTACGAATAAATCTTATCCAATAAAATATAATTTCCTTCATCTTACAAAGACATCAATAGTTACGTAATAGTCAATGTGCTGATTTGCTGAAAGGCAGAATGCCTGACATTAACAGGAATCCTGTCAGAGTGGACTTGCATAATTTTATTGTGATGGCGTTTACATAAAGCATATGGGGGAAACTATTTTACAATTCAAATTTTGGCGGCAGATATAAATTACATATTTCATATAAATTTGTTAGTATTCTAGCATTAAGATGTAACAGAGCATCAATATTCTAATAAATTCTATGTACAGTTTGTTATCACATTAGCATTGTTCAGGTTGAAATAAGCGGCGGTCAATTTAAACGAAAAGAAAGTGCAGTTCATTCTCTACGCAGTTATATATATATATATATCACAAAGACGTTCGGTTATTTCCGTTCTCGTCCACCTCCCAGTCTCAATAGATAATTTGTGATTTAGCGTTCTAAAATGACACGTTATCTCATCACGGTGGGGTAGAATTGTGAAATATCGTTCCAAATTTACATCGTCTTTTATTTTGTTATAGAATGATAACCGGCTTGACTCGCTGATGTCAGTTCTACGTTTCTCTTTAAATCGATTTTCTAAAACTGATCGTACCTGATTAGGTAATTGTGCTTTTCCTATGTTGTGTTCTTCAAATGCGTCAGCATGACCTGTTAATGTTAGGATTGATATCATCTTCTCTATCCATTTGAAATTAGTGTAGTCTAATATAGTATAGTATCGATGAGAGTTTTCCCTATCCCGCGTTTACTATGTCTATCTTTATGTGCATGGGTATTTTCCTAGTTAGGTATCGATCATAATATTTGGTGTAAGCATTTTCATGTGTAAAAGGATTGTGAAAAATTTTATTTGGCAAGTCTCAAGTGGGTCAGTGATCTCAAGCCCCCAAATTTCAGATGCAAATAACATTACTGGTGAGCCCATACAGTCAACAAGTGAATATTGTAAGTCAACTGGAACATTATATTCTTTAATCCTTTGTAAAAGGGCGTATATTTACTTTCTTACTTGTTTCAGGTTACGTTTTCTACATGGGAAAAGTTACCATTATTTTTTAGAATGACTCCTAGGAATAGACCTCCAATTTGGAATTGTGGCTGATTGGTTTTCTTGCATTTTTGAAATATTATATTGTTTTAGATTCATTACCTTTCAACTTCCATTCATTACAGTGATCTTGGAATGTATCTAAATCATTTTGGAGAGCTGTTAGAGATTCCGCGATTATTATGACGTCGACTGCACACAAGAGTGCGATTAAACATAAGTATAGGTGTAAAATCATCAGCCATTTCACTGTTTGATGTCAGTCCTAGAATATCACGTTCTTCTAAATAGTCTTCCAGGTCATTTAAGAATATTGAAAAAAGAAAAGGTGACAAAACTTCTCCTTGTCTTACGCCAGCCTTACAAGGGAATATTTCCGATTCAGCGGAATTATGAAAGACAAACGATTTTATTGACTTATACATATTATGGATGACGTTAAAACACTTTCATAAGAGTCCGCTTTTTTATCAATTTTCTCCAAAGTCCATTTCTCCCGATCATATGGAGGCATGTTTAAAATCAATAAAGCAGCAGTATACTTTTGCATTTAATCTGGTGTTCAATATTGTAGTGAATAGTTTTCCCATGCAGATTAATAAGGTAATTGGACGATAGTTTGACGCATCTGACTCATCTCCATTTTTCTTGTATATGGGTATTATTTTTCCCATGAGGCATGTTTCAGGTATCCAGCCTTTGTCAAATATTAGGTTAAATAACTGTTCATAGATATGGAGCATTTTATGACTTGTAGATTTAATATATTCATTCAGAATTTGATCTGTTCCACTTGATTTGTTGTTCGCAAGCTTATTAATTGATATTTGTATTTCTTCTATAGAGATTGGGTTATCTGGTTCAGGGTTATCGGCTATATTTTCTTGTACATCATTATCTAGGTCATTGTCATCTCCTGTATCGTTTACCCCTTTAAAGTGGGATTATCAATGATGTACTGTATTCTAAGCACACGCACCCCACCCCCTTTACACACGCACGCACGCACGCACGCACGCACGCACGCACGCACGCACGCACGCACGCACGCACGCACGCACGCACGCACGCACGCACGCACGCACGCACGCACGCACGCACGCACGCACGCACGCACGCACGCACGCACGCACGCACGCACGCACGCACGCACGCACGCACGCACGCACGCACGCACGCACACACCCGACCAAACCCACATACATCGAGGGGGTGGGGTGGGAGGTGGTGGATATCTGGCGCCCACTCCATTCTGTAACGCCAGTTGAGTCGAGCCGATATGCTCCTTAATCTCAGGTAATTTTGCAATCCAGATACTCATACAGGGTATTTCTTGAAATGATGGGGCATCTGTAAATAGCCAGTTGGACGTTTGAGCGGGCCATCTAGTTTGTCATCCCACGGACAATTGTGAAATCTACATGCACTTAGAGTGTATTTCTGGAGTTGATGAGGTTTTGACCTGGTAACATCTCACAATGGAGGAATCCAGTTTCTGCTATGCCCCGCCCATGTTTGACTAAGCTCCACCCACAGGTCGCCCGTGTTGGGATCGATCATCCCTGACTAGCAATATCCAGAAAGCTGTTGAATATTTTGAAACTAATTTGACTTGGTGCTATGGCAGCAACAACGCCCAATCAAATTGGCTTCAAAATATTCAACAGCATATTTATTAAATAGTAGACATACAATTCGTACAATAACTCTTAGTCCGTCATCAATTAAGCGTTTGTGACGAACTTATTTATGTCATTCATTCGTAGTTGATTATGAAGTCAGCCTACAGGTCACGTAGTTGACTATGACGTCATACGATTGAGTGCGAAACTGGAATCTTCTACTGTCAAATCTACATGCATTTAGAGGGCAATGCTGCAGTTGGTGAGGCCTGAGTTACCATCCTCTTACAGTTGTCGTCCTATGCGACGGGAAATATCACCACCCGTCACTACGGTATTGGCTGTAGTGTATGTTGATGGACACGCTTGATTGGCATAATCCATAAATTCTTTTCATGTAGATTTTCGTCATTTTACTCAATTATAACTCGGACAAGTGACGTCCTTAGGGGAGTGAGGTTTGTCTGTGACGTCAGCTGAAATTCATCATTTG
The DNA here is from genome assembly GCA_034401795.1 of Chaetoderma sp. LZ-2023a. Classification (NCBI taxonomy): domain Eukaryota; kingdom Metazoa; phylum Mollusca; class Caudofoveata; order Chaetodermatida; family Chaetodermatidae; genus Chaetoderma; species Chaetoderma sp. LZ-2023a. The sequence continues at coordinate 75,597,810 of CM067367.1, forward strand.
GGAAATAAAAACGTGATTAGTTTTCAGATTGGATACATGCCATTTCCGGTGGTTGTGTGTCTTTGTGCGGGTAAGCAGCCACGTACTATAACCGTTACCATCTTATTATTTATTATTTGCCAGCTGGCATCAGAAGCTGAGAATGCTGATAATGCGGCCGAACAGAAACGACAGCAAGGCAAGCGCGTTAGATATGGAGAGATCGTACAGGTAAGTTAATTTGAAACTCATTCCCACATATAAAATTGTTTATAAATATAACAACCATTCTGCACTATCAATGGACTTTTCCAGTTTTAGCTATGCCCCACCCATCTCTAGCTAAGCTCCACCCACGCCTCTTTCGTGTTGGGATCGATAGATCCATGAACTCCGTGACTATCAATTTCCAGCAGACGTTACGTGTAAATATTTTGAAACTAATTTGACTCGGTGCTGTTGATGCATATGGCAGCAAGAGCACCTAGACAAATTAGTTTCAAATTATTCAACAGCGTGTATATTACATAGTAAATACGCACAATTCGTACAACAACGCTTAGTCTGTCGTCAATTAAACGTTCGTGACGAACTCAGCCACGTCATTCAAGGCTTATAATTAATTGCTTATGACAGCAACAGCGCCCAGGCAAATTACTTTCAAATTATACAACAGAATGTTTATTAAAGGGTAAATACATACAATTCGTTTAACGTGTCGGACTATTAAGCAGTAAAGACATCCAAAATCGAGTCATTCATGCCAGAATTAATTATGACGTTATCCTAGAGGTCACTTAGTTGATTATGACGTCATATGACGTCAGATGGTGGATGGGATAAACTGGAAAGGCGAATTATAACAATTCTCTAACTAAGCTCCGCCCACGCATTGCGCGTGACTGAATTGATCGAACCCTGAATGCTCTTTGTCTACGGACTAACCCCTCCCGACTCCTCAATAAAGTTCAACCCTTCCCACCCTACTTCAACAATACAACAGCCACACACACACACACACACACACACACACACACACACACACACACATACACACACACACACACACCCTCCCCCCCCCACCCCACACACGCACGCACTCACGCACGCACGCACACACACTCACGCGCGCGCACACACGCACGCACGCACACGCACGCACGCACGCACGCACGCACGCACGCACGCACGCACGCACGCACGCACGCACGCACGCACGCACGCACGCACGCACGCACGCACGCACGCACGCACGCACGCACGCACGCACGCACGCACGCACACAAGCTGTTGAATATTTTGAAACGAATTTGACAGAGTGTTGTTGCTGCAGCAACATTGTCCGGTCAAATTCGTTTCAATATATTCAACAGAATGGTTATTAAATAGTAAAGACATACAATTCGTACAGCTTAAGCGTTCGTGACTATTTAGATATGTCTATTATTCATTACGTATTTTGATTATGACGTCACCCTATCTGTGACGTAATTTATTATGATGCTACACACTTGTGTGGCAGATCGGATTCCTCTATTAGCTATAGCTCAGCTGTGAAACTGTTTTTGGAAATAACAATAGAGCAATCATTACCGACAATAGCTAAATTATTGCAATATTATCCTAGTCTATTTATTGCATACTATAACTCTGCAGTTTTCACAGACAACGCTCTGACAAACATGCTGTGTTGATTTGTTGCTTTAATAATGACGTTTTGTTGGCAGACTACTCTGGGCACGTTTACCCGCCTGATGGCTGAATAGTTTGCAAACAACAAATTCCAGGGTTTCCCTGCAAACAGCGCTCTGATGGCCCAACGCTGGGCCAACGTGTGTTTCTTCGTTGGTCCAACATTGTTTGACTCATTGGAATTATGTTGGCCCAACGTATTACATAGCTTTCCTACGTAAAACAATTTTGGGCCAACGTAACTAACTTACCATCAGTCAGCCAACTTAAATATAACGTTGGCCCAACTTAACTACTTTTCTAATAATCATCCACACGTAAGGCCAACGTTGCGCTAACGAAACCATGCGTTGGGCCATCGTAAGGCCAACGAGCAGAGCTACGTTGGGTAAATGAATAAAACTTACGTTGGGGCAACGAAATAATGTTTGCTGGGTTATATCTCTGGAACAGCTAAATATTTTGAAAACAATTTGACTGAAAGTTGTTGGTGGCTAAGTCACCAACAACTTTCAGTCAAATTGTTTCCAAAATACTCAGCAAGTCAAGGGATTTTTATCATTGAAATTATTGTCTGGTGGCTCACGGCAGCGTGACTGTTAATACGCGAACTATAATATACTCTAGACCGAACTTTCAGTTGATACTGACTCCCATTTTTACGTTCCATTTCACCAATGCACATAGATAGATATTTGACAAAAATATTCTTAGCGCGTGCCAATATGAACTGATGTGATAAATTTGGCGAATCTACCTTCTTGTATGCCAGAGCTATGCACATTCTGGTATGCACATAATGGCCTCCTGACCTAGATATTTGACCCTTTGATCTGGCACCCTATCTAACGTGCCACAATATGACTATGTGTGTCAAACTTTGTGTTTGGACCATCTTGAATTCCCGTGTTATGGCGAAAAATATGTATTCCAGTATATATCTAGTGACCTCATAACCTAGATAATTGACCGTTTAGTATGCCTAGCCAGCCAGAAAATGAATGGATGCGTCCAATTTCGCAATGCTACCTGTATGCACTCCCGTGTTATTGCTAAACGGTGTATTCTAGTATGATTCAAGTGACCTCATGCCATTGATATTTGACCATTTGACCAAAAATGTAAAATATTTCTATTTAGCCACATTATGAATGGATGTGTCAAATTTGGCGAGTCTACATTTGTGCATTCACCAGTTATGATCAAAATTCTGTATCATGGTATGACTCAGTGACATTATGATCTAAATTCGTAACATCTTGACCGTAGCCCTAATATAAGTGTACCACTGTGTATTGTTGCCAGCCAAATCTTTAGCTTCCTCGGGTCCATCCCTCACATGAGTGTACTGTACCATGTATCCCTGGCTTTATTATAACGGCTCCCAAGGAATTCTAAGGCTCTATGTCCGGTGCGTCATCTGGAATCCTTAACACACGGCCAAAAATGGGCCTTTTTTGGACGACTTTTATAGACAGCGGCGATGTATTATACATCTTGTATAGTGCATCATCGGAAATAATGCTGTCCGACCATCGGTGTCCAGTGATGGTGCGGAGGTCTTTGCGGTAATAGGCATCACATTTGTCTAGAGCTGCCTTTGGAGCTGCCCAGCTGTTACAGTTGTGTACTATCAAGGAATCGCACTTTGCGTTGCATAAATGTGGTCCTTTTGAATCCCCAGCTTCCAGAAGAACTGGAAAGCTATGCTCCCCATGACGCAGCGTGCATCAATGTCAGCAGTACCGATGAGCCGTGAGCCCAGGAGCTTGATTTTCCTTCAAGGATTTTACATTGACTGCTGTTTATTCATTATTTTGTAATTGACAGCTTAAGCATTCTCTCACCGCGAAGTACATTCATATGTGTACATCACAGACTTCACAGCGAGACAAGAACAATATGATGGTAAGACAATTAATATACACTGCTGTAATAGTGGAAGGTTAATAGTCAGAGGAGCAGTAGATAACGACAACGGCGTTGGTAACAATAGCGGTAGCGCTAACCACATCTCAAGAACCAGCGGTAGTAGTAGTAGTAGTAGTAGTAGTAGTAGTAGTAGTAGTAGTAGTAGTAGTAGTAGTAGTAGTAGTAGTAGTAGTAGTAGTGGTAGTAGTAGTAGTAGTAGCTTTCTGTGTATATTAACAATCTTCACATTATTGAGTATGTGAACCATATATATATACTCTGTTATATTCTTTGTAGGTAACACTCCAAGATTACAATGCTAAGAACGCACAGTTTCGCATTCTGCCGCAGTACAAAGTGAAATCGGAAGGTGAAGTCGTAAGTATGGTCAGAGATTTATTAATTAAACCTTTCAATACGGCACAACAGATACGATGCTTTCTTATAATATTTCAAATTAAATTAGTAGCCAATTCAATTCAAACTATTCAATAATTTAGTTATGTGGCTACTACGATTTTATTCCTGATAACCTTGGTTAGCTCGGGGTTGGACCAATTACCGTGTGTTCGTCTAGTCCTCGCGATTATTAGTTGGGCTTACAACTAGAATGAGTCCGTCTGTCAATGGGTCAGTCTGTCTGTTAATTATTGCTCAAAGAAAAGTGGCCCATGTCACAACCATAACACAACGCACTTCTAATTTTGTAACATATTGCTATTACTCTTATGCCTAAGGCAGCAACAGCGACAAGTCAAATTAGTTTTAACATATTCAACAGAATGGTTATTAAATAGTAAATAATTACAAAGACATACAATTTATACGACGTGTCGGACTCTGAGATTTGATGACGGTCTATATGGAACCCTTTATGACGTAATGATTATGACGTCATCATACACGTCCAGAGCTGACTATGACGTCATACGAGGCCAGATGATGGATGGATACTCTGGAAAGGTGAATTATCCGCAGGTTGCAGTGATACACGTTGCTAGAGTTTGTGGCAAATTATGCCTAACTATATATTAATTACGAAATTCCGTAATTGTAAGATGTTGACTAGAAACTGATATCATATAGGCTAGAGCAGCCCGTCTATTTTCTTAATTTGGAGAATCGTGACCTTAGAGCGGTTTACGTATATTTGTAGCTCGGTTAATTAATAAACAATTAAAGGTGCATATTCACATCAGAATGCTTGAAAATTAAATTGTTAAAATTGTATACTTTTAGATGCTTAAATTGTGTGTCTGGATGTAATGAAAGGAAATAAAATCATAACATATGATGATTTCATTACATAGAAATTAATTATATTTATGGCTGCATAGTTGAATTAGGGACTCGTGTCTCTACATAAATTTCTCAACTTAAAACAATTATTTTAATTTTTATGAAATCATCATATGTTAAGATTTAGTAGGTTTCACTACATCCAGGCACACAATATAAGCTTCTAAAAGTATACAATCTTAACAATTTTATTTTCAAGCATTTTGGTGTGAATATGTACCTTTAAGTCTAGATTATTTTGAATCATTACACAGCTAAATTGCTAATAATTGTGTATAAAACGATGTTTTATAAAACAGTGGTATTGACACTGCGATGGTAAAATAATTACAGAACTATTTAAGTACAAATAGGCCTACATATATTTATAGAAATACTTGAAATACATTTATCAAATACTGTTGATAAACAAGCACACTCTGACATAATTCCAATGGAGGATAGACAGATCTTCATGAGGGGTTGGGGTGGGGGTGGATTTAGCAGATTAAGTGTACACATAGAATCAAATCATATCATGATTGTAAGGGAATGGAACTTTCCAGTTTTAGCTATGCACCGCCCATCTCTAGCTAAGCTCCACCCACACCTCGCTCGTGTTCGGATCGGTCGATCTCTGAATTCCCTGACTATCAATTCCCAGAAAACTATACAATAATGTAAGCTGTTGGATATTTTGAAACTAATTTGACTTGATGCTGTTGCTGCATATGGCAGCAAACGTGGCCAGTCAAATTACTTTTAACATATTCGACAGAAAGTTTATTAAACAGTTAAGATATACAATTCGTACAACGTTTCGGACTTAAGCGTTTAAGAGGGACTAACTCGAGTCATTCATGCTGTAATTGATTATGACATCATATGATGGATCGTTAAACTGGAAAGGGCCATTGGAGTACCTTCCAGACCTAGGTAACCATTCATAGCTATAGCATGCTAACCAGATAAATACATTCGTCATATTCCGATAATACATACTATAGATAAATTAGCAAATATTACTCATGTAAATTTGGATAATATTATATTAGATCACTCCATTTACTAGGAATTAACTTATAGCAATTATTGTAGCACAGTCTGGTTGCCGTGAATCATACAAAAATATGGAAACACCCAAATTCCTCCAGATTGTTATTTTATTAGCGATCATAGATGTGTTGCTTCAAGAGAGTCAAACACAGACCGGTCAGTGCTAGGTTTCATATTATAAGTAATTCTGTAGTATGTCGTTGCCTTTGGATTAACTGGAACTGATACTAGCATTGGTTTACTGTTTTGTTTAAATCCGCAATAGCTAATCTAAAATACGTTTTCGTGATGTGTGGCTGCTTAGTTGTTGGCCGCTGAATTAGATTTACTTGATTGTCTAAGGCTTTATATCAATGTAACTCAATTATTGTTCTTCTAGGTGCAAATCTATGACCAGATCGTTTTCGAGAGCATTAAATCCCCTGGCCATTACTTTCATGCCAGCCAGCCGTGGCAGGTTGATCACTTCACATTCGGGTAGGTGCCATTGACATTCACAATGCATTGCCAATCACAATCACGTTTCACAATCACAGACACTTATTGGCTTTGTAATGCCTAGCTCCTATCTACCATTTATTGGGTTATCAAACTGAACAATTAAAATATGTCTTTTCTCGGCGTGTGTGTTGTGTCAGATGTAAAGATAATGGCAGGAGTAGTAGTAGTAACTCGCATCACTGGACTAGGTTAAGCGGCACCATATTGAATTCTGTCGTGAAAGTTTAGCAGCTTAAAGGATTGAACTACAGCAGATGTTATAATGGACCTTTCCAGGTTTAGCTATGCCGCGCCCATCTCTATCTAAGCTCCACCCACACCACGCTCGTGTTGGGATCGATCGATCTTTGAGCTCCCTGACTATGAATTTCCAGAAAACTATGCAGGTAAGCTGTTGACATATTTTGAAACTAATTCAACTGGGTGCTGTTGCTGCCTATGCTACCTACATGTAATGAAACGAAATAAATCTCATGCAACAGCGCCCAGTCAAATTAGTTTCAAAATATTCAACAGTATGTTTATTAAATAGCAAAGGCATACAATTCGTGCAATATGTCGGCTATTACGCGTTAAAAGACCGACTCTTTCGAATCATTCATGATGTCGTGATTATGACGTCAGCATCCACGTCACCTAGTTGATTATGACATCAGGCCTGATATGATGGATGGATAAACTGGAAAGGTGAATTGAATGGCTATGTTAAAGGCGCATATTACAACCGATTGCTTAGACATAAAATTGTTAAATCTGTGTACTTGTAGAGGTTTAAAGGTGCACATTAACACCAGAATGCTAGAAAATTAGATTGTTTAAATTGTAGACTTTTAGAGACTTAATCTATGGGCCTATATATAATGAAACGAAATAAATCTTAGCATATGATGATTTAATTCCATGTAAATTAATACCATTTTTTAAGTTGTGAAATGGAAATAGAGGCACGAGTCCCTAATTCAAATTCACAACTTAAAAGAGTATATTAATTTATACTTAATGAAATAGTCACACGTTAAGATTTATTTCGTTTCATTACATGTAACCCACATTTTAAGCCTCTAAATGTATACAATTTAACCAATTTTTTTTTCAGTCATTTTAGTGTGAATATGCACCTTTAAGTTGTGTATCTGGACGCAATGAAACAAAATAAATTTTAACATGGATGTATGCATGATTACTGTATTCTGCGGCTGTATGAGTAGAAACATTCTCTAGCTACAATCAGCCCTTCTTCGCTTTTAGCCGCTGTGTCTTGTCCTCAGCCAAAATCTTTAGCTTCCTCAGGTCCATTCTTGATCTGAGTGTATGTCTACCGAGTTCTGCTTTCTTGAGGTCACATCGGAGCACGTTTAACAGATTTATGCAATGGCATATGATGATTTAATTCAGTAAAATTAACATAATTTTCAGTTGTGAATTTGAACTAGGAATACATGTCTCGAATTAAATTTTACAACTTATGATATTATATTAATTTATTCGGAAGGATCACATCATATGCTAAGATTTCTTTCGTTTCATTATATATTAGGCACACATTATTATTATTATTATTATTTTTATTATTATTATTATTTTTATTATTATTATTATTATTATTATTATTATTATTTAATCTTCTCGCAAAACAATCTTAATCATTCGATGTTGCGATCCCCCACTTCCTCTGAAATTAATGATGATTGATTATTTAGAAAAGAAGTGGAACACCAAGTAAACACAATGCTTATGCGCCCATCAGAAGGAGCGTCACAATGCCATCAGAAGGTAGTGGTTCTCTCATAATACAAGTGAATTCATCTTTCCGGAGTATCCATCCATCCATCATCTGACCTCGTATGGGGGTCATAATCAGCTCGGCGAGTGTATGATGAGGTCACAATCATTACGTCACAAAGGGTTCCATATAGACCATCATCAAATCTCAAATAGTCCGACACGTTGTATGAATTGTATGCCTTTGTAATTCTTTGCTATTTAATAAACATTCTGTTGAATATTTTGAAACTAATTTGACTGGGTGCTGTTGCTGTCTTAGACAGCAACAGCACCCAGTCAAATTAGTTTCATAATATTCAACAGCTTACCTGTGTAGTTTTTGGGAAATTGAGAGTCAGGGTGTTCAGAGATTGATCGATCCCAACACGAACGAGGTAGGAAGAGGGCGTCTCTAAGTTGACCGAACTTGTGTCCAATCCCATTGTACATATATGTTACAATAAAATACATTTAAAAGAACGAGCGGGGGTATGGGTGGAGCTTAGCTAGAGATGGGCGGGGCATAACTAAAATTGGAAAGGCACATTAATGCTATAAATGATCTTAGACGCATATTTTCTACAACAGACCGTCTACCATCTCTCTTAATGTACCATGCTCTCTTTAGCCCCACATATATACGCCCGCGTGTTCACGAAGTAATACAACACTGGTAGAATAAATCGTTACCTAACACGCCATATGCAGCCATAAAGAGAAATCCACTTCCGTTTGTAATGATCTATCCGGCATACAATGCGCTTGGATTACCTATTAAAGGCTCGATGACATTGTCCAATAATTAACGATGAAGCCATTCCGTGTCTGTGCATGTATCCTTTTGGAATATGCTATTATTCTAAACCCGATTGCTATTTTGGGGAAACGAATATCGCAATCAAATAATGCCCATAGATTATGTGTGACTATCGCTAAATTGCATGGATATCTTTTATTAGGAGATTGTCGCAATTTATGCTAACGGTTTCCAGTAGCAACGTACGTGTTGTTGTTTGTACCATACGATACTTATTCAAATCTTTGGACATCGAGCGAGTGCGAGTGATCATGGAGGCAGGCGGTCGGGCCGGCGGCCGGGTGGGAAAGCATGTGGGAGGGAGGGACGGTGGGTGGCTGGATGGGCAGGAAGGCGGGCTGGTGGGCGGGTGGTTGGGTGGATGTGTAGGCAGGCGGGCGGGCAGCATGGCGGGCCAGCGGGCGGGATGGTGGGCGGGCGGGATGACTGGTGGGTGGTTGGGTGGGTGTGTAGGCAGGCGGGCGGGCAGTATGGCGGGCCGGCTGGCGTGTTGGTGGGTGGGTGGGGGGGGGGGGGGGTGGTGGGCGGGTGGTTGGCTGTGTAGGCAGGGGGCGGGCAGCATGGCGGATGGTCGGGTGCGTGGTGGGTGGTGGGTGGACGGGATAACGGGTGGGCAGGCTGGTGGGCGCATAGGCATAGGGGCTGACGCGCATGCGTGCATGGGGTCTTGAAGCAGAATAACTGTAACTAAATTGAGCGCACAAACCTTAAACCCGATATCATGTTACGCATCCTGACAATCATTATTAAAAAGACACCAACGTCAAATTGGACAATAACGTAGTTGCATTATATCCGGGGATTTCTATATAAACCTATGGGGATATTGCGTTGCTATATCCATGCATAAATCCATATTTATTTTTCAGTTATTACGTGATCGGGAGCACCAATGACGACATTAACAGAATTTCTATGTAGGAATCGATTCTTATATTACACTATTTTCCGAATTAATATTTCCTATTTTCTTGAAATAAATATATTGAACATTTTTATTACTTTTGTGTAAAAGATCGCTTCGCAATTTCTGCTGTGAGATTTCTTACTGTTCCAATGCTCTGATGCTTTACATTTACTAATAATCTTTGCTGTTTTAAATTGTTCTTCATTAATGCTTGTCATCTTAAAGCTAATGATTTTCTACGCACGCACTGATTATCTTGATGGCACAAACTCTTCTCTGCCATGGGTTAATTAGCAAAATATAAGTAGAACGATTATTCCCGCTCAACAGGTATTTTTATTTACCGCACACATGCAGGCCATGTTTCTGTTTAAATGTGCATGTAGAATGTTAGAGAATCCATTAACGGTTTATTCACGCGAATGATGCTACTAGGCCTATGTTTACCTAAAAGAACAACAGTAATGAAAAGCCCGGATATTTCCATTTTTTTGCCAGCCCACCCTCCCCAACAGCTAATAGACCGCAAACGATATTAAAAAATTTCATTCTAGACGTGATCACAAAATGACATTTATTTAACGCTTTAACTCTCGGATTTGTTCAAGAAAAATATAAACTTTCTCATAGAAAATGTCCATTTGCAGACCAAGAGAAGACTTTTTGAAAACTTACCACTGGAACGACTGGCTCGGTTATCGAGCCAGTCATTATAGTGGTAAATTATCAAAAAAGGTCTTCTCTTAGTCTGCAAATGGACATTTCTGAAAACCACTGCAGAGGCCGTTTTTGGCTGATGTGAGTGTTAATGAGGGTTAAGAGAATAATGCTTAACATAAAAAGTTCTATGATATGACCTGGCTGGGTGTCACTCGTCCTAGCTTCACGAAGGGCAAGTCTTACAACAGATTACTATCAGTGACCTAATTCTTGATTGGGATAAGGCTAAAAGATATCAAACTAGTACAACAATTTGACATAATTTATGACTAAACTTGTGCCTGTACAACATTAAATTTACGGCTAGGCTTTCACAGATTCTGAACAACATATTTGATGTTAGACTATTTCACGGACAAGAGACTGACCGATTTCTACACATTTCCCGTCCATTTCTAACTGAGCTCCGCCCATTCTGCCGGCGTATGTGAATCGATTTAAACCTTTTGAACCGTGAACTCCTAGACTATCAAATTCCATATAACTATACAGGTAAGATGTTGAATATTTTGACAGCTCCAAGTCAAATTCGTTTCAAAATAGTCAAAAGAATGTATCCTAAATTGTGAATTCATCAAAGACATTCAATTCAGGCACATTCATGACGGACCTATGATATTTTGTTAACAAATCACATGTCTGAGTGACAGATCGGATCCACGCATCCACCCACACCTCCAATGCAATGCCATGGCTCAAACATGGTACCTTTTAAAGCAAACTTAATTAATTCGTTATTTTAAACAGAGATCGTAAATTTCAGTTGGCGTAGATCAATACAGTTATCTACCACCTTGGAATTCTGGCATCTAATATAGTACTAAATATTTTCTCCGGTTACCAGTTCATAGACGTTTCACTATTGTATATTAAAAGTGTTTGTAACAAATACCTCTAATAACCACTCTTGAAATAATTGTGAACTATAAGTTGAGCAAAGCTAGAGGCAATATAACAATACACGCTGCCTGGATGTATAGTCACAATTGCTTTGTCTATTGCCAATTTGTGGATGACAATACACACGGCGCTTGTGCGTATAAATTCAAGCATCGTGTATTATTCTGTCTTGCTATTAATGAACCTTTCCAGTTTATCCGTCCATCATATGACGTCATAATGAACTACGTGACGTGGGGGATGACGTCATGATCAAGTACAGCGTGAATGACTCGTCTTAAACGCATAATACTCCGAGACGTTGTACGAATTGTATGTCTTTACTATTTAATAACATTATGTTGAATATGTTGAAACTAATTTGGCGGCAACATACCATACCTGTATAGTTTTCTGGAAATCGATAATCAGGGCGTTCGGGGATCAATCGATACCAACATGGGCGACGCGTGGGTGGAACTTAGCTAGGGATGGGCTGGCATAGCAAAAACTGGAAAGCCCCATTATTTAGATTTATGCTAATATTGGAGAAAGGCGACAGCTCACTAGGTCAGGTCGGCTGGTATTTGGTAGCAATGGTGCATCAATAGCTAGCTGCTTTTAAGTGACAACATCTGATCTATTTCTTCTTCTTAATAATGCTAAATACCAATCAGCGTTATTTCTTCTTCAGTCCAAATGCTCTGCTTATTTATACCTTCCATTTAAATTAAAACACTAACAATAAGATATTTCACATCTAATTTCCAATGCACGCTTCTTTAAACTCGCATAACTAGAAATTTGTGATCTACTGCCTCTGGGACAGGAAAGCTTGCGCAATGAGCATGATAATACTTGAGATATGGTCTTAATCGGCGAATTAGCATGCATACATTCACGCGTTGGCGGAGCATGCCAAAACATCCTGATAAAGCTGCTTGCTGGGAAATGCATAATTGTATGCGGTACTAATGGTCAATGTTATCATCAACTTTATGCTATTGTCTATTATCTTCTGACTTGATACTGTAATACGACACAACCATACTCACTATACTGTTGTTGTTGTTGTTTTTGTTGTTGTTGTTGTTGTTGTTGTTGATGATGATGATGATGATGATGATGTTGTTGTTGTTGTTGTTGTTGTTGACGTCGTCGTCGTCGTCGTCGTCGTCGTCGTCGTTGTTGTTGTTGTTGTTGGTGGTGGTGGTGTTTTTGTTGTTGTTGTTGTTGTTGTTGTTGTTGCTGTTGCTGTTGCTGTTGCTGTTGCTGTTGCTGTTGCTGTTGTTGTTGTTGTTAATATTAGTATTATTATTATTGTTGTTGTTGTTGTTGTTGTTGTTGTTGTTGTTGTTGTTGTCCTCCATCCATATATTTCTATGTATATCGGCTTACAACAGTAGTTAAAAATATTATATTATAATACATATAGCCCAGGATCATAGTGAGGTCAGCGCAAACAGGAAGGGGATATTATTTGAGTTTAATCCTTTGTCACACGGAGCATCGCAGATGAAGAAATCTGGTACAATAGGCCCTACTATAGACCTCCTTCATTTACCAAATATGGACACATTTTTGTGAGTTTTGATGCACAGCGAGGCCGACTCATGGGTAAAAAAGATGCGCATAACTTTCGATGTTATCCTGGTCAAGTAGCAAATGACCATTAAAATGCTGCTGTTACCGCTCTCTAACAATTCACATACGTTATCTATGAATCGATTACGTATTTTTTAGTAGCTTCTTATTACCCTGAGCTATGTATGTGTGATGTTGACTTTATTTTTCACTACCACATACTTGCATTTTAAAGCTATTTAAAAATGGACATTCTGTTAGTTGTCATTGTAAAAGTATTTCATGAAATTCACGATTTGGCAGACGGTGTCTATTACTCACATTACAAAATGATAACATCACAATACTATATTATTAGCGCGTCATCAGTCACATATATGCAGCGTTGCCAGATTTAAGCAAAATTGGTGACCTTTTGTCCTCTGGTCACATAACTGATTTACAGATAACATCATCTTAACGACATCTTGCGCGGTCAGTCAATACGCTAGGTCATGTAGATATAATGATGTGCTCATTCAATGTCTCAGATTACCATAATGGACCTTTTCAGTTTATCCATACATCATATGACGTCATAATCAACTACGTGACGTGTAAGATGACGTCATAATCAATTAAGGCATCAATGTCCCGATTTAGTCCATCCGACATGTTGTACGAATTATGTGTTCTTACTATTTAATAAACAGTCTGTCGAATATTTTGAAACTAATTTGACTGGTCGCTGCTGATGCCATAGACAGCATCAGCACTCGGTAAAATTAGTTTTAAAATATTCAATAGCTAACCTGTATAGTTTTCTGGAAACTGATAGTCAGAGAGTTCAGGGACGGATCGCTGCCAACAGGAGCGAGATGTGGGTGGATATTAGCTAGCGATGGCCGGCGTTAGCTAAAACTGAAAAGGTCCATTGCATTTGCTACCTTTTAAAAAATGGACATTCTGCCAGTTAGCACGACACTAACACTAAATAAACATTGGTCAATTAAATGTGTCTAACTAGTTTAATAAGTTATCATTATTTACTATGCAATGGCAATGCGCTGCGTATGATAAAACTAATAACTTATACCTGTATATTCTTTTACCAACTAATTATTGTAGGTCCGAGGTTAACCTTGGAGTTGAACGTTCTGGATTTACGCTGGTCCGCTTCTGTAAGGATGTACCCGAGTGGGACCACTTCGTCAAGGTCAGATTTATATTTTTGTCTCATAGCTATTGTTAAACCTGTTTTACGTGACGACCTGGTGGCCCACATATAATTGGTCACAAGAGACACGTGCTCTCGTAACACAATAGTGGAATTCGATATTCGAATATCTGACGTCATAATCAACTACGTCACATGTTAGCTGATGTCACAATCAAACTGGTTTAGATCTGTCACGGAAATTGAAAGCTCCATAATAAAAGTGTACGAAATGCATGTATATGTTGAGTTTAAATGTTAATAAATCTTTCTGTTGTATATTTTGAAACCAATTTGACAATAAGCTGTTGCTACCACGGGCAACAGCCAACAGCACCCCCAGCCAAATGCATTTCCGAATTTTCAACAGCTTACCTGTATAATTACGTTGAAGTTTAGATTTTATGAATTCAGATTTCAAACTTAAAATTGATTCTAAGGCCCGATTTATAACTCTAACTTCTCTTGTGTGCCGTGTCAGCGAAATCTGCCTGAATATGACAGTCCACTATAAGAATCAACCAGTCGTCATTGGCGCGGCGCGACAGAAAGTTCGACTTATAAAACGGGCCTAACATATAACGTATAAAGTAGACGCGGCTTAGCAAAAATGGGTCTACCATAGCCGGACATGGATCACTCTATCGACATGTGACAAAACATGGCGGGTTATTAAGACAGGTATTTTCGACCACATGCCTTATCCCCTTAAATACGGAATTTGGTAAAAAATGCTAATATTTGCTTATTGAATGCCCATTTGCAGGACAATAGAAGACTATTTTTGAAAATTTCCCACTGGAATGAGTGGCTCGATAATCGAGCCACTCATTCCAGTGGTAAGTTTTCAAAAACAGCCTTCTCTTGGCCTGCAAATGGATATTTCCTCAAGACCACTACTGTCGTGAAAGGGTTAAAGAATCACTACCGTTCCAAGGCTCCAAAATACAGGTGGTCGTATCCGAAGGTATAGGTTTTTATAAATGACTAGTAGCTTTGACGATTAGCAAATATTAAGAACACCAAAACATTGCTAGGGAGACCAATTATTGTAAAACTCTAAAATTGTTCAAAATAACGTAGTCAGACTTTATTTTACACTGGGGACTTCGATTCGGGTCGTTCCAATAAAGGACTGGGGAACACACGTTTACGCGGCTAAGCGACGGTTTTCAGGCGTTCAAGTAAAGAATTTCCCGCAGCTACTGATCAGATATCAATAAGATTTCAACACAAGAATGTATGTTCTACTAATCTAACTGTACCATGGCTATTGTTGGCTATACTAATAAAGACTATGAGAAAACCCCACGAAACATTCAAATAATAAATGGAAACGCCTTCAAAAAGAAAAGAAGTTAACAGGAACGTAAGATAATCAGCAAGCTCTGATTACATTTGTACAAAACTGAGTTTTGCCTATTTTAATAAATAAAGTCGTCTATAAACTGCTTTACTCCAGCGAATGTATACTAACTGATAATTCTTTCTCTGTATTAGGGAGGATGTGTAATTCGACTCTTCCACAAAGAACTGGAGGCATATTTGGTAGCTGAGGGTCTGTTTGATGAACAAGTTACAGAAGATGGTAAGTATCCTTCTTACTCATGGGATAATGTTTAATACTAACGCCAAGTTTGTCTGATAAACATGGTAAGTCATATGCACCTTCAAAAGTAGTTTAGAAAATGGACCTTTCCAGTTTGTTAATCCATCCATCATCTAACGTCATATGACGTCATACTTAACTAAGTGACGTGTAGGAAGGATGGCGTCATAGTTAATTATGGCATGAATGATTAGATTTAGTCCGTATTTAACGCTTAATAGTCTGACACACTGCACGAATTGTATGTCTTTAACATTTAATAAACATTCTGTCGAATATTTTGAAACTAATTTGACTGGGCGCTGTTGCTGCCATAAACAGCAACAGCGTCAAGTCAAATTAGTTTCAAAATATTTAACACCTTACCTGTATAACTTTGTGAAAGTTATAGCGATACTCAGGGATTTCAGGGATCCATCGATCCCAGCACGAGCAAGATGTGGGTTGAGGGTAGCTAGCGATTGGCGGGGCATGTCTAAAACTGGAAGGGTCCATTACCCCTGACTAGATAGTACAGACCGAAATATATAGGTATGGTTCACTGCTTCCACATTGGCTGATGTTATTTAACTTGACACTGAAATGTCAGAGACTATGGAATAAACAAGTATCTGGTATTGCATGTACGATATTTGATATGTTTGTTTCATATTTTATCTTAAAATGCTTCTCTTGTCATATTTTGAGTTTATTTTAAATATGTTTTGTCTCCTCTGCATTGAGTGGATATATTTACAGCTCAATGCCTCGGTTCTTTGCATGCAAAACAACGATCGGAATTCATGTCACTAGTCTATATGAAAAGAGATAAACTCCAGAACGATTTGACATTGGAGCAAATAATCACCCACCCCGTTAACGCAGAGTATTGGAATGGAACAAAAGCGAGTTAATGCGTTGTAGTCCAGGAGCTAAAGCTAGGAAGGAATCGTGACGTAGCACACCCAGTATTCGGAAGGTCTGACACTTGCTGTGGCTTGGGGGACATGTGCCACACATTTTAAGCCCTGTTGTACAAACAAATTGTGGTAGCACTAATTAGTTATCCTGATTTCTTTGCATAGGGGGTCTAGGCTTTGGCTGTATCCACAGTGCACAACGATATAAGCATGATCGTGTCATAACTCAAAGTAATATCGTATTAGATTCACCATATATGATATTTAGACGGATATCGACCTAACATATATCCAACATACATTTTGCATGCATATACCAAAGGCGAGGGTGAAATGTGAAATGTCAAATTAGTTTCAAAATACTCACCAGTTTACCTGTATCGTTTTCTGGAAATTTTTAGTCAGGGAATTCAAAGATCTATCTATCCCAACACGAGTGTGGTGTGGGTGGAGCTTAGATAAAGATGGGCGAGGCATAGCAAAAACTAGAAAGTTACATTACTAACTGAGGTCTACCCACTTCTTCCATGTGTTGGAATTGAAAACTGATTTAGCAGAATCTAAATTTCAAGGTAGCTATGTAGGTAAGCTGTTAATTATTTTGAAACTTATTTGACTG
Organism: Chaetoderma sp. LZ-2023a; assembly: GCA_034401795.1. Taxonomy (NCBI): domain Eukaryota; kingdom Metazoa; phylum Mollusca; class Caudofoveata; order Chaetodermatida; family Chaetodermatidae; genus Chaetoderma; species Chaetoderma sp. LZ-2023a. Next base: position 75,615,220 of record CM067367.1, read on the forward strand.
GGGAAAGTTTTGTTACCCATGGCAGCAAGAGCTCGCCATCAATTTAGAGCCCATCATCAATGCAGAGCTCACCATCAAATTAGTTTCGAAATATACAATAAAATGTTTATTAAATTGTAACTTCAGCAAATATAATATACACATTTTACATTTCCGTGACATGATACGTTTCGAATTTCATGATGGAGTTAGGGCATTTTAATTGTGACGACGTTTGATCATGATGCCAGATACTGGAGTGGCAGATCGGATGCCTCTGTTATGGTATACTGTGCCGATTTAATCGAGGAATCCGGTTTCTCAGTCAATCATATTATGCCATAATCAACTACGTCACGTGTAGGCTGACGCCATACTCAACTAAGTTGTGAATGACACTGTTTAGTCCATATTAAACGCTTAATAGTCGGCTAGGTTGTACGAATTGCATGTTGCTACTATTTAATAAACATTCTGTTGAATATTCCGGAACTCACTTGACTGGACGTTGTTGCTACCAAGTGAGATTAAACCAGTGTCTTATTAGAAGAGGATGAGAACACCCATCTAACAAGAGTCCATCTATTATTTGCAGATTGATAGATACGTTTATTTTATAGTACGCCCATCCAGCCCTTGGGTTTAAATTAAATAATACGCGAACATGGCATCCACTAGACCTTTGCATCACCATGCGTTATTATTATCACCATCATACAATCTTTAGCTTTTCATCATCATATATCATCATCATCATCATCATCATCATCATCATCATCATCATCATCATCATCATCATCATAACTGTTATAACATGCTCCTACGTAATATATGCCATTTAACTGACCTTTCCTTGAAAGTTGCTACTTACTGAATAATAGACTAACCTGAATTATACTGGTCAAACCAATTCGCCCACAACGCCATAACTTTAGACTTTAAGTGAACATGTTATAGACGATTCTGTTGTCATTATATTATTTGCGATTCACAACCTAGTAGAGGTCGGTCTCTTGGTCTGTCTCTCTGCCTGTCGGTCTGTCTGCCAATCTTCTGACATTTTTGACAAAGCTAAGGCCGTGTTCTCACTAGAGACGTAATCAGGAATAATGCCATACTAAAGTATGGCGTTATTCCTGATTAACTCTCTAGTGAGAATACGGCGAAAGTCGCAAGTTAAAATTACCTGAAGAATGATATGTTCTACACGAAGGCAATATACCTACGTTTCATTTCACCTCCATAAGTTACATAGTGTACAGCACATCTAAAAATAAGTTAATAGGTTTCAAAGAGAAAAATAGAAACATGAGTAGTAATAGGGGGTTATGTACGTTATTGTTCTTCACCGCAGGGGGTCTGTTTTAACCAATCAAAACGCTCCATTTATGATCGCTATTGTTTGGAGAACAATGGCGTACGTGTGCACACACATTTTTGAGAACAATGGCGTACATATTCCCACAATTCTACACTTATGTTCGTTATTGTTTGGAGAACAATGGCGACTATAACCACACACTTGATAGATTCTAGAACACTGTTGAAGCGCATGAATCAATATTGCTGTTCCGGTATTCTGAAAATGTTTACCCTTAAAAGTTGTGTGTTTTACATCTTAACATAGCTGCGCGCGCTCTCCTCCATGGTCCCTCTGTGGTAGTGTTGTATGTAAGGTAAAAATAATAGAGTTTAAGAGGAGGACTGATAATAGGATGTAAAAAAATAGAGAAATATAGTTTGAGAGGTGGTCTGATAAGGGAGGTCGTAGGAGGAGTAGGGAGTATGAGGTTGATGAGGGGTGAGGAATTACGTCAATGTTCGATATTGATGTATATTTTGAAAATAGTTTGACTGTTTCGTCGCTAACGTTAATTTATTAGTAAACTATTTCGTTGAATGTTTTGAAAACGTTTTGACTGTTGGCTTAACCGACATTATGCGCAAATTGTTTTTAAATACTTAATATTATATTTGCAATAATGTCAGTCATTTTAGATTTTGTGGTTGCACGACGATTAAAATGTAGTCATTATATTATTGAGGGTGACACACGTCTATGGAATTGTATGTCGAGAGTACGTATGATAAAAAGATTATTTGTTGCGTATGGTTTTAATTTATCCATATGTCGGGAATAGCCATGAGATCACTCTTTAATCGAGATACAAACATACCATGTGTTAAAGAGTAATGTAAGAATCTACCCCCCCCCCCCGTCTCGTTCTATGTGTTTTTTTAAAGAAATATTCAAAATTACTATTGAATTATAACCTAGGTTACTCACTAGGAGATTTCACTTTTTAGTTGCGAATGCGTACTTCACTGGAGTGTTTTTGAATAAATAACAAAATCGCATTATTGTATCGTTTCCTAGTTCTTAACCGAGTGGACATATGTACTAATTCTCTTGTGCAATTATTAGAATATCATGTTTTGGTGAGTTAGTGATTTTGTATATTTATGACGTGTTTGCACATTACTCATATTAACATTAAACACGTCCACTTCATTCAATTTAATGGCATCTGATATTAGATTTTGTCTATGCCTGCTTCCTTGCGAACTAATAATGTCATTGCTACACACATGACCACAATGAAATGTGTCACTCGTGGTGGAATACGTGGTTGAATGTGTCTGTATCAATGGAATCTGGTTCTGATCCATCATCCACAAGGGTGTCTTACATTTTAACATGTACATTCCCCACACACACACACACACACACACACACACACACACACACACACACACACACACACACACACACACACACACACACACACACACACACACACATGCAAGCACCTAAAGCGCCAACATACGCATGTGCTGCGCATACCCTCACGTGTGTGATGACATGCACATGATGTTGCATGCGTGATCCTATGCATGTGCCCCTTGTCACCCGTGTTCCCTCTCCCCTGCGCGTGTACGTCGTGCGTGCATGCATGCATGTGTCTTTTTATGCACCCGTTTGTGTGTGGGTGTATGTAACATAATTTTGGTTTTTTTTATCTCAATTTATGCAAACGATAATTTCTGTTTTGTACGCACCACATACAGGTGCAACAATCATTACGAAGTTGGTACTTCACATGCACCCATTTGTTGTAATTGCGCTCGTCCAGATCTGCTAGATAATCTCTCCAGCGGTTACGGATTTCATGCAATGACGTTAAAAATGGTTGCTGTAATGGTACCTTGTTTTATTTGTTCCATTGGATACAACCACAATTAATTGCCATAGAACCATTCGTCCTCCATCGATCGCATAATTGAGATTCCATTTTCCTTTGGAAAATTCAAAAAGCTGTATACCTTACTAGTCATATGCATTTCGCTTTTGTAGCTAAAATATGAGCTGTCAGTAAAACTATCTTTCCAATTCGGTCATGTGGTTTTTTCCACCGCTTAAAATTAACATCATCGGTTTTCAAAACATAACTATTGCACCACGTTTGAATGACATTTTCTTAATAGAAAACTGGAATTGATACACAGGGTTCAATTACAGAGCACATCATATGGTTTTCTCTGTATTCAAATATGCCTGCATTTTTTGTCATTGGCACAATGTGAATACGATTAATTTTGGATCTTTTGATCATTATGGTGCGCCTCGTGATCCTAGTGCACCATTGATCTTTTAGCCATTATCGGTATTCATCCATCATAGTGTATCAAAATGGTGATAATTGGGGATGTTGGTTGAGGGGTGAGAAGGGAACATGAAGAAATAATAACATATTTTTTACAAAATAAATGTATTTTTATTGACACATGCATTTTTATGATAAATATTAGTGACATTTATTCACGATAATTAAAAAGAAAACATAGTACATAAATAATTATACATTAAACATGATCAATTCTTCTGTTTATTCATAATCCTGTGCGTCAGGCATTTCACTATCGCGCCATTTTTATCTCTGTTTCTTAGCGCCCATAATATGTGTTTCATTTGTACACCTCTCAAACGATGGTATGAGAAATATACACAATAATATCCACAAGTTGTCATCATGGTTGGTTGAACACGTTCATTGTTGAAATAATAAACACACGCACAGTGTCCATTTTGTTCATTTGATATCATTCTTCTGTCAGAAGGGCATCTTCCATAAGGATCAAAGTATTCAGCATTTCCATTTCTAGTGTAATAAACTGCCACCCAATGTTCTCCGGATTTATTACTGGTATGCATGTTTATTACTAATGAGGTCGGGAGATATTTAATATGTGTGGGTACATTGTCAATTGGAAAACCATTGAGAAAGTGTTCACGCGTTTTATTGTCACCGAATAATAGATCCTCTATTTCAAATGTATTCAACATATTTGTTAATAATCTGTTAATACGTTAAAGTCTGATCCAATTTCTATCGTATTATCAAATTGAGCATAGCAAATTACATTGGTTGTAGCGGTAAGTGCTTGAGCAAAATGGAAGACCACTCTTAATGAATCAGTGTGTGTAGGGTATCGATGCTCTGAATCAGCTAGATCAGGTATAAAATCCCATGCGAACAATGTGGTTCCATGTCTGAACTATGTCTTATTTATCAGGTAGCCACAGTCTTTGAATAATGCCACAGTACCACTGAATATTGAGAAATAAGCATCAGAGTAAATGTTGTCGCTAAACGAAGGGCGTATTGGCGATGTTGTAACCTCTTCTCTATTTATATAACATGTAGCATAGGTAGTGTTATTGTTATCAAACTTTAACAGATTTTTATGTACCACACCATTATAGGCATCATTAGGTACAAAAGCGAATAATACTCTAGTAGGTAGCTGACCAATAAATAAATTATCTCTATCGATGCTCATAACACTGCTAGGTGTGTAAAAGTCTTACACATTACACTGTGAATAGGATATTTCACGCTTGTCTGTCTCAGAGTAATGGCGTGCGCGATTAGCAGATCTGCTGATGGGATAACTTTGCGTACAAATAAGTTAGCCAACAATATTTTCAATTTAGGCCTCACTCCTTCTGCGGCCATAATGGTGAACACATCTTTACTCGTCTGTAGGCATACTCTTAAATCAACGGAACTGAGCAGGAATCGGTCCTGCAGAAACATATTGCAGTGTATGCGGCCTATTAATTGTACCGTTTTACTCTGCACCATCATTCTTCTACGTGCTTGAAATCCTAAGTTAGTATCAGCGATATCAAATTCGCCGGTATCATCTATTTTCCATCCGGCAAGTTGTAGATGTGAGGATGCCACATCACTGCCATAATTGAGTAATGTCTCAATGTACGAGCGGAAAGCATAATTTTCGTTCGAGTCACTGACCCGCTTTCCATTAAAAAAAACATCCACTTGTGAGAACATCATATGCAAAAGATTATCCGCAGGAGCAATCAGGTTATTCGCCTGGAGTGTCTTCTCATCACCATTTCGATCTAGCTTTACCAGCTTAACTTTAATCGAAAGATAAGATTGCGTAAGATCTAAATATCTATCAGCAGACCCACTGACGTAAAACTCGATCGGTCCACTATCTGATAAACTAGATACAGGCTGAAACTGTTCCCATTTTGCAGACTCCAATGTTGTCACTATGGGATGCATCTGAAAAATGTTTAATTTGCTCTTCGAGCACTCGCAGATCTGATTAAGTTCTATGTTGTTTGTTAATTAAAGATATCAGCTTGCTTTCTCTGCCATCTATTGCGACCCTTCCTCTTCGGTATCACACGCATTGACTGAGCATTACCTGTATTATTCCTCTTTTTATCTTTAGGTTGGGGTGGTCTTACACCACCATGCACCGCTGTTACAGCTTCCAGTACCATAGACCTGGCAACACCACGTGCTCTCGACAATAATGCTATTTTAACATTTTTTGCAGCCATTACGTCCTCAGCTTGTCTGATTCCAGCACTAACAGCTTGTTTACCTACAGATTTAGCCATATCTTTTGCGATAGGTATTGCTGAATGTAATATTCCACCTAAGATGTTACCAAGTCCATGTCCTGATTGGTATCGTGGTCCTACAAAAACTGGAATATTTCCATGGCCTGCTTGACTCGCATCGTGACGCACCAGTGCTGGAGCGTTCATTCTTCCTCTAATCATCCCTTTCATCATCCCTCTCATCGGCCCTCTCATTGTCGTTGTCATCGTCATCTGAAATGCAAACGGAGTACACTCGGCGATGGTCCGTCCTTGAATGGGACATTGGCATCAGTTCTATCCATTATAAGTATTCCAATAGTATCGATGTAGTTCTTTGACACAGAGCGGTATTGAATATCAGGAAACGTCCACTGACATATATCTTTCCCTCCATCTGTACTAGAAATGGGTATCACTCTGAGTAGCGGTGCGGAAGTATCGCCTACCACACTGTGTGAGACGACGTCGCAGTATATATATGCAGTCGAAGGACCACCCTCACGATTTGAATGAAATGATTCTTTAAAGTCTATAGGTTCCATATCTATTTTTTCTTCTTCGAATCCAATTAAATTTGCTACTTCTCCTCCTAAGAATATAGCATAATTATCTTTAACTGTGAAAGAAACTAGATTCGTGTGATGCAAGTAAAACTTGAAAAACATTTTTTGTGTCTAAATCTTGCCTTGCTCACTATCTGTCCATTTAGATAGTCTACCGTATTTTTTTACAGCATAGTTGCCTTTTGGTACGTTGATAAATCGAGCTTCTGTTTGCACATAATAATGTTCGCTTCTAAATTTATGTTTTTAACGACACTATTTGTTTGATCATTCTGCACATCTTTTCCCCGAGCATTTCGAGCATTTTTTCCCCGATCGGCAGGACGTGGATTACCGCAACGATCTTTTAAAACTAGTGGAAAAGCCTTTGTCTTTTCTATTTCTGACGCGCTTGCGCCATGTTTGCTAATTTCTTCTGTCGCATCACTACCTTTCTTCTTCTTTATCTTCTTCTTGGTAAATGCATATATTTGGACAAAACGTTCCTCCGCAATAATAAGCCAAATCCTCTGATATAACACACTCGAGAGGCCCACTTCCCATTCGCCATCTAATGTTAATGGAGTTTGCGGACATGTTCGAAACTCTGATATCTTATTGTCTGGAAAGAACTGGGTACTACTATTGCTTGGAAGCGTTATGTAAAACTGATCCTCGTTCATTCTGAGTTGAATGATGTTTGGACATCTTTATGCGCGGACTAGGCAATATATACCTTAGACATCCACTCAAAAGCGGTATCCATATGCCTGATTGCCCATTTTGAATACTCAGATTCATGATACATGTAATGATTACGATATAAATTATTATAATTTGAGCTAGGTATACTATTTCTTCTTTCGGTACTCGCGAACCCATCATTCGCCACATGCTCTGATCCGATCTTCTCTCCATATATTCATCCATTGCTAATAATGTATAGTACTTAGTTCGTTAACCCACATGTTAAACTTAGCCGGGTAACCGAATCACTTTACCGAGTCACTTTACCAGATACTCGCATTGTCCCTTTTTATTTTTCTTACTTTTAAGTATTTTTTCCACTGAGTACTCTTTATCATTTTCGTCTATCACTTGCTGTATCTCATCACAATAAAAAGTACCAATAGTCTTCTAATTTATATAAGTATGGATATTTGTCTGTAAGCACCTCATGCACCTTAAACAATTCACGACCCCATTGTCCACGATATGCTTTTTCAAATGACATTTTTGCTTGTGATATTCTAACATGGTCGCCTTTAGTAGGGCTGTTTTTAGATTTGGAATGTTTCTTCGCCTTCTTTCCATATATATTTCTCCACACGATTAACTCAGTACTACGGTCGACTTCGGAAGGAGTCGTGCGTGTACTGGAATGTGTGGTGTTATTGTATGACACGACTAAACTAGGTAATACATCGATATACTTTTGCATATTTTTATGCGTCATGTATCTGTATATTCGGCCCTTCAGGGTGCGTTGAAAATGCTCTACCATTGCCAATTTCGTTTTATTTTGAGAAGTATAGAAATATATTCCATTATCTTTCAAATAGCTTTTCATTACACGATTTATGAACTCGCCCCCTTTGTCTGTTTGAATAGCGTGTGGGCGACGCTCAGTATGCTCCAATATTGTTTCTAACCCTTTCTGGACTGCAGAAGACGTTTTACTAAACAGGCATTCCACCCATGCGTATTTTGAAAGGGCATCAACTATGCATAGCAAATATAACACATTGTTGTTCTCTTTCGCCAGCATACCCATTGAGCATAGATCTGCCTGCCATAGTTCATCGACGGCTGAAACTCTTATTTTTTACCTGTCATACTGTGTTCTCCATGGCCTGTGAAGGGTATATACTTCCTGGTGTTTTAACCATTTGTCGATGTAGTTGCATGGTATTTTACCTTGGAACACCTTATATAGCTTTTCTTTCCCACCAAAAGATGCGTAATGATTCAGATCAAAATATACTTTTGCCAATTTAGCATCATTCATGACGTATCAAAATTTACCCACACTGGAATTGAATGCCCCCTTTTCTTACTGTTGACAGCTAGAGAGCTCTTTCTACGTAATATTTTACTCACGGGCGTAGGCGTGTACTCACTGGCGTTATCATCCTTTTCTGCATCATTATATATCTGTCTCATCATTTTCTCTTGCCCTACAAATCTACAGGGTATGTTTAGGTCACGTAACAGACTAAGAAACTTTCCCTCCACTTGATCATGCATACAAGCCATAAGAGGGTTTCGCCCATGCGCTACGACGGTTGTAAGCAGGTCTAGTACATTACTTCTTTGGAAAAACGTACCCTCTATTGTCACTTCACCCAGGTCATTATCGTTAAAACATTCAGGAACTGAACGTAAAATATCAATTACCCCACTGGCTTTTGCCGTGTACGTTTTTGGTATTCCCCTCATCGTACATTCAAGTATTTGTGCGGGCAGTGCACTGTAGTTAGTTATGGGTTGCAGAGGTATTGGTTGATATTGTTATTGTCCTTGCGTTTGCTGATAGTAATGCCTATACTTATCCAATACTTGTGAATACGATTTTGCTATTTCATTCTCAGTCAGATTGTGTCTGGCTAATATATTGGATATCTCGTTGTCGAGAATAATAGCTTTGCATATTGATGGACCTGTCTGTAGCAATGATATTTTACTCTGTTCATTTAAATTACCTATCAATTCGTGAGGAACTAGTGCCATTCTACATGTATGTTCCATCTTTTCACGTGAACAGTTTACCAATTAATGGCGCAAGTGTACTGATCACAGCTGGTAATAAGGCTCCTAAAAATCCGCCTGTTTGTAGCAATTTTCTTTTACATGCATATGGTACACCGTGACTAGTCAGTGTTCGCATTTTCCCTCTATATTTACTCAGCTGCTTGTATCATGTTTTAGTGAGATGAACATTCCCACGTAGTACGTTTAGGCATGATTCACATAGTACATCCACCAATTCGTTCGAACACTGTTTGATTACATCATTTCTGATTGAAGGCTTTACTTTAGCCAAATATTGCAGCATAGGTAAATGGCGTTCCATTTTACGTGATGCTATTTTTCTTAGGTATGTAAACGTAGCAGCCCTCCTTCGGATGAACAGATGAACGTAGTCCGATATTGTCAGGTGTCGACTGTTTCAAATCTAGGAGTAGATATGAGTGGGGTTTGCATGTAGTGTCCTTATATGATTCGATCAAATACTTTGTATTGCCTGGGTACATCTAATTGGATAAAGAACGATTAGATGACGCATCACGTGGATTCTTAAACAATACCATGTGGTGACAGTTAACTGATAAGTCACATTGATTGCGTGACTTGTGAAACAGATTTTGTGCGACAAATATTACGCTACAATTCTCATGGTGAGAACGTTTTGTAAATAGGTTAGCCACATTCTCGTCGCATTTATTCATCAAATCCTCGAGTACCACCAATCTTCTGCAACTTCTGTCTAGTTCAACATCCACACCCTCTTTAAATTTAACTTCTTTCACCAAATCGTTATACCCATCTTGCCACGCACCGTAGCAGTACACAATCCGCTGTGGAGTGGAAGTAATGGCGTAGGGATCTCTTATTAGTGCTTTTATCATCTCAGTTTTACCAGACTGCGTTGGTCCACAGACAATCATAGTAAATGGGTTGCAGCCAAGTGATGTTGCCATTGCGTCAGCACACGTACGTCCACGTACGACTAAGGAGGTATAAGCTCATGCGTATATATATATATATATATATATATACCTTAGTGGTTTGTGAACGTGTGTGAACCGTCACTATGCTGTAATATGTAGTTACTCTTCTGCGAATACTTTATTGATGCTTACTGGTTAGCGAGCATTAAGAATATAATTGTGACGTCAGATACTCATGATGTAGGAGAAATGCTATGATTGTGACGTCAGATACTCGAGACGTAGGAGAAATGCTATGTCCATTTAAGAATTGTGACGTAAAAATTAGGAGAAATGCTATGATTGTGACATCAGATACTCATGACGTAGGTGAAATGCTATGTACATATAAGAATTGTTACATAACATTAGGAGAAATACTATGATTGTGACCTCAGATACTCGAGATGTAGGAGGAATGCTTTGTCTATTTAAGCATTGCATCATAAAATTAGGAGAAATGCTATGATTGTGTTGTCAGATACTCACCGTAGGAGAAATGCTATGTACATTTAAGAATTGTGACGTCATATACATGCTACGTATTTTAGCAAAAATGCTATGAACATTTAAGTGTATGATTATGACATCAGATACTTGTGCGACTAATCCATGTCAGCTTTAAATAGTTACAAAAATAAACACCATATTCAGTCAATATTTTACTATGAAATTTAACAAAAAACTGTCTAACGGCGTTTTATTTAAGTATGTGCTATTCAGCTCACTCTATCAATCATTCACCTGTCCCATTCTTCTCTAGAGAATAGCAATGGCACGTGCCAACAAGTGCCTCTGTCAAGTGAAAGGCAGGCATACCAGCGCATGTGGAGGAGGCGGGGGAGTGAATAGCGAGTCGCTAGCAACAGATAAAGAGAGAGAGAGAGAGAGAGAGAGAGAGAGAGAGAGAGAGCGAGAGAGCAAGGTGCTAGTACTGAACAAGTGAAATACAATTTTAAAACTGTTTTATTAATACAGACATCAATAATACATATCGTTACAAAGATACGAAAAACACCAAATACAACATATTTTCCAAATCTACGATTGACGAAATAAAACAATTAATTATGTTATTTTAAAAAACATAAAAATAAAATACTTATATGATTTTATTAAAAATTATATGTGTGTTTTAATGCTGCGTGTTTTAATGCTTAAAAACACCAAATACAACATATTTTCCAAAGCTGCGATTGACGAAATAAAACAATTAATTATGTTATTTAAAAAAAAAAAAATGCTGTGTGTTTTAATGCCTAAAACACGGTTAATTTTAAATAAAACTAAATAAATTAATATGCGCATAGAGAAAATATTAATTACAGTTATGGCGACAACATCTGCTTTTCATATACTACATCCACACTGTACCTATACCATTCCGTCATACACATGTGGTACAGTTCACTACAATGTTCATATTTATCATAATGGCAGGCTAGTTGAGCACAATATTTGGCTTCGTCAATTTCTAATAATGCTGCCTCTCTATACAGTTCAAAATTGTCAATTAGATTAAGGTCAACATCAATCCCTAAACAAGAATGTTCACGTTGACTCGGATGATTTACTAGACAACCGTAACAATCTCGCACAACCAACGAATGCATCTTTTCACATAGCATGAATGCGAATAATTTCTGACTAATCTTTTGCACATGATCCGTAGGACAATAATGATGTGACACATAGTTTTACAATAGTGACACAATTTGTCGGTATTGTCATCGATGAGATTTAGTTCATCATCGCTTAAAAACTCATCGAGGTATATAGTGTCCGTAGCAAGCATGGTGTGATTAGACATCTATGCAGAATCACTAGTGGATCGAATGTCATTCATGTTCTCGCTTTTTCGTTTTCACACCGTAAAAGCACTGAGGTATCAGGCTAAACAACACGTCACCACTCACGTCGGGAGGCACGTAAAAGTTAGGTAATGCTGCCAGCAAATTACTCGCATTCTGTTTCAATAATTTCCACTCGTTGTCTTGCAGGTATAATCTGCAACATGTGGCACGTGGTTCTGTGTCAGAGCAGAAAAAATAGCATATGTCAATACACGGAAATTCGTCACAGATAGAAATACGAACAGAATTGTCCAAAGAATATGTAAATAGTATGTCTTCTTTTTTGTGTGCACGTTTTACCGCATCTTCAAGATCGAGTATGAGTTGTAACAGCTGTTTAAAAGCTACTACACTGAGATATAAACCACGTTTAGTAGGATAGCCATCAGGATGAAACTGCCATAGATCGATACACCACTTTTCGCCAAGCCATATTGTTCGCGCTTTACGCGAATTACCAAGATCACACCAAAACGCAGAGTGATTTAAATATTTAAAGCAAGGATCAGATGACATCGTGGAGAATGAATTATTATAGCATTAAACTGCTGCATTCATATATCATTAGTAGCAATAATGACCAGCCACACACGGTTTGAACGCCATCTGACGAAAATACCATGCACACAATGGCGTACAGAGGAACACATGTGTTACAACGACATACATAGACACGCTTAATTTGAATGTATGGCGCGCGTTTGTTCGATCAGTAACATACATATTCATGCGGGACGACCACTGTCTTCTATCGCTCAATGCACGCTTTATGAGCAATAACACTTATGATCAATTTTTAACCATTACACAACTGAGAGACTCAGTACACTAAAGTCGATGCGTATTATCGATGGATATGCAAAATATTTTGAAAACTACCTGACTGTAAGTTCATGGCGGATGCCAACAACTTTTAGTCATAATATTTTTGCAGTAATATAAGACTTGTAATGAGTGCGATAACTAAGCATAAATTATGAATGAGAACAACACCGATTAATGTAGCTTCGCAACAATAATACGCGAACCCAATGCACTATGTCTATCCCATATTCGGTTAATAAACCCTTGCTAATTTCAGACATGAGCATAATTCTTCCAGCATTAATTTTGTCATCTCTTAAAGCGAACTGCATGCTCCTCATAATCAATGCATGCATCTTATCCTTATCAGCGTTACACAGGCTAGCAATATTTGCTATCATAGTGCGAGCAGCTAGTGCAGCTTCAGCGGATATGGATGACACCGACATTGTTTACGTACTGACTGAAAAAAGTGCAATGTTCCTATTTATATTATGCTAGTGTAACCATATGGTACAGATGATACACCTCCCTGTTTCAAAATTCGTTTTCTAAAGACGGGTCTGAAAATCTTACTGCTATTTACTGAAAGAATTCTAAAATGATCAGTGCATGTGATCTTTGATGGGTTGCTTAATAGTATGCTATTACTCTCCGTAATTCCACCATCGTTTATAATTTGTTCAATGGATTTTTTCATTGTATCAAAATTAACTTGTTTTGATTGTTCGGTACCCAGTGTTAAACCTTTAACCTTCGTTTACCTGTTTAACAATCGATAGATCATCACAACGCTTCATTTCATAACTATAGTTTGTTTGGCAGAGTGCACAAAAACTTGTAAATTCGCAATCGGAGGGGATTTCACTCGTCCAAGAACCTAGATACCCACTACGTTCTTGAATGGTCGGCTCACCTTCACAGGTACTAAATACCACCGAATCCATATCATGATAGGCTACGTGGCGTCCGAGTAAGGACAAGACTTCGTACAGTTTTATTCGACCATAAGCTGTCACGAAAGACGCAAGAATATGATTGGTATTTAATGGTGACTGAATGTACTGATCATTGACCGAATAGGAGGATATTAGAAGACTATCGTACATGAATGTAATGGAGCCTACAGTTTTACTTTTATCATTCAGAAGGGAGAGAAGACCTTTACGTGTTGATATCGTGCTATTCTTTTTATGATCACGAAGAGAAAATCGTCCCCACAAAATATTCAAACAGGATTTAGTGACAAAGCACAAACCCGGGCTATTCAATATTTTGGCAGGGTCGAGCTGTATTCCTTCATGTTTATAATAGTCAGCCAGGTAATTCGCCTTTTCACTCTCACTACTGATACAATCAGGATAACCACTACTTTCCTGTTTCATTTTCAAAAAATGGTTAATGAATTCTGAAAATAACCCATCGTCGCCATGTGGCTCATATTGTGATGACACATGATAATTCCATACTTCATACATTTTTTTAATGATATAACCATTGCATATAGCTAGCTGCAATTCTGGAGTAGTCCATATTCCGCATAAATTGCGCCGTTCTTCCGTCTGTTTGCATACAGAAGCCTGTTCATTCTTTGCGCATTCGGCGCATAGTACAAACATGAGGCACAAATTTATTCTAGCAGGTAGCACGGGAAAGTATAAATCATGAGGTGGAAGGGCTTTGCATTTAATAAGACCAAAGAAGTCATGCGCCATCTTATCACTCAAGTCATCACCTCTTAGTACTGTATATGACCCTTCTGGAAAACAACATTGTTTCATCACTGAAGGATACATGGAAACGCAGTCTAAATATTCGAGTGTGGTATGCTCATCCGCTTCCATAAATAAATGAATCGCGGACATACGTCCACCGAATAGCGCATCACGTGGTGATATTGGGTTAGCTAAGTTCAATTCGTTGATAAAATCATTTAGCGCGGAGGAATCAGTGACTTGTTTCTTAAAGTCGCATTCCCACATAATTCTCACCATATATCCATGCGATTCAAATAAAGAAATGCGACATTTAAGTGCAGAATATGCTTCTTCATATATCTGATCGCCATATGCTGTATATGTCATATCATGCTTATCACCGCAACAAACAGACTCATGTCCGTGGAATTTACAACCTAAAAACTCGAAAATAATATTTTCAGATGCATCAATTCCATCCACATAATGTCTGCATATTTTCTGTTCGCCACCGTTTAGCCTATGCACGATTTGGCGACCCTCACACTGACGGATCCATTCCATCAATTCTACACCCAAAATGCTATAAGCATGTTTTGCTCTTAGTGAGAAATCAGGTAATGTCTGTACGCTCTCAGGTCGAAGCCATAAAGAGTGATAGGCTGCATTACACACTCCCGCTAGCATTATCCCTGTCACAAATGGGTTTTGGCCATCAATTCAGAAAATAAAGTCTTAAATCTAGACATGGATAAACGTAAGACAGTTACGTCATCATTACAATATTCGATGAGATTTTTATCAACATCATGGTGCTCGTATCTAGATATCTGGTAGTTGTACCAGTGATCAAAGTCGATTAATTCATTCGCATTCATATTTTGTGGACAGAATATCTCCCTCTCGGGAAAGGGTTTACCGTTCCCCAATATTGAGGTGTGTTGAGCTGATGGCGAAATGTCCCCTTACAAACAGGAAGATTAAAAGCATCGCCCACCTTACATAATGAAAGGGGGAAAAAAGTTAATGGAATCGATAAACCAAATAGTACCTACGTCAAATGAAAGAACTGAATGACCGGGCATGATAATAATTGCAGGTTTAAGATGCAGGTTAGCGGTTTTGCAAATGCATTGAAGGAGTAAAAGATAATCATAGGCACGCACATTGTGAGCGATCACCAAGTAGCCAGAGAAAACATATTTTCTCTTGATTTTTTTACTGACACGCGCATCCTTAAAACGTGTCAACCAGCTAACGAACTAATCCACTGTGTCTAGCCCATGAAAGCGAACATATCCATAATTCGTGTCTCGATGACTTGTAAAGCAATCGTCTTCGAGCGGTTGCTCGAAGCACGCATCACAACATATGTTGGCAACCAGGAGATTGATTTTATGCTCAGCTAGAATATTAGTATTGCTACTGTCAATAGGTGATAAATATGTTTCTGTATCCTAAATGATGTATTTTTGAAAATCCTCGTAACTACAATTGTCGGCATTCGTATGCATAGAGCGTTCATGGGATAATGACATAATAGGTTCATCAATTACTTTATGACAACACGTATGATTTTCAGTAATGACATACTTTTCTTTACATGCATGACATTTTGTCATATCGCATACGTGTTCATCGTCATTGTTAGATATGCGACTGAAACAGTGGGGACACGCCTTCACCATTATGCAGGTCCCATTAGAGGGGTGGTTCGCCATACATTGACGGTTATAAAACTTACGATGACAATCAGTACACATTATCTTATGCATAGCGTCTGTAGAAGTACAAGATCCTTTATCAGAATAAGGTGTCTGACAACTATGACAGCATGCAGCGCATGAGTGATCATTAGAGTATGACACATTACACTGTGTACAGTAATTATGTACCATAAGAAATGCGGCCATAGACGTGATTAAGGATATATGATTATCACATTCTGAATGCATAAGATTTATGCACGGTAAACTCAGCGAAGTGCTACTGAATAGGCGTTCATGCGTTGACTGTGAGCAGACTTGAATAGAAAATTGATTGCGAAAATGTTCCTGAAATTTGTTCCAATCAGTACTATTAATTTCGCGTTCAGGAATACTACAAGCTGTATGATATTCATGCGCCATATGTGTCAAATATGTTTTATTACATATCAAATTTCGCCATTCAGTTGCAGAGATTAATTTGTTCATTTTCTCAATAAATTTTATTGCTAAATATTCCTGCCACGAAACAGAATGGATATTCGATGCATACGCATCTAAATCAGATGAATGAAAATTTAATAAATTTAGTTGTCTAGAATCAATCGCACCTAGGTGAGTATCATTTCGTCCACCTGAGTTGTAGTCCTCTACACGAAAAATGTGAAATTCAAAACCCACTTTTTTAATCTACAATCAGTATTTGACTGAATGACTTTTTCCACTGATTCTAAAATTATGTCAGGCGTAATTTCATTCCATAGCCTAAAATCCATCGCTATCAGCATTTCCAAAGAAAGGTGAATCAACTTGATTCTCACTTGATCATTCGGCTGAACATTGCTATATTCGCTATACATATCAAGCAAAGATTGAAAGATGCCTGGCACGAACTCAGAAAGAGAAAGTGGTGTATTGGCTATAGGATAACTTTTAAAAGATACATTATATTCAGTACCTTCGAGATGAAACTTTTTACTGCAGTATTTGTGAACAGTCTCCACAGATATATATATAATCAACTACCGACCCTCCGATTTGAGCGTGCTCATGGCGAACGCATTGCAAATAACGATTAAGTAGATCATCTGTAAGCACTATATTCTCAGTGATGAGACTAATTTCATCTGTCGGATGATTTGCATGGGTGTCAATAAGAGTTTGATGAGTAGGAACATCGATGCGATAAGCAGTATCATTAGGAAGGCATGCTAATTTCAGAGATACGTCATTAGCAGAAGACGCGATACGGTCTGGCACAACATCACATAAATTTAGGATGGTATCATTAGGAAGACATGATAAATCCAGTGATATGCCATTAGCAGAAGGCACAATACAGTCAGGAACTGGTGCAGCATCAAATAAATTTAGGTTTGAATCATTAGGAAGGCATGCTAAATCCAGAGATATGTCATTAGATGAAGGCACAAGAAAGTCAAGAAGGAATGCATCATCAAATAAATTTCCATCATAACCATTAAGAAGGCATACTAAATCCTGAGATAGGTCATTAGCAAAAGTCAATTAAATTTAGATCGTGTCCATCATGTACATCGGTCGAATAATTAGGATCAATTACGTCACATTCGTTATGAGGATAATTGAAAAATGATGATGGTACGGTACGTAGATCAGGAATAGATAGTTCAGTTCTAGTATAAGTGGTTAGATCATTGGTAGAAGCAGGTTGTGCAGGTATGATTACGTCATAATCATATAGATCATCCAAATAATTGAAAACATCAGCATCGGTAACAGAGTTGACATCACTAGTTACATCATGTAATGTAACGTCCTTATGCTCATCAGATACGTGCAGAATTGAAAAGTCGTGATCATATAACATAGAACCCAGACATAAAAGATTATCGACATGTTCATCAGGTGAATAGGGTTGAGCCATGTTTAATCTTGCCGCATCAGAGTCATGCATCTGCTGCAAAATCACATTAACAGCATCTTCACATTCTTTAATATCAGCACTTAAATTATCTGCCATTTTGTTATGTCTTTAACACACGCTTATTTACTCGTCGTTAATATAAAAGGTTTTAAAAAATTATTCTCTTTAAATCTACACTCAATACGTTTCTTTAAAATAGAACAAATAGCAATAGCGAACTAAAAAGGCACACTTAAATATGCGCAGAGAACAGCACCAGGCAGAGGCCAGCCACCATAGCATTCCTCCTCAGCCTCCTCAGCCTCCTCCCTCCTCCTCCTCCTCCTACGACCTCCTTTATCAGACCACCTCTTAAACTCTATTTTTTTACATCCTATTATCAGTCCTCCTCTTAGACTTATTTTTACCTTACATACCACACTACCACGGAAGGCCATGGAGGTGGGGGGGTGGGGCGCGCAGCTATGTTAAGACATAAAATACACAACTTTTAAGTGTTAACATTTTCAGAATACCGAACAGCTATATTGATTCATGCGCTTCAACAGTGTTCTAGAATCTATCAAGTGTGTGGTTATAGTTGCCATTGTTCTCCAAACCAAAACGAACATAAATGTAGAATTGTGGGAACATGTACGCCATTGTTCTAAAAAATGTGTGTGCATACGTATGCCATTGTTCTCCAAATAATAGCGATCATAAATGGAGCATTTTGATTGGTTAAAACAGAGCCCCTGTGGTGAAGAACAATAGCGTACATAACCCCCCATTACTACTAACATGCTACTTAGTTAGAAATGTTCTGTTGCATATTCTGAACATAATTAGATTGGGAGAATGTCTTCCAATCCAATGGGTGATTCCAGTTCATCCATCAATCATATAAAGTCAGGATTATCTACGTGCCGTGTAGGATGGCGTCATCATCAATTACGTTATGAATGACGTAGCTAAGTTCGTCACGAATGCTTAATTGATGGCGGATTAAGCGTTGATGTGCGAATTGTATATATTATGTCTGAGCTGGACTGTATGAGAAATTTACAAAGGAAATATCATTGGCTGTCATAACCCGTAATTTATATGAGAGTGATTATTATTGCGAGACTGACATTACAGTTATCAAATGCAATCAAGTCATGCGACGACAACAACAACAACAACAACTTACAGTTTCGAAATAATTAATAATATGACGCTGGCCCGAAATTAGGACTCAGTTGGCCGTACGCAAAGTTTCTGAATATTTTACCTCGGGCCCTCGGAACTGCCGTTATGATCGTGCGAAACCTAGGTTCCAGTTTCAACCGTAATGCAGCAGAATTAGGGCTTCTTATATCAGGGGGTTGTGCGATTTGGCCACATCAGTCTTATACAATACGGCCTAAAGATAAGTAAACTTGTTTCAATCACAAAATAAAAAAGATGCTGTTAAGTATTTTGAACAAAATTGGATTAGAAGACATTGCTGCATAAGGAAGTAATGTTTTCTAATCCAATTATATTCAAAATATTGAACTGCACATTTTTTACATCGTGTTCAAAATATATATGATAACTTATTTATGAACTGTGTTATAGGTGTGGCGTGTATCAGTTTCGCTTGAAATTATGCAGGGACCCCAAAGATTAAGACAAAAAAAAAGATTTTGCGTCACCTTTGGCAGCCCTTGAAATTTGTAATCGCCGTGCAAATGTACTTGTTTCACTGTCTCATGTTCGGCCCTGAGAGTACTGTATGGTTGACTTAATATTGATATATTGCAATTTTTATGATGACTATCTTTATATTGGATTATTATGATTAAGTTGCATGGAATTGACCATGTCTATCACATTGCCACGGCTTAATCCACAACGTCTACTTCTACGAAGTTACTACGGTTATTCTATATGGAGGACCACTGTTTTAATTGTGCCCTGCCCATCTCTAGCTAAGCTCCACGTACACGTCGCCCATAGATCGACCGATCCCTGAACCACCTGACTATCAATTTCCAGAAAATTGTACAGGTAAGCGGTTGAATATTTTGAAACTAATTTGACTGGGTGCTGTTGCTACCTATGGCAGCAACAGGGCCCGGTCAAATTAGTTTCAAAACTTTCAACAACATGTTCATTAAATAGTGAAGCCATACAATTCGTACAACAGCGCTTACTACGTCATCATGTAAGCGTTCGTGACGAACTTATCCACGTCATTCATGAGATAATTGATTATGACGTCAGCCTACGCGTCACGTAGTTGATTACGATGTCATGTAACTTGAAGACTGGCGATCAGGCGTTGCATGGGAGAATGAAAATAGAAATATCATTACACATGAACGTACTAAATAACTATTAATATGACATTACAAGAAGCAAGCCATTATCACTGTCATATTTATTTGACAAGTCTCGATGTAATTGCCATACTGGCAACCCTCGACATAATAAAAGAGCATATGATATCAGTTTGATGAATCTGGCCTCTAGTATTAGCCTGATCAGATAACGCCTGTTAATGGGCAGTTACTGGACCAATACTGGGCCAATAAATTCATATATTTGTCCAGTACTGGACCAGTAACCTGCGTTATAAACGTGGCTGTCGAAATATCTCACTTGAGATCATTTCCTAGATGTTGTTGTTAGAAATATTTTGACCTGGCTTTGGAATGCGAATTAGTTGTGTGTCACATTTACTTTGAAATTTTTCAAGCTGTTTTTCTCCAACTAGCCTATAGCTTTACCTGGGTAGATAAAAAATGATCAAACATTTAGGTATTTACCGGCTTTGCTCGAAATTAACCATGCATGCCCAGGTGAACGATACCACAGAATTAGGCATTTCTGACATCCATGTACCCTCATTTTAATACACCCATCACTGGACACCGGTGGCAAGACAGTATACTTTTCAATGATGTACTATACAAATGTGAGACGCATCGCCGCTGTCCGTAAAAGTCACCAGCAAAGATGGTCCATGTTTGGCCATGCGCCGAGGATGCCAGAAGACACACCAGCACAGAGACTTGGAAATAGAAGTTCAGTAGACGACGCCATTGCAGCAACCTGTTAAGCGTGCTGCGAGGTGTCCTCAAGAAAGCAGGACTCGTTACACTCAAATCAAGAATGGACCTGCGGAAGCTAAGGATTTCGGCCGAGGACAAGACACAATGGTCAAAAGTGAAGAAGGACTAATTGCAGCTGTAGGGTGTTTCTACTACTACAGCCGCAGAATACAGTAATCATACACATATACACATATATGAACGCTGGGGAAAACGTTGTCGAACTTAATTTGGTAATATCTTATATTAATGTATAAAGATTGAACAAATGACGTGTGATATCTGATTTGCATTACGGAAATGGTGACAATGGGGGACTCAAATTTTACCTATGCCCCGTCCATCTCTAGATAAGCTCCACTCATGCTATGCCCCTGTTGCGATCAATCGATCAATGCACTCTCTGAATCCCAATTTACAGAACACTGTACAGGTAAGCTATTGAATATTTGTTAGCAACAGCGTCCAGTCATATTAGTTTCAAAATATTCAACAAAATGTTTATTAAATGAAAAGACATACAATTCGTACAACTTGACGGACCATTAGGCGTTTAAATCACGTCATTCTTGATGTAATTTATTATGACGTCAGCTACATGTGACACAGTTGATTATGACATCATGTGATTGACTGAGAAACGGGATTCATCAATTAGAAGAAATCTTGACATCAGCAATAGAGGTATGCATTTCTAACAATACCCCACCCATTTTAAATTAAGTTATGGGGGTTGGGATGGACTCAAAAGTTTGAAATCTGAATTCGCAGAATCAAAATTTGAAGTTAACTACACATGCCAGCTGTTGAATATATTGTAACTAATTTGCCTGGGGTCTGTTGCTACATATCCAGTCAATTTATATTCAAAATATTCAGAAAATGTTTATTAAATTTGTAATTCTAAAATCATAGCAGCTACGCACCTTCAGTGATCTGGTATAGACCTTGGCGATAAGATGTACAAAAGCAGAGTGAATTCAACCTGTCTATAGTGGACGCTTGCATATGAGGGCCAAAAGATGGACGTTCGCTAACCTCTTAATAGTCAAGTTTGGTCCCCAAAATTTAGATTTTTCCTCAGTGAATATCCATCTCCAAAGCAAGATAACTATTTTGACAATTTTCTACTGGAATGACTGGCTCGATTATCCAGTCATTCTAGTCATAAATCTCTAAAAATAGTCTTCTCTTGCTTTGTAAATGTGCATTCCTCAGCACCACTTCACAGGCCAGTCTTACCCGTCTTGACCACTAAACAATTAAGCCGGATGGGCCCAAAAGGTATTTACGGTACAGTGATCGAACTGATAACAATATACTAGATTGAGTTAGTTCAAATAAATCAATTACTTTCTTTGAAATGGAGATGGCTTTGGTTTCCATAATATGTGGGGGTATTTTAGAAGAGTGGTAAATGACCAATTGCATTAAACAGATAATTAAGATATTATATTCTCGTAGATTCTATAGACCGTAAGAGACCTGTTTTACTTCATTATACCATTGCGCAACATGTCTATGTATTTTACGTTTTATATAAGAGTTTAAAGGTGGTTATGGATTCTCTTGAAGATCAAACCTAATGCTGGAACGAAATTTACCATTATATTATTACATTTACTGTGACGAAAGAAAAGATATTACTCTGTATTTCCGTTTATATTTTGCCAGTAATTCAATACCGACTAGGAGACAATTTCCATCTTTCGCTTGATTTTCAGTGTTGAATATTGGTTTATTTCCCATGGTCTGTAACGAATTGACCTGTGAGAGATTGCTCTCGTAAATAAAATCTAACATTTCTGGTGTAATCTTTTGTCTGACATACAGGCAGCTTGACACTGGGTGGTGGTGGTGGTGGTGGTGTGTGTGTGGGGTGGGGGTGAGGTGGGGGTCACTTTATCTCATTATATCGTCAATGCGCAGCTGCTGCTGTGTGGAAACACTTCTCTGGATATTCTACCACTAGAGAGTGAGTGTTTATCTGATCAAGAAGTACATTGAGAGAAATCATATGTAGATCGTTAACTTGCTACTGTGCTGCATATTGAGAAGACCGGGGTGGATGTTAGCTGGGGTAGGGTGGTGTGGCGGTGTAATCACGATTTATTTCTGCATTATATTTCCCTCTAACTGAACTCAATCAATGGGGACAAATGGAGAAATCCACTGTTAGCTATGCCACGCCCATCTCCAGCTAAGCTCTACCAACATAACAATAATTCATTTCTAGTCATGCACCGAAGGGGCACAGAGTGCCTATATTGTTTACAGACCTATGATTTTTTCACGCCTATGCCCAACCCAAACACGGCCATAGATTCTATAGCAGGTAACAGCTAAAATAATTATAACGTTTTATGGAATGCAAAATAATCCTTATTTTCATTTTAAACACCAGCTTTACTACTTTAGAAAGCGAGACTATAGGATTGTGATTTTAAAAATGGTGTTGCTGCTGTCAATATATACCGGGTATTTCCAAAAGAATTTGAGCAGGTTTAGATTTAATACAATAAACTAAGTTGTACTCTCTTTTTAGCGGAGTTTGTATCATTATCTTTGCTAACAAACTTTCCTGCTGTCATACCATAGACAGTGATGTCATATCACCATCTTGTCACTATAAAAATAATAGATTTACATCCATGTTAGAAACTGGTACCTAGGTACACAAAAACACTTTGAAAACCGATATTGGGTATTTACACATAGTACATTTATTTTGAGGAGTTAAAACGATTTTATTGCATGTATAATTTCACTGAACACTTGCTAATTATTAAATGGAATCCATTTCTTGACAAACGCTTTACATTTATATGAAATCGCCAAAACTGTCCACACCCTGTTAGAAACGGGTGATTACCATACAGGTAATTATGCCGGTTTTTAAAATTCATTTGAGTGGGCCCTGTTGTTGCCTGTGGCAGCAACAGCACCCAGTCAAATTAGTTTCCAAATATTCACGGAGTGGTTATTAAGTGGGAAAGATATACAATTCGTATAACTTAATGGGCGGGTTTATGACGGATTTAGATAGGCCATTCACTATGTGTTATGATTGTCACGTCAACCCACCTAAGATTTAATTGATTATGACGTCATATACGTGATGGACAGTTTGGAGTCATCACTTGAATGCCAATTAGAAAGTCTAAAGCGGACACATCCCACACAGCACACATTATTGGGCCGACATTACATTACAGCCCGCTATTGACCAAGTACCGACCCAGTAACCTGTATTATCAGCGATGGGCCATTTAAAAGTTGTCACTAAATGTAGATGGTCACGTGATAAGCTCATTACTATATGGAATGGTTTTTGGCATCAAAATTGCTACCCATTTATCACAAGTTGATCTGTACCTTGCATTATGGTGCAATAAAGGAATCCAACCTGTCGATCAAATATATTACGTCATACTCAATTACGTCACATGTAGGCTGACGTTACAATCAACTGCGTAATGAATGACGTAGCTAAGACTGTCAGGAACTTAAAAGTCCCTCATGTGAGCAATAGACAGATGCATTTCTAGCAATACACCACGAATTTTTAGTTAGGTTCCGCCCGCTTTTTAAGCGTGCTGGGATCGACTTTGAAACCTGAATTCACATAATCTAAATTTCACGTTAACTACACAAGTAAGCTGTTGAATACTTTGAAACTAATTTGCCTGTGGGCTGTTTCTGCCTAGCCTGTCAAATTTTATTCAAAATATTCAACATAATGTTTTTTAAATTTGTATTTTTAAAGACACAACATCTATGCACGTTCTTGGCAGACAATTGCCACCTTCGTGAGGGGTCTACCTCATTTTGAAAGTACTGTATTTAATTATGACATCAGATACTTGAGTGACAGATCGCATTCCACTATTGTACGATGCTCTTTGATCTGGCATAGCTATTGGTAATGTGATGTACAAAAGCCAGAGTGCATACAAACCTGTCTATAGTGGACACTTGCGTATGAGCCCACAAGATGGACGTTCTTTGACCTCTTAATGGTCAAGATTGTTCAACACAATGTAGATTTTTCCTCATTGAATATCCATCTCCATGGCAAGAGAAGAGCATTTTGACAATGTACCACAGAAATGACTGGATCGATTATCGAGCCAGACATGTTAGTGATACATTTCCAAAAACATCTTCTTTTCATCTGTAAATGGATATTCTTCAACACCACTTCAGATGCAATTCTTTCCCGGTTTGACCAGTAAATGGTTAAGACGTTAGGCCCAAAAGGCATTTATGGTACCGTGATCGAATTGATAAAATATACTAGAGTGAGTTATCGGTTATCAAGGCAGGCATTCCAGCTGTTAATTAAAAAAATAGGCTTCTCTTGCGCTGTAAATGTCCATTGGTCATCAAATTGTTAAGTCGTCTGGACCCAGAGGGCATTTACCTTAGCGTGATCGAATTAATAAACAATATACTACAGTGAGTTAGTTCAAATAAATCAATTAATTTGTTGGGGATGGTGATGGCTTTGGTTTCCATGACATATGGGGTTATATTTGAAGAATTGTAAACGAATCATTGCTACATTAAACAGATGATTAAGATATTATTTTCTAGTAGCTCCTATATGCTATTGTTAAGCTTTCCATAGACGATAAGAGACCTGTTTTGCTCCTTATACCATTACGCAACTTGTTCATGTATTATGCGTCTCATATAAGAGTTTAAAGCTGTTTATGGATATTCTTGAAGATCAAACCTAAAGCTGGAACAAAATTTACCATTATATAATTACATTTACTCTGACGAATGAAAAAATACTACTAGTACTTCAATAGTGACGAGATAATTTCCATCTTTCGATTGATGTTCATTGTTTGGGATAGTGGTCTATTTCCCATGGTCTGTGACGAATTGCCACATGCGAGATTACTGTGGTAAATAAAATCTAACATTTTTGGTGTAATGTTTTGTCTGACACACAGGCAGCTTGACACAGACGTCACGTTATCTCATTACATTATACATGTGTAGCAAAATGTCCATGGATATTCTACCACTAGAGAGAGACTGCTTATCTGATGAAGAAATGCATTGAGAGAAATTATATATATATATATATATATATATATATATATATATATATATATATATATATATATATATATATATATATATATATATATATATATATATATATATATATATATATATATATATATATATATATATGTATATATATATAAGAAGCTGCAGATGAAGCGTGTGTGTGTGTGTGTGCGCATGTGCAATCTACTCCTCGGTATAACTTTGATATCTTTCCTTTCCCATAGAGTATGATGTCTGTCTCTCCGTTTGTAGCGTTTGTAGCGTCATAATAAAACACGGATCTGCTTGATACTTCCGCCAGCTGAACCGTGTTAAGCTACGAATGTGTATCATGCATCTTAAAGCGATGCTAATCTCATCTCAAATGTTGTATTGTACCGATAGATTATGGTTTATAGATTCCATATCATTCAAATCCTTTCACATTCCCGTATCTATATCTGCTTTGTAATATCGCGTAAATGTTCAACAGTGACGCCACCATTTTGTCTTCCCAATGTATAGTGTGTGATGTCATGCAAGTACCATGCATACATAGTTTATTATGTAATACTCATCCCGTTGAATATTTTGAAATTAATTAGGCTGGAAGTTGTTGGTGCCTATAGTAGCAACAACTTCCAGTCAAATTAGTTTCAAAATATTCAACAGCCTACCCATATGATTACTTTTATACTACATTGCCAAACTATAGCTAACACCTCTACGACTGAGAGCATATACCGAGGCAGACATGATAGGTTTTTCTGATTGGTTGAAAAGTAAATCACGACAGGCATCAGAGGCTGTAGAAATGTACCAACATTTAACTACTAAAAACAGAATATCTTTCGTTGTCAGCATGATAAAAAGCTAAACTGGCGGGGATAGATTATGGGCGGTAAATTCTATCACTGATATCGTACAGTCATCCAGAATACGAAAAAGTATCGGTTAATATTGTTGAATGTAAGAGTAATATTGTAAAGAAAGACTGCACACAACATTCTCATAGCTTAGATAATCGCACCTATTTGTCATATTGTGGAAATATCCAGCGATTTTCAGCCACTTCAGATCGTAGCTTTATAAATCCTGCCGAATCGTCGCATGAAATCGTATCATGCGAGAATAAATAAGACTTTCTGCGAATGTATATGACTGTTCCACAAAATCTTGCAGTATAATAATAGTGTGTTCAATATTTTGAAGCTCATTTGACTGGGGGCTGTGGCCGCCCAGTCAAATAAGTTCCAAAATGTTCAACAGCTTGCCTAAATAATTCCCTTCAAATTGCGATTCTTGATATTCAGGGTTCAAAGTATATAAATCGATCCCAACACACGCAAAGCATTGGCGGATCGTAGATAGAAATGGGCGGGATAGCACCTAGAAATAGATCCATCTATTACACCGGAGCAACCAAATGATGTGATTAAATCTCATTATTCAACGTCTACATGTAAAAATTGGTGATCTACATTCTTGTGTCCACAGTGAGTTTGGTGTTGCGAAGGGCTATTGCAACATGCAACAATATCTATATTTGGTACTTTGTATGAAATGAACACCCGTTATCACGCTATTGATGTTTGGTTGGTGTAAACTAGCACCTTCTAGGTCCCTGTGTACATATTCATCATGTCGGGCCTCATACGTGCACTTGACCTAAGTATTCCAGAAACAGTCGCCTGGTAATGTCGATGCCATCAACAAACTAACAAGACATCAGTGTTAAACTCACGGAATATTGGCGAAAATCTTGCCATTTTGCATTTCCAAAAGCAAACCATGCTTTGAATCAAGACCACATGACTTTGGCATCAAAAGTTTGAATGTCTGTGCCGCCCCTACCGGTTGAGGTAACTGTATGGCGACGAGTAGTTCCAATAAGTTCGCCATTTCTGAAATAAAGACAAAATAAGCTAAGCAGGACCAAATTGTTAAAGTCTGCATTTTATACAAATATTACAATGACCTCTGACCTCAATATCATTGTCTTTCACCAACTTGATATGGGTGTGATCAGGTTAAATTCAAGTAGAGTGAACCGATCCTAAGATATAACACAATATTGTTGCGCTAAACCAAATATTTAACTGAAAAGCATAGAGTCTTATACCAAGGTCAGAGTTAACTTGAGCTTTGACCTCATGACATCAATAGGATTGTTCTGCATCTGGTTGATGTGTGTAACCATGTGTCCAAGTTTAGTCACAATAGGCTGAACCTATCCTTAGATATAAAACATTATGTTGAACAAAACCAAGAACTGAATTGGAAACATTAGAATATTATACCAAATTTACGGTGTAGCTTTCACCTAAATATCATTGTGCTCCATCTGGTTAATAAAGGTAAGCATGTGTCCAAATTTACTCGCAAGAGGATGAAATCATGGCGAGATATGATATACTATAGTGAACTAAACCAAAAACCTAACCATAAAACATAGAGTTTTATGCCAATCTTGAACTTTGACGTCATGACGTCACTATCATTGTGCTCTACCGCCCTGATATATGGAAGCATGTGCCGAAGTCTCGTCCCAATTGGATGAACCAATCTTGAGAGATAAGAGAATACGCAGAGCTAAACCAAAAACTAACCATACAGAATTGAGTTTTATACCAAGGTTACGATGACCTTGAACTTTGACCTCACGACATCACTATCATTATGCTCCATCCTCTTGATATAACGAAGTACTAGACCAAGGTTGGTATCAGTAGGGTGAACCAATCCTGAGATATAAGACAATATGTTGAGCTAATCCAAAAACTTTACCGTAAAAGTAGAGTTTATTAACCAAGATCACAATGACCTTGACGCTTGACCTCATGATCTACATATCATTGTGCTCGTTTCACTTAATATAACGAAGAATGGGTCCAGGTGTAGTCCCATTCGGGCAAACAGATCCTGAGATATAAACGTAACCGAGATTGGACGCCAACAAACACACAGACAGACAGACAGACAGACAGACAGACAGACAGACAGACAGACAGACAGACAGACAGACAGACAGACAGACAGACAGACATACAGACAGACAGACAGACAGACAGACATACAGACAGACAGACAGACAGACAGACAGACAGACAGGCAGGCAGGCAGGCAGGCAGGCAGGCAGGCAGGCAGGCAGGCAGGCAGACAGACAGACAGACAGACAGACAGCATGACGGACAGACGGACAGGCAGACAGACAGGCAGGCAGGCAGGCAGGCAGGCAGGCAGGCAGGCAGACAGACAGACAGACAGGCAGATATACAGACAGACGGCGTAACAGAACCCATCGATATATTGGCGAAAATTATGATTTTTGCCAATAATAATCTTATGAAAAGCTATTTTATAAATGGTAGAAACATTAAATGTAGGTGTATATAGCAAGATTACTTTAAATAGAAAACATTTATCGGATTATCACGAGCGGGCGTAGACCGCACTAGTTTGTCATCCGAGTGCTATAATAGGCTACCAGGGACTAAAGTCATGAATGAATAATGTGTGTACAAATAGCCCTGGATATGTTCCAGGTGTATTAGCTCAATATCACCTCCCAACACCCAGAAACATTAATGTCAGAATCAACCACGCCAATTTTAATTGTATTGGTCAATAAATAAGGACATATAGTCAATGGAAGGGAGATGAAAAAGAGACACAGATAGAAATCCAGAAAAAGAACTATATTGCCGCTGACCAATTGGCCTGCAGATTTTAGCGTTGTGCAAAGTGGTAATGACATTCATAATATATTGCCCTAGCACCAGCGCGTAGATTTATGAAGAACATCCAAAATCAATGCAATAAATATTATTGCATTTTCGCCGTAGAAGACAAATTTCTTATCGCTTATTTCCAATGATGTCTGATGAGTGTCCACTCGTGAGATGGAAGTAAACATATGTCCTTCTAGCTTCCGATAAAATCGATCGTGTTTAAATACAGTTCCACGAAGATTGACCAAGTTTAGCACTATCATAGTTTCAATAGCACTCAATATAATGAGTAAGTTATTAAGATTATTGTCAGACTTGGCTATATCGTATATGTGGTCTGGACCAAATGATGGCGGTTATTGAAAATGGGTAGTTACAATTCTGATGGAAGTAAACATAGGTCCTTCTAGCTTCCGATAAAATCGATCGTGTTTAAATACAGTTCGACGAAGATTGACCAGGTTTAACACTATTATAGTTTCAATAGCACTCAATATAATGAGTAAATTATTAAGATTATTGTCAGACTTGGCTATATCGTATATGTGTTCTGGACCAAATGATGGCGGTTATTGAAAATGGGTAGTTACAATTCTTCGCGCGCGTGTGTGCGTGCGCGCGTGCGTGCGTGCGTGCGTGCGTGCGTGCGTGCGAGCGTGCGTGCGTGTGTGCGTGCCTGCGTGGGTGGGTGTGTGGTGTGTGTATGTGTGTGTGTGTTAGTGTGCATGTGCTTGTGCGCGCTCTTACACGCTTGCCTGTATGTGCGTGCATTGGGGTGCATATGCACGTACGCATGCGCGCGTGTGGATGTGTGTCTCGAACTCCAAATAAAAGTTTTTGTTCTATTTGCCCCTCGGTCAATTTCATAATGTAATTCAGGTAGAGAGAAACGTGATGCATTGATACATCATAATATTGAATCCGTTCAGCACGCTAACAAGAAAACAATCTAGATATAAGTTGGCTAGGTGAACTTATGCATCAAACAACATCATCAACATATGCTTTTAAGTGGTAAAATGCTCATGAAAATGGAGGAATCCAGTTTTTGCTACGCTCTGCCCATCTCTAACAAAGCTCCACCCAAGCTTTGTCCGTGTTGTGATCGATTGACCCCTGCACTCTATGAATATTAATTTCCAGAAAACTATACAGGTAAGGTGTTGATAATTTTGAAACTAATTTGACATGGTGCTGTTGCTGTATGGCAGCAACAGCAGTCAGTTACATTACATTAAAATATTCAACAGCATGTTTATTAAACAATAAAGACGTACAATTCATACAACCTTAAGGACGCTTAAGATGGCCTAAATCATTACACCCATGATGTAATTGATCATGACGTCAACATACATGTGACGTTGCTGATTATGACATAATATGAGTGTTCGAAAAACTGGATCCATCCAATACTGTACATAGCATAAACTGTGGTGAGTTAAATCATCCGCCGTGTCTGTCAGTCAGCCACACAAAAGATTATGTCCCACAGGTTGGATTTTATATATGACTTCTTTTGCACATGGGACCATTCATCACCGACATCTGGGAATACTCTCTTATTCCAAACACATATTCATGCGGAAAATGTGCATGCCCTACTTGTATTTCTATCGAGTTGATATTAATTGGAAAATAAACCAATCAGTAATACGGTTGTTTTCACATTGCCAGAGAATGCAATAATGCATTTGTTAGTGTGTCTTCGGTATTCCGTTTGCTTGTCAGAGATTACCACACACACGTAGAGCTGACATCGTATGCACTTTATGGCTGTGTTATGCAACTACGAAATGAGCATCCCAGTTGAGCATAGAGGCTGTAAAACACACACACAACATTTTCCGACTGTAAGCTAGATATGACGTTACTGATATTTTCCGACAGTAAGCTAGATATGGCGTTACCGGGAAACGTTATGTATCTCATAAATTATAACGCTCACCATATAACAGGTACACAATATATCCTTGAAACACAAGATGGGATTTGTCTGAGGTATGTCACTGGCTTCATTGGTTGTCTTGATTGAATGTACCTCTAGCTTTTTTGGCGGCTGTATTCCTAACATATTATCCACTTTCAATATGGAACTTAATGGAGGTATCCAGTTTCTCAGTTAATCATATAACGTCCGAATCAATTATTATTGTGACGTCAGCCTGCATGCGACGTAGGCCTACTTGATTATGACGTCGTATACATAGTTGTTTATAAGTTCCAGCATTATTCTATATGAAGTTCGATAATTTACATAATATTATTCTCGGACTAACACTTTCAGTCATTTAAGTTAGTTACAGTAATGCATTCTTGAGTAAGCTGGAGTGGGAAGGGTGGGGTTCAAGATAGGCTCCCCAAATTAAAGGTTTCTTCGAAGATGCGCGAACACAATTTTTCTTGACGTTGTTGCTAATGAGAGTTTTAAGCATGGCAAATTAATCTCAGCGACAAATTTCCAAAACCATAAATAAATGAAGTGCTGTACCTCATGTACATTTAATTAAGTTAAACACAAATAGCAGGATATACACACTTCATAGAAAAATATAATCTACCCATAGCTGAATTTGAATATATGAACCCCAAGTAATTATTCAATTAGCGTATTAGAGTGTTGGTCTGGTCTTTGATATTGCAAGTTGTCTTTACGCTGTCGATTTCAATAAATAAATTTCCAAATCTGCAGAAAACTACCCAGAGTCAATACAGTGCTTCAAAAAGCTGTTACTTAATATTGTAAATATGTATGGTATTATGAAGATTTAATTATAGATTATTCTGTCCTTAACCAAAGATCATTCATGCTGTTAAAATAAACCGTATCCTACGTATCTATACAAACCTGAATTCAAATCAAATTTATCAATGTGTTTTCGCGGTCAAACAGATTGGATCTGATTATTCCAAATTAGTTACTGTCATGCATTTGGATTCAATTGTCCAGCGCTTGCTGACGCATACACAGTCATATATGAGCTCAATGCAGAATTATTGACTAACCGACTGAAGGAATGAGTGACTGGACAGACAGACGAATGAGTGGACGAACAAATAAATAAGTAAGAAAAATCTGTATGAATGAACATACACATAATTACGGGAACATGTGTCTGACCAACTGAAAGAATCTCTGAAATGATCAGCCAGAAGGAATTAATGAATGGATGGATGTATTGCCTATTGGCGCAAGTATGACATATAGGAAGTGCGCCATTTACAAATGGGTGCGCCGATAACCAATTTACATATTGGCCTGCGCCGTTTACAAATGGGCGTGCAGATAACAAATGGGCATATGGGCCTGCGCTGTTTACAAATGGGTGCGTCGATAACCAATTGGCATATGGGCCGTGCGCCATTTACATACAGGTGCACCAATGACACATTTCTATATGGGACAACGCCATTTACAAATGGTCCTGCACTGTTTACAAAGAGGCCAATTTTGTTATTGGGTCGCTACATAACCATTTTGTAGACCAGTTTACTTAGTCACCATTTCAAACACGTTTCTCACCCTCGTGGATGAAACATTGATTCAGGGTGATAATCAATGCATCTAACCCACAAGAAACAAAGGAAGAACGGGCCAAGTTTAACACAAAATCAGTTATCAAACTCTATAATGAAACTGATCTGGTGTACAAATTGCTTAATCAATAACACTACGCGTAACCACTACTATATATTATTCCCAGTGTCTGAGTAGCGTAGACCAAGATGCTATGTTCCAAGATAAACATATATCATGAGTATGCTGCCAGCAAGTTGAATATTGGATTGAAAATTACTACTATAATTATTATTTATGACTTAGACACACTTTTAAAAAATAGGTTAAAACTATGTTAATTCGATTCTCTTACTCTCAATGTCAGTTTAAAATCTTTACTCTTATTTGCTCACCGAGCGAGACAGTCATTCTAGTAGTAAATTTTCAAAAATGTGCCTTGCCTGTTCCCGCAAATGGACATTCAGTAATGACAGATCTTGATTTTCTTAGCCAACCTTGTCCATCAAAGGGTGAACCACAATAATTGGTTGCTGTTGATCTGTCGAGCACAAGGGCCAAATATGAATTGTTGTTAACTGTATTATGATCAGACTGCCCAGAGCGGCCTGTGCAATGGTCTATGAATTTACATTTGCAACTAAAAAGATTATTTATTTAAATTTACCATGGGCGTGGCTTGGTAACCTCGCCAATCATTTCAGCAGGAATGTTTTAATAAAAGTCTTCTTTTGGCATGCACATGGACCATGATCAAGCACAAATTTGGATTTTCAGTTTGGTTAAATCCGGTCCTAGAAACATAATCTACAGTGGTCTTAAGAAATATCCATTTAATGATTTCAAAAAGCTCTTTTTGTAAATTCCAGTGACAATTTTAAAACATAATCTTCTCTTAACTTTGCAAATAGACATTAACGGAGAAAGAATTTAATATTGATTAATTGATTAAACACAATGAGTAGGACTTTGAGGACTTTGAGGCGCTGTTGACAAGAGAGGGGTTAATAAATCGTTTTTAAATGAATTTTATTCCCCCATCCACACCCCACCTCCGTATTCCACCCCTGTGCCCAAAAACATAGGCTAAATAGATATAATATTGTTACTACATTTTTAGACCAGATCAAATACGTGTACACATCAAATACGTGTACACGTGTACCCGTTCGTTAAACCTAACGTGTACACGTGTAATGGTATTGGTCCAAATGCACACCCCTAATCAATACGTGCATTCATGCCTGCAAATACCTGCGTCTGTGCACTTAAACACGCACACACAAGCACACATAGTATTATACAACAGCCTATTTCGCCGAAAAAGAAAAATGTTGCATTTGGCTTTATATATTTATCAGTTGGCTTACCAAGTTTAGAGAATTGCTTAGTTATTGATTGCATGTATCATGACAAATTACCATGCACGACAAATCACCATGTATACAATGTATAACACTCTATCTTACTTCAATCGTTCTATATCAAGTCAGTAAATGTGCACAGGTAGAAATAAATACGATCCATAGATAGATCTATCATTCACATTGCGTAATAATGCAGACTGCAATAAAAAGCTAAATATAGTTCCCATTATTTGATTTATTCATGTAACGATATCAATTCACAATTCGTTGTCTAGTGGTGATCTGCAGACAGCCGTGTATGTGGCAGGTACTAAGTATGGTTAATTAGAACATCACCATTACAGACACACCATTTAGCCCTTTGAACACAAAAATCACAGTATTTTAATTTCAAAGTAACTGTACAAGAAATATGTTGAATATTTTGAAACTAATTTGACAGGAATCTGTTCTCCCAGTCAAATCATTTTTCACATTATTCAATAGAATATGTATTTAATTATAAGCCGTGTAAATGGTTGAGATAACGCATCTGCTATGGTGAATAATATTTGTGTGACAAATGATGGTGGCTGTTTATGATAAGTGATCTCATTGCCGCATATATTAAAGACACAACAGTCAATGCTCACTATACACAAGATAACTTACTCCCTTTAGCAACAGGCTATTGGTACACTAATAAACGTAGACATGGCGAATCTAAGATGAGCCAGGTCTACAACTGAAAGGTCATGACTTCAATCTCGCTGGATGACATTCAACAGGGATCTTTACAAACAATTACTAATGTTTAGCATTACTTCGTTTCATGTTATTCTTCCTAAATTGACTCGCTGCTTTAGTGGTGATGCATTATGCGAGCCACTGCCAGTTTGTGCAACTGCGAGGTGAATAGGCCAGCTGTCCAGATGTAATATACTTGTTTTCCTAGATTTGTGTCTCTTCTTGTGGGATTCTTCTAATTGAGTCCATCCCTACTATTGAGCAATGCAATTATCATTGGAAATGCTGCCTATATTGGTGCTGGATATTAGAAAGTTAACTGTTAAGCTAATCAATCAGGAACATATCCAAACATTATCTCTGAGACAGGCTCGGCATTAATGAGTTTATCCCTTAGTATCATCGTATCACATTCTGTGGTGGCGGGTGAAAATTATGTCACTTTTGTTAAGATAATCTGATACACATATATTCTATTTAAAGTAGCTACATTGGCTGATTCTACTGATATGATTAATTCCAGCATTCATGCAATCATCTCTCATTATAAAGACAAGAATGATTAAGAAGACCATAGAGATTCAATGACCACAAGATTTTGCATAATTGATCTATTGGAAGCATAGGGTTATAATAGACATCACACAATTACCAGTATCAAGTTTATCATACGAATTTAGAAAGATGTCGGTTGGTCCATGAGATCTAAATCGGATCTTGTTAAACGAGCATGGTTTGATACGAAATCACAACGAATTTGAGATTGTATTGTCCATATATGTAATTCTACTTTTCATACTGATTAGAGTAATTTTTTTAATTATTAGCTAACCTGGCTAGAACAGCTAGTCGTGGCTGAATAGGTCATTCTAATTTAACTGGAATCTGTTTCTATCAATGTTAATTTTAAATTTTTTTCGCTGGTGTTGTGTAACTCTTGGGGGCCTTCGAAAGTTGGAGGCTCTGCGCAAATGTAGTTTTCCACTGCGTTAAGTTCGGCCCTTACAGTACTATATGGATGTCTTAATATTGATGCATTGCGATTTTATGATGCCTATCTTCTTATTGGATGATTATGATTAAGTTGCAGAGAATAGATCTTGTCCATCACATTAACACTGCTCAATCCACTGCGGCTACATCCATAACTACGGTAATGCTGTATCTTTCAATTGATAAAATGCCATCGGTAACTTGAAGCTTGGTGGCCTGGAGATGCATGGGCGAATGCCAATATGAATATTATTACACATGAGCATACTAAATAACTATTTATACCGCACCACATGAAACAAGCCATTATTACGGTCATATTTATTTGACAATAGTCTCGATGTAATTGCGTAAGCTCGACTGACAACACTCGACGTAATAAAAGCGCATATGATATAGGTCTAATGAATCTGGTCTCTGGTATTAGCATGCCCTGATAATGCCTGTTAGTGGGCCGGAACTGGACCAATACTGGGCCAATAGATTGATATATTTGCCCAGTACTGGCCCAGTGACCTGCGCTATCAAGGTGACTGTCCAAATGTTTCACTTGAGATTATTTACTAGATGTGGTTGTTAGAAATGTTTGGATCTGGCTTTGAAATGCAACTTAGTTGTGTGTCACGTTTATTTAGAAAATTTTCAAGCTGTTTTTGTCCAACTATAGCTTAACCTGCTTAGATTGGAAAATTCTCACATTTGAGTATTTAGGGGCTTTCCTCCAAATTAACCATGCATATCCAGGTATTAAATATGTTATGCTGAGCGATACCACAGAATTAGGCATTTTACATTTTGACATCCAAGTATTGCCATTTTAATACAACCATATATGAAAGCTGGGGAATACGTTGTCAAAAATAAGTTGGCAATATATTCATGCAGATTATATTTTAAATATTAAACAATGTACTCGTGTGCCATTTGATTTGCATGGTGGAAATGGTGACATTGTAGGAATCCAGTTTTAACAATGCACGCCCATCTTCAGCTAAGCTCCACCCACGCTATGCCCATTTGTGATCAATCGATCACCGCATTCTCTGAATCTCAATTTTCAGAAATCTATTGCTGTTGAATATTTTTAATAAGTTTTAACATCTATACACCATCATGACATACTATTGCCACCTTCGTCAGGGACCTACACCATTTCGTTTGTTAGGTCAGGTCACAAATGATGTATTTATATATGCCATTAGATACTTGAGTGGCAGAACGGATCCCACTTGTATGACGCTCGGTAATCTAACATAGACGTTGCCAGTAAGATGTACATAGCCAGAGTGGGTTCAAACATGGGTTCAAACCTGTCTATAATGAACGCTTGGGTATGGGGACCACACGATGGACGTTCTTTAGAATCTCAATGCCCAAGATTGGTCAACAAAATTTAGATTTAGCCTTAATGAATCTCCATCTTCAAGGCAAGAGAAGATTATTTTGACAATTTATCACTGGGATGACTGGCTCGAATATCGAGCCAGCCATTCTAGTGATAAATCTAGAAAATAGTCTTCTTTTGCTCTGTAAATGGACATTCCAAAACATCACCTCAGAGGTCAGTCTTTCCCGGCTTGACGATTAAACGGGTAAGAGGTGTCGGCCAAAAAGGCATTTGCTGTGCCGTGATTGAATTGCTAAAAATATACTAGAGTGAGGTATTGGTTATTAAGCCAGCCATTTCAGTTGTGAATTTCCAAAAAATGCCTTCTCTTGCTCTATATAATGACATTGTTCATTAAATAGTAAAGACGCATGGCCCCAAAGGCATTTGCGGTACAATGATCGAATTGATAAACATATACTAGAGTGTGTTAGCTCACAATAAATCAATTACGTTGTTTGGAATGGTGATGGCTTTGGTTTCTATGTTATATGGTTTGTATATTAGAAGAGTGGTAATTGACATATTACTAAGTTAAACAGATAGTTAAGATGTCATATCCTCGTAGCTCCTATATGCTATTGTTAAGATTTCCATAGGCAATAACAGAGCTGTTTTAGTCTTTATACCATTACGCAACATGCCCATATATCATACGTTTTATCTAAGAGACAAAAAAAATCCGTTTTGGCATATTCCTGAGAGATTAAACCTAATGCTGGAACAAGATGTACCATTATATTATTACATTTACTCTGACGAAAGAAAGAATATTACTCATTCTCAGTATTATTTCCGTTTATATTTTGGCAATAATTAAAAAACGACGAGGAGATAATTTCCATCTTTCGCTTAATTTTCAGTGTTTGGAATATCCGTTTGTTTCTCATGGTCTGTGACGAATTGCTCCATGTGAGATTGTTGTTCTAAATAAAATCTAACATTTTGGTGTAATCCTTTGCCTGATATACCGGCAGCTGACACAGGGTCAATTTATCTAATTACATCATCAATGCGCAAATAGTTCGCTTGAAATTGTGATTCTTGGTATTCAGGTTTCAATGTGAATAAATTGATCGGAACATGCACAAAGTAAAGGCGGATCTTAGCTTGAAATGGGCGGGGCATAACAGCTAGAAATAGATCCATCTATTATACCAGAGCAACGAGATGATGTGACTAAATCTCATTCTTTCAACATCTACTATGCAAAGATTGGTGAATTGCAGTCTTGTGTCCACCGTGAGATTGGTGCTGCGAAAGACTGTTGCAACATGTACCAGGTACTTTGTTGAACAACCTATTAGTATTTGGTTGGTGTAAACTGGAACCATCTCTGTCTCTGTGTTACATATTCATCTTGCCCGTGCCTGATACATGCACTTGACCTAAGTGTGCCAGAAACAATTACCTGCTAATGTTCATGCCATCAACAAACAAACAAGGCATCAGTGTTACATGGCGGAATATTGGCGAAAATCTTGGCATTTTGCATTTCCAATGAAAATCTAGCTTTGTATCAAGATCATAATGAACTTGGCCTCAAAAGTCTGAATATATGTGCTGCTCCTACAGGTTGAGGTAACTGTATAAGGAGGCTTAGTTCCAATAACCGTACCAATCTGAAATAAAGACCAGATAAGCTAAACAGGACCAAACTGTTAAACTCTGCATTTCATACAAATACTACCATGACCCTGACCTCTGACCTTCATATCATTGTATTTCAACCACTTGATATATGTAAATATATGAGCAAGTTAAATTCAAGTAGGGCGAACCAAGCCTGAGATATTACAAAATATGTTGAGATAAACCAAAAATTTAATACTAAAATAGTGTCATACCAAGCCACAGTAGCCTTGAACTTTGACCTCATGACCTCAGTATAATTGTGCTCCAACCCCTTGATATATGGGCGGGCGAGCGGGCGGTGGGGGGGGGGGGCAGGCAGGCAGGTAAGCAGACAAAGAGATGACGTAGCGGAACCCATCCATATATTGGCGAATTCTAATTTTCGCCATTAATAATCTTATGAGAAGCTATTTCATAAATGGTATAGCTATACAGAACATTAAATATAGGTTTATATGGCAAGATTACATGAAATAGAATACATGTGTCGTATTATCACCAGAAGTTGCAAGTGGACTGCTATAGTGTGTCATCCGAGTGCTATAATATGCTATTAGGGACCAAAACTGCACAGATACTCCTTGTATATGTACCAGGTTTATTAGCTCAATATGAACCTCCCAACATCCAGAAAAGTTAATGCCAGACTCAAGCACGCCAATTTTAATTGTATTGATCAATAATAAGGCCATAATCAACGGAACGGAGACGAAAAAGAGACACAGATAGAAATCGAGTAAAAGAACTATATTGCAACTATATTGCCGGTGACCAATTGACCTGCAGATTTTACAGTTGCGCAAAGTGGTAATGACATTCACAATATATTGCCATAGCACCAGCGTGCCAATTTATACAGAACATCCAGAACCAATGCAATAAATATATTATTGCATTTTCGTAGGAGAAAGCAAATTTATTATCGCTTATTACCTAGGATGTTAGATGAGTGTCCCCTCATGAAATGGAAGCCATTTGTAAAGCTTACCTTTTTGATGTAAATATAGGTCCTTGTAGCTTCCGATAAAATTGATCATGTTTAAATACAGTTCCTCAGAGGATAAGATTGACCATGTTAGACATCACTATTCTTTGAATGGCGATCTCTATAATTGGTAAGTTAATACGATTATTGTCAGACTTGGCTATGTCGTATATGTGATTTGGACCAAATGATGGCGGTTATTTAACACGAGTGGTTACAATTTTGCGAGCGTGCACACACGAGTGAGGGCATGCGTGCGTGTGTGCTTCGGTGTATGCGCGTGTTTAAGTTGGTGTGTGTATGTACACGATTGCGTCCCCGCCTGTATGTTCGCGTGCATATGTGCATACACATGCACACGCGCATGTGCACATGCATGTGTGTGCATGCGTGCGTGTGTGTGTATGCGTGCGTTCGTGCGTGCGTGCGTGCGTGCGTGCGTGCGTGCGTGCGTGCGTGCCGAATTAAAAATAAGTTTGTATTCTATCACTTTCATAATACGATTGATGTAGAAAGAAATGTGATACATTGATACATCATCTATTGAATACTTTCAGCACATTAACAAACAAACAATCTAGATATAAATTCGCTTTGTAGTCTTATGCATTAAACAACATCACCAACATTTGTTTTTAAGTGGTGTAATATTTATGGCAATGGAGGAATCCAGTTTTAATTATGCTCCTCCCATCTCTAGCTAAGCGCCACCACGCTTTGCCCGTGTTGGGATCAATCGATCCCTGAAATCAATGAAACTCAATTTCCAGAAAACTATACAGGTAAGCTGTTTAATATTTTAAAACTAATTTGATAGGGTGCTGTTGCTGCATATGGCAAATTATGTTCATAATATTCAACAGCATGTGTATTAAGTAATAAAGACATACATTTCGTACAACCTGGCGACCTTTAAGATGGACTAAATCAAGTCACTCACGATGCAATTGATTACGATGTCAGTCTACATGTGGCGTTGTTGGTTATGACGCAATACGATGGTTGGAACAACTGGATTCTTCCAATGCTCCACAGAGCATAAAATCTGGTGAGGTCAAGCACCCGTCACGTGACATTCTGACTGACATATTGACCGAGAAAACAAATTCTGAATATATATATATATATATATATTCAAACATGTTAGGCCCGATCCCACGATTATTCATCATAAGAAAAATGTGTTACATCACCAGCATGTCAAGTTACTCCGTTAATGCAGGTTAATGGGCCGGTAGTGGGCCAGTAAGGCGCTGTATTGGCCTGGCATTGACCTACTACCAGCCCAATACCATGCTTTATTATGGTAGTTTGAGTGCATCTTTCACGCTCATCTCACTCACCGATTCAACACAATGTGTGCAACAGGTTATAGTCCACTTAATTTCCTAATTTTTACATAATAATTAGGCTTATACAGAATGTATTGCATAAGGAATGTCATGATTAAACCATTATTACAATTAGTGGCAGATTAAAACAAGTAAGAGCGCACTAGTATTACGACATCGGCCACTCCTCCAAAATGTCAACCAGATGACAGACCAACCGACCGATATACCAACAAAAAGACCGACAGATCAACTTGTACTAGTCGCGACTAAAACTATATGATTTTGATCAACATGCAAACATCAACACATGTAAGCAGGTGTCTTACCATCGCGTATATATCGCAGAAATGTTCATTTTGTGCTCTACGTTTGCAATGTGACAAGAACTCTGACATATGTAGTCCTCCTAGAATTCGGTGCCATTTTAAACACGTTTTTTTACTGTAATGGATACAGAAACAAGCACCTAGCAAATGTATCCAAGCTATAAGACGAAGTGGAACTCGGACCATACTTGTAACGTATACTCACATGGCACCAGAATGAATCTGCTCTGTTCTACAAATCACGTCATTAACAATGCTATTTGGAACCATCACATAATGTCCTCAGGGGTGGGTGGTGGGTGGGGGGGGAATGACTAATGTAGGACAAGATGATATGGCTCAACAGATAACATATCTGCCGCTATCGCGAGGGCACTACTAGTCAAATCCCAATTACAGAAAGGCGCAGCTGAATAGGTTATTCTAATTTATCTGGAATCTGTTTCTATCAATGTCAATTTAATATCTTTTTACCGGGTTTGTGTCACTTTTGCGGGCCTTCGAAAGTTGGACTTGTTATACTGCCTTAAGTTCGGCGCTGAAATTACTGTACAGATGTCTTAATATTTATATATTGCGATTTTATGATGCCTATCTTTATAATGGATTATTATGATTAGGTTGCGGGGAATAGATCTTTTCTATCACATTACCACTGCTCATACCACGACGACTACATCCACAACTACGGTAATTCCGTATCTTTCAGTTGATAAAATGCCATCTGTAACATGAAGGTTGGTGGAAAAATGAAAAATGGAATATCATTACATATGAACATACTAAATAACTATTTAAATGGCATTACATGAAGCACGCCATTATTACTGTCGTATTTATGTAACAATATTCTCGGTGCAATTGCATAAGCTCGAATGTCAACAATCAACGAAATAAAATAGCATAGGATATAGGTCGGATGAATCTGGCCTCTGCTCTTAGTATGCCCTGATAACGCTTGTTACTTGGCTAGAACTGGACCAGTATCAGGCCAATAGATTAAGATATTTTGCCCAGTACTGGCACAGTAGCCTGCGTTATCAAGATGGCTGTCCAAATGTCTCACTTGAGATCATTTCCTAGATGTTGTTGTTAGAAATGTTTTGATCTGGCTTTGGAATGCAACTTAGTTGTATGTCACATTTACTTTGAAATTTCTCAAGCTGTTTTTATCCAACTATAGATTTACCTGCTTAGATCGAAAACTGCTCACACATTTTGGTATTTACCGGCTTTGCTCTAAATTAACCATGCATGTCCTGCTATTAAATACGTTATGCTGAGCGACACCACAGCATTAGCCATTTAAAGTTTTGACATCCAAGTATCGCCGTTGTAACACACCCATATATGAAAGCTGGGGACTAAATTGTCAATAATAATTTGGCAATATATTCATGCAGATTAATTTTGAAATATTGAACAAATGGACTCGTGCGGTATCTGATTTGCATGACGGAACTCGTGACATTGGAGAAATTAAGTGTGAACTATTCTCCGCCCATCTCTAGCTAAGCTCCACCCACGCTATTCCCGTATTGGGATCAATGGATCACAGCATTCTCTGAATCTTAATTTCCATAAGACTCTACAGGTAAGCTCGTAAATATTGTAAAATTAATTGGACGTGTCGTTGTTGCAAATTCGTTTTAAAATATTCAAGAATGCTTATTAACCAGTAAAGACATACAATTCGTACAACTTGACGGACAATTACGTGTTTGTGATGGACTAAATTAGGCCATTCATAACATAATTGATTATGACATCAGCCTACGCGTGACGTTGTTAATTATGACGTCATATGATTGACTAAAAAACTGGATTCATTATTTAGGATAAATCTGGACATCAGCAGTAGAGCATTTCAAGCAACACCTCGCCCATTTCCAGCTAAGTTCCGTCCACTTTTTAGGAGTATTTGGATCGACTTAATACTTTGACGCCTGAATCAAAATTTCAAGTTAATTAGACACATAAGCTATGAACTATTTTGGAACTAATTATTAACCATCCAGTCAATTTATATTCAAAATATTTATAGGAATGTTTATTAAATGTGTAATTTTAATGACTTACCCTCTATACATCTTCATTAGGGACCTATGCCATTTTGATTGAGACGTCAGTTCACAAATGATATTTATCGAGCCAGTCATTCTAGTGATAAATTTGCAAAAATAGTCTTATTTTGCTCTGTAAATGGAGATTCCCAAACGCCACTTCAGAGGCCACTCTTGTCCGCCTTGACCATTAAACGGTTAAGACTTGTGGGCCCAAAAGGCTAAAGCTATACTAGAGTGAATTTACGGTTATTGAGCCAATCATTCCAGTTGTAAATTTCCAAAAAATACTCTTCTCATGCTCTGTAAATGACCATTGCTCATTGAATAGTTAAGACGTGTGCCCCCAGAAGACATTTACGGCACTGTGATCGAATTGATAAACAATACTCTAGAGTGAGTTAGTTCAGTTACATAAATTACTTTGTTTGGAATGGTGATGGCTTTCCATAATATATGGGGGCATATTTGAAGAATTGTAAACGAATCATTGCTACATTGAACAAATAATTAAGATTT
Source organism: Chaetoderma sp. LZ-2023a (assembly GCA_034401795.1). Classification (NCBI taxonomy): domain Eukaryota; kingdom Metazoa; phylum Mollusca; class Caudofoveata; order Chaetodermatida; family Chaetodermatidae; genus Chaetoderma; species Chaetoderma sp. LZ-2023a. Next base: position 75,660,052 of record CM067367.1, read on the forward strand.
TATTTTCTCGTAGCTCCTATATGCTATTGCTAAGGTTTCCATAGACAATAAAAGAGGTGTCTTACTCTGTATACCGTTACGCAACATGCTCATGTATTATGCGTCATATATAAGAGTTTAAAGCTGTTTATCGATATTTCTGATGATCAAACCTAATGCCCGAACAAAATTTACCATTAGATTATTACATTTACTCTGATGAAAGAAAGGATATCACTCATTATTTCCGTGTATATTTTGCCAGTAATTCAATACCGACTAGGAGACAATTTCCATCTTTCGCTTGATTTTCAGTGTTTGACATAGTCGTTTATTTCTCATGGTCTCTGACGAATTGCCACATGCGAGATTGCTGCCGTAAATAAAATCTAACATTCTTGGTGTAATCTTTTGTCTGACATGAGGGTCATCTATCTCATTATATCATCAATGCACAGATGATGATGCGTGGAATAATTTCCCTGGATATTCTAGCACTGGAGAGTGACTGTTTATCTGAAGAAGAAATACATTGAGAGGAATCATATATATACACCTGTGCAAAAGTTAAGCACCACCCTATTTTTACGCACATGCGAGGGTATATTCATGTGCTATGAAGAAAGCAATAGCATAAACATTTATGTACCCATCCATCTTAGTGCAAGAGGTAATAATGCAACTAGAGGAATGCTGATTATGATGGTGGGGAAACACTGTATGTTTTTGTTTGAACCTGAAAACGAGGCCTGAATATGGTTACGTTGACACAACTGACAACTATTGCCCTACAGTTGACACACGTGGCTAGATTGTCATTAATGGTGTCTGAAAACGAAGTTTAACATCTGTGCACGAGTTTGAGACTGCCATTATTAATACCGGGTATATCCACCTTGTGCCTGGATGACGGCCTGGACACGACGTCTCATGCTGGTCACCAACCGACTGATACGCCATTGTGGTATTCGTTGCCATTCAAGATGGAGTGCGTCTGTTAATTCCTGTAGGTTCTGCACAGGAGGATCCCTCCTTCTCACCATGTTTCCCAGAATGTCCCAGATATGCTCAATAGGGTTCATGTCAGGGCTCCTTGCTGGCCATGGTAGGGTTTCGATGGCATTCTGGCGGAGGTATTCATGCACAGCTCTAGCACGATGTGGTCGGGCGTTGTCATCCATGAATATAGGGTGGGTTCCAGGTGCATGATTTACAAAATGAGGGACCACAACTCTATCCAGTATGGAATCTTGATATCTTTGTCCATTTAGTGTTCCAGGTACAGTCAACAGATCCAGCTTACAATCAAATGAGATGCACCCCCATATCATAACGGAACCTCCACAAAATGGAACTTCTTCCATGATGTTACGTTGGTCGTACGCCGTGCGTCTGGACCTCCATACACGAGTTCGACCATCTGTGGCATGAAGCAGGAACCGACTTTCATCGGACCAGTGTACCCGTCTCCAGGATCTCATGTTCCAGTGTCTTCTTTCGTTGCACCACCTCAGACGCTCCTCTTTGTGGTGTGCAGTGAGGAGCGGACGTCTGACAGGTCTCCTAGCTTTCATGCCAGCAGCATACAGTCTCCTTTTGACGGTAGACATTGACACTCTATTGCGCGTTTCCCATTGCTGGCTGAGCACTCTGCTGTTGGTGAATGGAGATCTCCTAACAAGGCGTACTAGGGCTCGATCATCACGGGCAGTAGTCTTCTTCGGTCTTCCAGATCTAGGCCTGTCCTTCACCTCGTTAGTTTGCCCATGTTTTGCAATCAAACGACTGATTACAGTATGGTTAATGTTCAGCTGTCTGCCAATCTCTCTGCATGACATACCAGTGGTATGCATGCCTATGATTTGCCATTTCACACGATCACTTAACCTTCGTCTTGCCATAGCGGTTCACAATCAAGAGCTAATTCTCTTAGGTGGGTGGGGCGGTAGGTTGGGGTAGGTGGGTGTTTGGTGTGCGTGCGTGCGTGCGTACGTGCGTGCGTGCGTGCGTGCGTGCGTGCGTGCGTGCGTGCGTGCGTGCGTGCGTGCATGCGTGCGTGTGTTTATCGTGATGCATATACGCATTATATTTCGCTCTAGCTGAAGCCAATCTAGGGGAACCAATGGGAAAATCCACTTTTAGCTATGCCACTCCCATCTTTAGCTACGCTCCGCCAAGGATTTGTCCGTGTTGGGATCGACTCCAGCCATAAAACAGTAATTAAGCTGTTGAATACTCTGAAACTAATTTTCTTGGGTGCTGTTGCTGCCTATGCCAGATATTCACAGAATGATTATTAAGTGGTAGAGACAAACAATTCGTACAAATTGATGGATAAGTAAGCCAATCATGACGGGAATAAAGGCGACATTTAATACATATTATTATTGTGACGTCAACCTACCTAGGGCGTAATTAAGTATGGCGTTATAGACTTGATGGAGATTCATCAATTGAATGCAGATTTAGAGAGAAAGGCATGCCTATAGCAGGCACATACCTGATAGTGTACGTCACTGCATCACGGCCCGCTATTAGCCGAGTAGCTGCCCAGTAACATGCATTATCCGCACTGGATCATTTAAACGTGATCTCTAAATGTAGATGGTCACGGGATAAGCTGCTTGCTATATGGAATGACATTTGGCGTCATAAAATGCTGCTTATTTATCACAGGTTGGTCTAATACATTGCATTATCGTGCAATAAAGGAATATCTCGATCAAGTCTATGATGTCGTAATCAATAACGTGTAGGCTGACATCACAATCAACTACGTAATCAATGACCAGTGGCGTAGCTAATACTGTCAGCTGTACGTATTGTATATCTTTACTATTTAATAGAAATTCTGTTTAATATTTTGAAACAAATTTGACTGGGCGCAGTCAAATTAGTTTCAAAATACTCAGCAGCTTTCCTGTATAGTTTTCTGGAAATTGAGAGTCAGTGAGTCCAGCGTCCAATCGATCCCAATACGAGGAAAGTGTGGTTGGAACTTAACTAGAAATGGATGGGACATAGCTAAAAGTGGATTCATCCATTGATCGTGATGCTGGTAAGAATATATAGTTTAGCAATTACACCAACCATGCATATCAAAATGGATTAAGGCAAGCGTCACGGTTATTCACAATCAGTTATTTCTACAATTGTAGTAATTATTACACGATTTACAAGAAGCTGATTTTGAAGTGTGTGCGTGCGTACGTGCGCACGTGCATGGGTTCGTGCGTGCGTGCGTGCGTGCGTGCGTGCGTGCGTGCGTGCGTGCGTGCGTGCGTGCGTGCGTGCGTGCGTGCGTGCGTGCGTGTGTGCGTGCGTGTGCGTGTGCTGAATAATCATCAGTATAACTTTGATATCTTTTCTTTCCCATAGAGGATGGTGTTTGCCTCTCCGTATGTACCATTATAATAAAACGCTGATCTGCTTGATCTTGTCGCCAGCTGAGCAGTCTTCAGTTAGGTCTTAGAGCCCTTGGACGTTTTGCTTGTGATATATACAGCCATCCAGAATACGACAAAATATCGATGAATATTGTTGAGTTTTAGAAACTTTTGGATATGATAAGGAAGGACTCCACACAACTTTGTCATATCTTAGATAATCTTGTCCATTGGTCGTATTCTGGAAATGTCCAGCAATTTTCAGTCACATCGGGTTATAGCTTGACATATCTTACCGAATCACATGAACTCGTATTGTGAGAGAACAAATAAGAATTTTATGCGAATGGGCATGTCTTTTCCACAAAAGTTTCAAAATATTCACCATCTTACCTGAATAGTTCCTTTGAATTTGCGATTCTTCTTATTCAGGGCCCAATGAATATAAATCGGTCCCAGCGCGTGTACAGCATCGACAGATCATACCTAGAAATGGACGTGGTATAGCTAGAAATGGGCGGAGTATAGCTCGAAATTTTTATCAATGTAATAAGAAGAGGACAATGCAAATATAATCTCCATAGAAGAACTTGTTCATTAAACATCACCTACATTTTCATTATAGCAGTGCAATATTCACGCAATTATTCCAAATAACCTAAAATCGCAACTGTGGTGAGACAAAGCATTTATCATATCTGCAAGTCAGGCAAACAAAGGATTACAACACACAAAGTGTGGATTTTATATATGACTTCTTTTTCACATGGTCAATTCATCACCGTGTCTGGGAACAAAGCATTATTAGAAACACGCATTCAACGAACGATGGGGATTGCCTACTCGTGATTCTATGGAATTCATGTCAATAGAAAAATAAATCGGTAATATAGTTGTTTTCACTGTAAGAGAATGCAATAATATTATTGTTAGTTTGTTTTCGGGAGTGGCTTTGTCGGAAATTACACAACTTTATTGCTAACATATTATCCGGTTTATGACAATGGCATGCAACTGCGAAAGAGCATCCAATCCGGGCATTGATCCTCTAAAACACACCCGGTCTTTCCCGCTAAATCAATGCATTTTTCAAACAAGAGAATATTGTGAAATAACTCACTGGCATCAATTGTTGTTTAGGTGGGATAAGTTTCTTGTGTAATGCCTATCGGTGACGTATAATGCAGCTTTATGATGATTAATGCTGCCTAGCTCTAAAGGACATACGTCGCTAAATTGTCTCTTCTTGGTGGGAATGGACCTTTCCGGTTTTAGCTATGCCCCGCCCATCTCAAGTTAAGCTCCACCCACACCTCGCTCGTGTTGGGATCGATCGATCTCTAAACACCCTGACTATCAATTAAAAAAACCCTACACGGGTAAGCTGTTGAATATTTTGAAATTAATTTGACTGGGTGCTGTAGTGCGCCCAGTCAAATTAGTTTCAAAATATTAAACAGCATGTTCATTAAATAGCAAAGAATTACAGACATACAATTCATACAACGTGTCGAGTATTTGAGATTTAATGACGGTCTATATGGAACGCTTTGTGACGTAATGATTGTGACGTCATCATGCACGCGCTGAGCTGATTATAACGTCATACGAAGTCAGATAATGGATGGATACTCTGGAAAGGTGAATTGTGTATCAGCGCTATGCTGGTTATAACCATTGCAAGATTGACTCGTCCAAATAAAATTCAAAGTGGGCGGGCTTTCCTAAGTCCCACCCCTCGCCGCTCTGGTTTCTACGTATATGGTGTCTGATTCTCTCAATGCCAACTCTATATCTTTCTTCTTTTTTGTTTTGGAATTGAGATACTGGTAATACTGAGATGATATGATAAACACCACTAGTGCTTTTGGCTATGATAAATTTCATCTGAAGTCACGTGATAGCGATTCTTAAGGAGTGGTGGTCGTATAATCTCTAGCAAGTACAGAAACGTGTTCGTTATTTGTCAGCTTTGTTTCTGTTATACGTCTTTTAATATTTTAATGGACATTCCTAGATACAGTAGGCCTAAAAGATATTTCTAACAGACACGATTGAAGAACCCTTTAACCGCCCGCCGACCCGAATGCACGCACGCGCGCACTCAACCACCTACACGCGCATAACACATGCTCGCACGCATACACACGTGCACGCATGCGTGCTCAATTTCACGCACACACGCGCACAACTGGTTGTTTCTTAGTAGGCACTTTAGGTAGAAGGCTAGATCAACGACAGCCTATGGCATTAACCTGTTCAAGATTTAATATCACAGTATCGATATTTTGGTGTAGTAAGCAGTCGAATGCGTTTGACATGAATAGCTTACTGAAAAAATGCATTGCCTCAAATGGCTGAACGTGTTAGTGGAAGAATAAGGTTATACAACGAACTTTAATAGTATGCCACTTATCGAAAGGGCATATACAATAATGCTGGAGCTTATAAACAATAGCATAATCTATCAATTAAGGATGTGACGTCATAATCAAGTAGGTCTACGTCACATGCATGTTGGCGTCACAATAATAATTGATTAGGACGTCGTATGATTGACTGAGAAACTGTATTCCGCCATTAAGTTAGGAATACAGCCGTCAGAAAAGCTAGGCGTACATTCAACCAAGACAACCAAGAAAGCCAGTGACATACCTCAGACAAATCCCATCTTGTGTTTGAAATATCTATTGTGTGCTAGCCATACCTGTTGTATGACAAGCGTTATAATTTATAAAGGGAATATCCTGTGATACGTAGCGTTTCCTTGTAACAGTCATATCTAGCTTGCAGTCGGAAAATAACTGACGTGTTTTACAGCCTCTAAGCTCAACTGGGATGCTCATATCGTAGTTGCATAACACAGCCATAAAGTACACACGATGCCAGCTATACGGCTGTGCGGTAATCTCTGACAAGCAAACGAAATGCCGAAGGACACGCTAACAAATGAATTACTGTGAAAACAATCATACTACTGATTATTTTATTTTTCAATTAACAACAACTCGAGAGAAATCCTAGTAGACAGTTTGTGCATGAATGTGTTTTTGGAATAAGATGGTATTCCCAGGTGTCGGTGATGAATAGACTCGTGTGTAAAGGAAGCCATATATAAAATCCAACATGTGAGACGCAATCCTTTGTGTGGCTGACTGAGAGACATGGCGGGTGCTTTATCTTAACACAGTTTATGTTATGTAGAATAATGGAGGAATCAAGTTTTTCGATCCATCATATGACGTCATAATCAACTACGTCCCACATATGCTGACGTCATAATAAATTACATGAACGATTCGACTTAGTCCGTCTTCAGCGCTCAATAGCCCGTCAGGTTATACGAATTGTATGTCTTTACTATTTAATAAACATGTTGTTGAATATCTTGAAACCAATTTGACTGGACGCTGTTCCTGCTATAGGCAGCAACAGCACCAGGATGCAAAATCACCCGGTCAAATTAGTTTCAAAATATTCAATAGCTTACCTGTATAGTTTTCTGGAAATTGAGATTCATAGAGTGCAGGGATCGATCGATCTCAACATGTGCAAAGCATTGGCGGAGCTTAGCTAGAGATGGGCGTGGTATAGCGAAGACAGGATTCCTGAATTGTCCTGAATATTGCACCCATTAAAAACAATGCCGATGATGTTGTTCGATGCGTAAATTTATATCGAGATTGTTTGTTCGTTAGCGCTCTGAAGGGATTCAAGGAATGTTTTGTCTATGTATCACATTTCCTTCTACCTGAATCACATTATGAAGTTAATCGAGAGGAAAATAGAATACAAATTCTTTTGGGAATTTGAGACCCGTCACCCCCCCCCCCATCCCGACACACACACACACACACACACACACACACCTCAACTCCTAATTCCCACCCCTTCAACAATCACCACACACCCGCCCGCGCTCACGCCCGTTCGCACGCACGCACGCACACACGCACGCACATATCCGCATGCACACAGCCGCTCATGCACGCACACGCGCACAGACGCACGCACACAACGGATTGTTTCTTGTTAGGCACTAGAACTAGAACGCTCGATTAACGACAGACTATGCCATTAACCTGTTCAAGATTTAATATCCTAGTATCGCTATTTCCGTGCCATAGGAAGAAACAGCACCCAGTCAAATTAGTTTCAAAATGTTCAACAGCTTTCCTGTATAATTTTCTTGAAATTATTAGTTATGGCGTCCCGAGATCGATCGATCCCAACACAGACGACGCGTGGGAAGATCTTAACTAGGGATGGGCGGGGCACAGCTAAAACTGGAAAGGTCCATTGTCTGTATTGTACTGCTAATCCTTGGATATGTTCCAGGTGTATTAGCTCAATATCAACCTCCTAAAACCCAGAATCATTAATGCCAGAATAAACCACGTCAATTTAAATTGTATTGATCGATAACAAGGACATATAGTCAATGGAAGGGAGATGAAAAAGATGTACAGATAGAAATCTAGAAAATTGAACTATATTGCCGCTGACCAATTGGCCTGCAGATTTTAGCGTTGTACAAAGTGGTAATGACAATCATAATATATTGCCCTAGCATCAGCGCGTAGATTTATGAAGAACATCCAAAATCAATGCAATAAATATATTATTTCATTTTCGCTGTAGAAGACAAATTTATTATCGTTTATTTCTAAGGATGTCTGATGAGTGCCCCCTCGTGAGATGGAAGCCATGTGTAAATCTAACCTCTTTGATGTAAATATAGGTCCTTGTAGCTTCAGATAAAATTGACCATGTTTGACATCATTATTGTTTCAGTAGCGTCCACTATGATGGGCAAGTTATTACGATTGTTGTCAGACTTGGCTATATCGTATATGTTTTGGACCAAATGATGGAGGTTATTTAAAACGGGGTGATTATAATTCTGCGTACGTGCTTGCGCACGTGTGAGCGCGAATGTGCGTGCGTTGGCGTGCGTGCGCGTGCGTGCGTGCGCGTGTGTGTACGCATGCGTACGTGTGTGCGTGTGTGTAAGCGTGCGCGTGTGTATGTAGATTTCTGTGAGTGCGTGCGTGCGGGGGGCGGGCGGGCGGGCGGAGTGAGTGAGTGAGTGAGTGAGTGAGTGAGTGAGTGAGTGAGTGAGTGAGTGAGTGAGTGAGTGAGTGAGTGAGTGAGTGAGTGAGTGAGTGAGTGAGTGAGTGAGTGAGTGAGTGAGTGACTGAGTGAGTGAGTGAGTGAGTGAGTGAGTGAGTGAGTGAGTGAGTGAGTGAGTGACTGTGTGTGTGTGTGCGTGGGGGTGGCTGGGTGGGTAGGTGGGTGTGCGTGCGTGCGCGTGTGTGTAAAACATGTCAGATATTTTCCGACTAGAACTAAGCTAGATATGACTGTTACACGGAAACGTGTATCACACGATATTCACTTTATAAATTATAACGCTCATCATATAACAGGTAAGACTATAACACAATACATATTTCAAACACAAGATGGGATTTGTCTGATGTAAGTCACTAGCTTCATTGGTTGTGTTGGTTGAATGGACTTATATTTTTTCCGACGGCTGTATTCGTAACATATTATCCACCTTTAATATGGAATTTAATAGAGAAATCCAGTTTCTCAGTCAATCATATGACGTCATAATCAGTTATTATTGTGACCTCAACCTACACGTGATGTAGGCCTATGCGATTATGACATCATTGACTTAATTGATGGATCATGCTATTGTTTATAAGCTCGAACATTATTGTTTCGATAAGTGATATAATATTAAAGTTCATTGCATAACCTTATTCTCCCACTAACACTTTCAGCCATTTGAGGCAATGTATGTGTTAGTACGCTGTTCATTTCAATTGCCCCTCCTGCTTGCTACGCCAAGGGGGCGGGCATGTTGTGGTGATGGTGTTTGGGGAGGGGTGTAAGGGAGAGTGTGATTCCCAAAATTAAAGGTTTCTTCGATCGTGTATGTTAGAAATATGTTTTACTGTATTGAGGATTTAAGATTAATAGATTCACTTACGCCCAGTGTGTGATTGCAACTTTATCTAAGAACAATTAGGAATCATTAAAATGATAGGTGTATGATTGCATGAATACCTAGCGCTTTAAGTAATTCTTTAGTCGACACATATATGTAGAAACCATGGCGACGAGGGCGGGGGTGGGGGGACACCTGCCTATTTTGAATTTTATTTTGAAGAATAAATCTTGCAGTAATTATAACCAGCCTACCACTGATAAAGAATTCCCTACAGGAAGAGACTATTTAGCGAATTATATCTGCCCTACATACTTTAGAGCTAGATAGCGTTACTCATCATAGAACAGCATTATATGTCACAGATACAGGGGTGAGACAAGAAAAGTGCCCCACCTAAACAACTAATGATGCCGGGGAGTTATTTCATATCTCATGTCTGAAATATGTATTGATTTATTTTACTTTCTGGTATATGGCGAGAGAATAAATGGATCATTTTGAGATATAAGCCGTTTTCTTCTAACCTTCATATTTAGCTTACGAGCGGGAAAGACCGGGTGTGTTTTAGAGCGCCAATGCCAGGATTGGATACTCTTTTTGTAGTTGTATGACATTGGCATAAAGGGCATACTATGTAGGCAATACACTTGTGTAATACCCGACAAACCGAATACCGAAAACAAATTCACAATAATATTATTGCATTCATATACAGTGAAAACAACCATATTACTGATTATTATATTGCTCGATTGACATCAATTCTATAGAATCACAAGTAGGCAACCCCCATTGTCTGTTGAATGCGTGTTCCTAATAGTGTTTTGTTCCCAGATACGGTGATGAATTGACCATGTGAAAAAGAAGTCATATATAAAATCCACACTTTGTGTTGTAATCCTTTGTTTGACTGACTGGCAGATATGATAGGTGCTTTGTCTCACCACAGTCGCTATTTTAGTTTGTGTGGAATAATTGCGTGAATATTGCGCTGCTATAATGAAAATGTAGGTGATGTTTAATGAACAAGTTCACCTAGGGAGATTATATTAAGAACGTTCTCTTGTTATTACGCTGATAATACATGAAATCTATATACGTACCACCTTTCACTGCATTGGAACCACCTTATGGAATATATAGAGAAGCAAATAGAATACATAATTTTGCAATACAAATCAAACTAATTGTTGGTGTTGGTACTGGCATAATAACTAGGCATTTTATACCAAAATGGGGTACGGTCAATGTTTTATATTTGACCTGAAGCATAATTAGACAAGATTGATATGTGTGTGCTTGCGTGCGTGCGTGCGTGCGTGCGTGCGTGCGTGCGTGCGTGCGTGCGTGCGTGCGTGCGTGCGTGCGTGCGTGGATGCGTGCCTGCGTGGGTGGGTGGGTGGGTGGGTGGGTGGGTGGGTGGGTGGGTGGGTGGGTGGGTGGGTGGGTGGGTGGGTGTATGGTGCTTACGTGCGTGCGTCCGTGCGTCCGCGCGTCCGCGCGTGCGTGCGTGCGTGCCTATGTACGTGTGCGCGCGAGCGTGCGTGTGCGCATATGTGTGTACATGCGTGTGTGCGTATCCGTGTTTGCGTGTTTGTGTATGTGCGCATGCGCTCATAGGCGCATACATGCCTGCGAGTACCGACATATGTATGTGCTTGCGTGCACTTAAACACACACATATGCACAAATTGTAGCCTGTTCCGCCGAAGAAGAAAAATGTTGCATTACACTTTATATATTTATCATTTGGCTTACCATGTACAGAGAATTGTCTAGTTATTGGTTGCATGTATCATGTCAAATCACAGTGCAGGACAAATCGCCATGTATACAATGTATAATAATCTTACTTCAATGGTTCTATATCAAATCAGTAAATGTGCACGGGTAGAAATAAATACGATCCATAGATAAATCCATCATTCCCATTGCGTAATAATGCAAACTGCAATAAAAAGCTAAATATAGTTCCCATCATTTGATTTATTCATGAAATGATATCAATTCACCATTCGTTGTCTAGTGGTGATCTGCGGACAGACGCGTGTGTGACAGGTACTAAGATTGGTTAATTAGAACATCATCATTACAGACACATCACTTAGCCCTTTGAACCCTGAAATCACAGTATTTCAATTTCAAAGTAACTGTACAAGAAACATGTTGAATATTTTGAAACTAGTTTGACAGGAATCTGTTGCTTTATTGAATTATAAATCATGTAAATATTTAATATAACTCATCTGCTATGGTGAATAATATTTGGGTGCCAAATGATGGTGGCTGTTTATGATAAGTGATCTCATTACCACATCTTTTGGCTCATCTTTTGGCTCCAAAAGCCAATGCGTACTACAGACAAGATAATTTACTCCCTCTAGCAGCATACTACTGCTACTATAATGGAGTTAGACATGACCAATCTTGTACGAATCTAAGATAGACCACGTTTACAACTGAAAGGTCATGACTTCAATTTTGCTGGATGACATCCAACAGCGATCGTTGCAAACAATTACTAATTTTCATTTCCTAGTCGAAAACACCATAACATATTTATTATTACTTCGTTTCCGGGTGTTCTTCCTAAATTGACTCGCCGCGTTAATGGTGATATATTATGCGAGCCATTATCATGTTGTGCAACTGTGAAATGAGGATAGGCAGTTATCCAGTCTTCTTGTGGGATTCTTTTCATTGATTCCATCTTTATTATTGAACAATGCAATTACCATTGGAAATGCACATGCTGCCTGTAGTAGTGCTGAATATTAGGACGTTAACTGTTAAGCTACTCAATCAGAAACATATCCAAAGATTATCTCTATGATACAGGCTCGTCATTAATGAGTTTATCCGTTAGTAGCATGGTATCACATTCTGTGTTGCCTGGTGAAAATTATGCCACTTTTCTTAAGATAATCTCATGCACATATTCTATTTTAAAGTAGCAACATTGGGTGATTGTACAGATATGATTAGTTCCACCATTCATGCACTCGCCATCCCATTACTAACACAATAATATTTAAGGAGTTTATAGAGATTCAATGACAAAAAGATGAGCGAATGAATGCGTACAGATGGTATCTGGCCAGTTAACATCACGAGAAGGAACGTAACCAGCCAGATCGAATATGCAACATATGCAACATATGAACTGTTGACTTGCCAACTAAAAATTATATTAATTTGTACGGAGTGAAGTCATCATATGCTACGATTTATTTCATTTCATTACATCGAGGTACACAATTTAAACGTCTAAACGTATACAACTTAAATAATTTTACTTTCTTGCATTTTGGTATGAATGCGCACCTTTGAGCAAAGATCGGATACGCTGTCAAAGTAAATCATATTCGATGTATCGTTATACAAAATCTGAATTCTACAAGTCAAATTTGTCAATGATTCTCGCAGTCAAACTGATTAGCTCTGATTACGCCATATAGGTTACTATCATGTATGTTATAGACTTGGCGTCCTGGATTTAGATAATCAGACGCTTTTGTTGCAAAATCGACCTCAGGCACCAGATAGTGTTGAATTCATGTGCTGAGTTCATCGCATCAAAATTCATTAGAATTAGAGCTGGCTAGATCTTTTATTAATGAAATAATTGAGTTCATGATGCAAGTACATTCAAGTCTCAAATCCTAGGTAAATTCTCCCAAATTATGCGTTAATTCCTCGGTTATTGAACTCAACATAATTTAGCAATTAATGTTGCAAGCTAGGCATATGCTAATTTGTGTATTTCATTTCTTGATTCATGATGGCTATTGAAACCAGATTATATCTATTACTAGGAAAAGGTCCAATACTTACGACTTATGCAGCTCTGTCACTAATGTCAAGAATTTCACTGACAGATTAAGAGGCTGGCATACTGATTAACAGACTGACTTGTACTGGTTACCAGTCGAAAATAAAAATGACAGAAAATCGGTCAAATATTTCGAATATAGTTTCAAACGTGGTAGTTCCGATCCCAGGATGGTTTATCATAAGGAATATTCGTTACCTCACCAGACCGTCGACTTACGCCAATAACGCTGGTTACTGAGCCGCTATTGGGTCAATAACTGGCTGGATTGGCCTAATGAGTATTTTATGGTAGTTTGAGCTTATCTTTCATGTCAATCTCATTCACCGCTTCAGCAATAACAGAGCAACAGGTTCCATCCACATAATTGTCTAGTTTTGATTAAAATATCTCATATAAAGAACGTATGGCATCTGGGATGCCGTGATTAAAAGATTAATACAATTTCTGATTCCGATCTGTCAGTCAAGTAAATGACGTCATAGTCAATTACGTCGCGTAGGCTCGCTTCACAATTACAATTGACGTAAATACTCCGTCTTGAACCTGGAATCCTCAGTCAGTTGTACGAATTGTATGTCTTTACTATTTAGTAAACATTTTGTTTAATATTTTGAAACTAATTTTAATTAAGACTAACAGAAAGACAGACCGGCCAACTTGTACTAGCTGTGATTCGCGACTAAAATAGTTGATTTTGATCAACATAGACAAATCAACAAATGTAAACACATGTCTTTGTGTGCATTTTGTAGACTAGGTTCTGTTTGCGCTCTAAGTGCATAATGTCACAAGCATTCTGAGATATGTAGGCCTACTGGAATTCGCTGCCTTTTTACACTGGCTTTTCACCGCCATGGATGAAGTAACACGCGCATAATAAATGTATCCAAGCTTTAAGTCGAAGGGGGAGCTCGGACCATAGGTGGCACATATACTCTTATGGCACCATAGTGAATCTGCTCTGTCCAAGAAATCGGTTAATCAACAATGCTATTTGGAACCATTGTATATCCACAGGAGATGACTAATGTAGGTCAATATGATATGCTCAACAGATAACATATCTGGCAAGACAATGAAGGAGGTATAGCCATTTCCAAACTACATTCCAAAATGTGGCCACCTCTTTACAAAAATAAATAATGCTCAGTTGATAAATAGATTATACTAATTTTACTGGAATCTGTTTCTAGCAATGTCAATTTTATAAGTGTTTTTCTTGTTTGAGTTGGAATTCAGATACTGATATTTCGCAGAAGGATACATAAATGCATTGTATTTGATAATTATAAGTATATCGCATAATGTTCCGACCTGCGAGGATAGGCCAGAGCATGACAGCACCTTTACTAGAGGATTCACAGACTAACTAACGCCCGGTGTTTAATTGAAAATAGATATAGGAAAATATCAAGCTTAGGAATTCTACATATTCATAGTTGTACGACTGTATGAGGCCAACTGGGCAAAGGTTTGACTCACCCAGCTTTGGGCCTATCACTCAGAGTGTGCAGGGAATGGCTTTTGAGAGGATCTAATTTTCAAATTTCTACTTGTTTACTAAGCGAGGATACCCGATCCGCAGTGCAACCGAAATGTATATCTTACTAGGCTTATGTTACAATGCCATTAATTGGTCATGCTGGACAGATACAGCAGCTGGACAGTCATAACATGTATGTAGTCTTGATGCTTCGTCTCAACGTATTCAGCTTATCCCGAGTTAAACCGTATGGAAAATGAAATTCAGCAGGCAAGCAGTTAATCATCATTCACCTGCAGAATAATTCGCCAAAACAGGCAACAGCCACTTGTGGGACAAATTAAAATCATTATTCCCCCGACCCAACTAATGACGCGAGTGTGTTATTTCAGACAAAACACAGCTTTGACTTAAAATATTATTGATTTATTTCCCCTGCTCCTGTATGGCGAGAATAATAAATGGACCATCATGAGAAACAAACACAGGGTCTTCTTGTAACTGTCATATCTAGATTACAGTCGCGAAAGATTGGGTGTTTTTTATACCATCTACGCTCAACTGGGATGTTCGCCTCGCAGTTGCATATCATAGACATAAATAACAGAAATTGTCGGATATAAGGCTGTGTGGCAATATCTAGCGATCAAACACAATGCCAATAACAAACCACTACATATTTTGTTACACTCTCCTCGGAAAAAAGACAGCCATATTACTGATTATTTTATCTTTGGATTGAAATTCATAGAATAACAAGAAAGTAATCCAGATGTTCAGCTCGAATATATGTTTGGAATATCTTCCCAGATGTAGTGATGAATGGATCCGTGTGAGAAAGGGTGCTTGCATGCGTGTGTCCGTAGGTGCGTGCGTGTGTGTGACCTTGAGAGGAATACGCATGACACACATTCATATATCCTATCTGTAACAGTCTGAAACATATCACGTAGAACATAATAAAAATATAAATATAAGAATCTCAATCATGGTGGCACTGCTAAGAAGTGATACAAGAGAAAGCATATTGCCAAAGAACGAATACAAAATTTTCATACGCACACGCGCATGCCCACGCCCATGTACGTACGTAGGCACGCACATACGCACACGCGCACGATTTATCTAATTATCATCTAGGTACGGAAGTGACAGCATATGAATAAAACATATTATTGACTTTACCTCATTTTGCTCGAATATGCTTAGATATTTTGTATGTGTACCATAACGAACAATTACATTGTTTTGCATTATAACGGTCTGTATTCTCGTTGCTTGTCTATTATTTCCATAGAGTCTTCTTCTGACATTCCATAGAGTGATCCCGGTACAGAGAAAAGTGACACATAGATATATCATTTATCTTTTATTATCAGCGTAATAACAAGAGAATAATCTAGATATAATTTCCCTAGATGGACTCATTCATTCAAATAACACCACATACAATTGTCTTATAATAGTGAAATTTGCACGACAATTATCCCACATAGACTAAAATAGCGACTCCTGTTAAATGGAGCACCAATTATCTCTGCCAGTCAGTCACACAAAGGATTACAAACACAAAGGTTGGATTTTATATACCATTTCATGTTCACAATCGTCCATTTATCACCATATCTGGGGACAAACCAACATTCATAACATACATGTATATTCAAGTGGCAGATGGAGATTAGTTTCTAACGATTCTATGGAATTCATGTCCATCCAAAAATAAAATAATCATTTAATATGGTTGTTTTCATATGATATATATAAATATATATGGGTGGGTGGGGGTCGTTTAAACTTGTAATTGGGGTGTTCTTCCCTAGGGGAAACATGAACTCTAAAAGTATCCCGACACTTTGAGTGATGGCTACAATGTTAGGTGAGTTATTTCCCACTCTGCCACTAGTCTCTACATGTATGCTCCAAGTAAAGATCTACTTAATACAGTTTTGCTTAATTAAATCATACAACAATCATTATTCAGATTTCCTACGTTTGATATTTTTTATGTCGATTTTCAATTAAACACATGGCCGTAATTACCCCTTTAATCTTCCCGTAAAAAAACGTGCTTTCAGTCTGTGACCTATCCTAGCAGATCAGAGCATTATGATATCTGCTGGAATGGTGTGTCAATACCCATGATGCCGCACGTTACTCGGCCAGTACTGGGCAAATATGGGGACTTATGTGTGCGATATTGGTCCCGTATCGGGCTACCGGCTTATCAACCTACATTTATGTCTCCCTCTCCAAAATAGTATTAAGCCTATAACTATCCTGTCCTATATTGGCAATGGTTCGAGAAAGCATTGTTGATTAACCTATTCGTAGAAATGAGCAGATTCATTGGGGGGGGGGGCAATGTGTGTAAGTATGTCAAATATGGTCCGAGATCCCTCTTCTTATGGCTTAGATACATGTGTATGTGCTTGTCGTTTCATCCATGGGGGTGAGAAACGTGTTTAAAATGACACCTAATTCTGTTGCATATGTCAATGTCACAATGGCGAAACACACACACACACCAATCTTTGCTTTTATTGATGTTTGTATGTTGATCAATATCAACTAATTTAGTTACGAGTCACGACAAGTACAAGTTTGTCTATCGTTATCTCTGTCGGCCTGGCTGTCATATCTTTGAATCTTTGCAGGAGGGATCGTTGTCCCAACAATAGCGTGGTCGGACTTGCTTTCATATTTCCCTAATTGTAGTAATATGTTCATCACGACATTTTCGATGCAACACGTTCTTTATAATCTTTATAACCGTATACAAAATAATTTAAAAATTCTGTGAACCGGAGTCCATAGCTCAGTTAGTTCTGAAACAGTGACTGAGATTGTCATGGAAGCTACAGTTAGACTATCTTGATAAACCTGTTACTGGACTGGTTCTGGAGCAATAACGGGCCAATACAGCCCGGTATCGGCCAGGTCCCAGCCCAGTAGCCTGAATTATCAGCGTACTCCTGCATCCTGGTGATATAACGATTTTTCTTTACAATGAATAATCGCGGGATCGGGGACTAACATTTTTGGAAATATGTTTAAAATATTTGATCGATTTCCTGTACTTTTTCTTTGCAAATTGCGCGAAGTTCTGACAAAGATGCACGAGCTGCAATTATAGCGCATGCCAATTCTCCTAGTAATCGATATACTTTGCTTTCAACATCTATTATGATTCAGGAAATGAAACATACATTTACAACATGTGCTTAACTGGCAACATTAATGGAGGAATCCGATCAGTTACTCAAGTATATGAGGACATACTCAAATATTATGTACGCTGACGTCAACATACATTATGTCTTATTTACCTCTGTCATGGACATGGAAATGCCCGTCAAGTGTACGAATTCTATGTCTTTGATGTATTTACTATTAACTAACCATTCATAGGCAGCAATAACACTCAGTCAAAGTAGTTTCAAATAGTCAGCAACTTACTGGTATAGTTACCATGAAACTGATATTCGGGAAGTTCAGGATTCAGGGTCGATACATCGATCCCAACATGCGATAAAAGGTGTGCAGAGCTTAACGAGAAATAGGCGGACATAGCTAGAAATCAATCCCTCTCTCGTTAGCACAGGCTGAGTTCAATAAACAATAAATTATGACTTAATTTGGAACAATGGAGGATTCTAGTTTCCTAGTCACTCACATGACGTCATAATGAACTACGTGACGTGTAAGATGACGGCATAGCTAAGTTTGTCACGAACGCTTAATTGATGACGTACTAGCCGTTGTTGTATGAATTGTATGTCTTTACTATTTACTAAACATTCTGTTGACTATTTAGAAATAATTTGACTCTGCCCTGTTGCTGCAATTGGCACACAGTCAAATTTGTTTCAAGATATTCAACAGCTTAGCTGTATTTTTTTAATGGAAATTGAGATTCAGCGAGTGCATGGATCGATTGATCCCAACACAAACAAAGCGCAGTTGGAGCTTAGCTGGAGATGAGTGGAAAACTGGGTTCTTCGATTACGCCAGTGTGTGAGACTTGAATGTACTTGTATCATTATCTCAATTAATCAAAGATCTCGAAAACTCTACGTCTAGTGTATTTTGATGTGATGAATTCAACACGTATGACTTCAACACTATCTGGTGTCTGAGGACGATTTTACAATAATCACACACATTCAAGTCTATTTATTTAAACTCAAGACACCGATTATCATCCATGACAGTAACCAATTTGCTATAGCCAGAGCCAATCTGTTTGACGGTTATTGATAAATTTGACGTATGAAATTCAGATTGTGTACAGATATACATCGAATACGAATTACTCTGATAGTGTAAAGGAGCTTTGCTTAAGGGCAGAATTAGGGTATAGTTAAATCTTCATAATATTATCCCTGTGCCTTCTGAATCACAATATTCACTGTAGGTAGTTTTCTGTAGATTTGTTAATTTGTTTATTTAGCAGGACAATGTCACGAATGCGAGCAATGTATGGAAAGTATTCTATTTAACTGAAACATATATTTCATACATAAATTCTAAACATTTTGATTTACATGTTTTTCCGACTTACATACCTGAGTTCACAGAACCCCAAATTCAATGTAAATATATAGCTAAGCTGTTTAACATTTTGAAACATATTCGGCTGGATGCTGTTGCTGCCGTTGGAATTAGTTTCAAAATATTAAACAAACTATTTATTAAATTCATATTTCCAGAGTACCCGCCCATCATATGACGTCATAATGAACTGCGTGATCGGTACAATGACATCAAAATAAATGACGTCATGAATGACGTCGATAAGTACGTCACGAACGCATGTTTGAAGACGGTCTATGCATTGTTGTACAAATTGTTTGCTTGTACTATTTAATAAATATTCCGTTGAATATTTTGAAACTAATTTGAGTGGGCGCTGTTGCTGCCATAGGCAGCAACAGCACCCAGACAAATTAGTTACAAAATATTCAATAGCTTCACTGTGTAGTTTTCAGGAAATTGATAGCTAGAGCATTTGGGGATCGATCAATCCCAACACGGCGAGGTGTGGGTGGAGCTTAGCTAGTGATGGGCGAGGCATGGCTAAAAATGGAATGGTCCATTACAAGTCCATCAAAGGCATTCATTTCGTACACTTGACAGAATTTTGATTTGCATGGCATAGTTATGGTACGTCATTATGATTTTGAGATCATAATTGTGATATCAGCTACCTAGTGATGTAATTGATTATGACGTCAGATGCCTGAGTAACACATCGAGTCCTTCAATTCACGCTTCCAGAGTATCCATCTATCGTCAGACGTCATATGACATCACAATCAGCTAAGCGATGTTTATAATGACGTCATAAGCATTACGTCACAAATGATTCTATATGGCCAGTCTTTAACTCTTAATATCCAGACATGTTGTACGAATTGTATGTCTCCGCTGTTTAATAGGCAGCAACAGCACCCAGTCAAATTAGTTCCAAAATATTCAATAGCTTAGATGTATAGTTTTCTGGAAATTGATACTAAGAGAGTTCAGAGATTGATCGATTCCAATACCAGCGATGTGTGGGTGGAGCTTAGCTAGAGATGGGCGGGGAATAACTAAAATGGAAAGGCCCATTGCCCTGGATATTTCACGACCAGATTGTGAATGTTCCCATGATCATTTAATTGGAAGAAATTCATTGATGGAAATCATACACAGACCATTAACTTGTCCTGTGATTTTCTGACGAAAGGCTGAGATAAACATGATTAATTCCCTCTATTTTAGCTCAATGATGAATATGAAAATGCGACTATGTAAAATCGAAAACATTGTGTTGTGCATTGGGTGGAACTCTCAATTGTCAACCTCTACATAATTAGCAGCAGAATTCATGTGAATATCGGAAACACTTACTTATGTGATAAGTACACTCTCAAATTCGTTGCGAATTTGTATCATTCTTACCGGGCTCGTTTTATAAGATCTCATTTAGATCTAATATTCCAACGGGGATCTTACTAAACCCATGTGAGAAGTTTTAGCATTACAGATTACATGAGATGCCTTATAACAATTATGGTTCCAAGACGTCAATCACACAAAGGCTGCTTCACATGTGATAGGGATTGTAAAAAGAGCTTCTTTTGGAAGTAACCCAAGGTGAGCACCTGTTAGCATGCCTTTGCAGTGTGAATGGTACATCGTGCCATCTAAACAGTTCATATGATACATACTCACTCTGGCTGGTTCTGTTCCTTCTCTTGATGGTAGCTGGCCAGATACGATCTGTAAGCATTCACGCACTAATCTTGCTGTCATTGAATCTCTATAAACTTCGTAAATGATCATGTCTTAGAGACACGAATGCATGAATGTATGACTCGTATCAGTAGAATCAGTCAATGTAGCAATATTATTTTTAATCGAACGTGTATCAGATTGTCTTACGAAGAGTGACGTAATTTGCTCTAGCCATCAATGAATGCGATATTATGCTACTGGTGAATGTCGCGCCTGTATCATCGCGGTAATCTTTGGTTATGTTCCTGATTGCTTAGCTTAACATTTAACTTCACAATAGCCAGTGCCACTAAAGTCTGAACATATCTTGCCAATGATAATTACATTGTTCAATAATAATGATGGAATTTGTGAAAAGAATCCGGCAATGAAAGGCACAATTCCAAGTAAAACACTATATTGCATTTGAATTCCTGTGCTACTGATTTTACATTTTCACAAAATGGTAATTACTCACAAAATATATCGCCAGTAAATTAGCAAAACAATTCAGGAAGAACTCCAGAAAACTAAGGAAAATAAATATATTATTATATTTTCGACTGATAAAGCAAAATTGGTAATTATTTTCAAGGATTCCTGAATGTAACCCTATGAGATTGATGGCATGGCCTTTTTGTTCCAAACATGTTACATCTTAGATTCGGACAAGATTGATGATAATCATTAGGGTATTCATTACCAGCCACAATAAGGAGGAGGTTATCAACAATATGGAGAAATCTGGCTACGATGGACATCCGGTTCTGGGGTCAAAAGATTGTGGTTCTGTAAGTCACCTCCAACTGTCGGAGAATGCAGTAATATATTTGCTAGATTATTTCTATATTCGTTTGGGGTATTAGAGATTACACATCTTTATTTCCAACATATTTATTTCTGACATATTATGCCCTTTATGACTATGACATAGTTCAAATGCAAAAAGAGTATTCACTCCGAGCATTGATGCTTTAAAACAAACGCACTCTTTCCCAAGTATACTCTAGATGCTACAGTTACAAGAAAACGGTTTATTTATGATCCATTTATTCTCTCGCCATATAACAGGAAAGGAAATAAATCATTGCATATCTCAAACAATAGAATATTGTGAAATAACTCACTAGCATCAATGGTTGTTTAGGTAGGATACTTTTCCTGTATAATGCCTGTATCAGTGACATATTATGCAGCTTTATAATGATTAATGCTGACTAGTTAGTAAGTAGGGTAGACACACCTCGCTAAATTGTCTGTTCCTGCTAGGAATTATGTATCAGCGATATGCTAGTTACAATCATTGCACGATTTATTCTGCATCAAACCCTTTCCATTATGTGAAGCCATACAATATTACCTTCTTCAGTAGGCCAACTATATAAAACGTTCTGGTACAACGTTAGAAATTAATTTGACAGGATGGGGAGACATTAACAGCTTACAATCCTATTGTCTGCAAAATATCTTATATATGTCCTGTATTCCTACATTGTACAAATTGAACCTGGTAAATTTAATGTCGTTGTTTGTTCCCACACCAGTTTCTATCTAAGAAATGACCTCCTTATGTTTATTCGGGGAGGAAACACAATGAAAATATCCAAAGTTCTAAACTTCATAAAGTTATCCTTTTTGAGATGTTCACTGCATCTATGAACTCAGTTCAAAACAGTAAACGTATGTACTCACACACAGCAGTTGAGCCACACACCTAGTCATATGTTAGACCTCCACAACTACGCTAATGCTCGAGATTGACCAATTATTTTAAAAGGATACTAATCTCATCTCAAATGTTGTCCAAATAGATTATGGTTTATAGATTCCTTATCATTCATATCCTGTCACATTTCCTTATCTGTATCACAATTATCTGCTTTATAATATGTCAGAAATTTTGAACAGTGATCACCACCATTTTGTCTCCTCAAGCGATAGTGTGTGATGCCATGGATGTGCCAATGCATTACATTCTTTATTATGTAATAGTCATCCAGTTGAATATTTTAAAAGTAATTTGACTGGAAGTTGTTGCTACTTATGCCAGCAACAACTTCCAGTCAAATTAGTTTCAAATTATTCAACAGCTTACATGTATGATTGCTTTTATACACATAGCCAAACTATAGCTGGCACCTCTATGACTGACCGTATATACCGATGCAGACACGCTGGGTTTTTTCTGATTGGTTGGAGAGTAAATAATGACAGCCATCATAGAATTTAGAAATGGATCAACATTTAGTTACTAAAGCCTGAATATCTTTCATTGTTGGAATGATAAAAGGCTTAAATGTCACGGATTGATTATGGGTGCCATCACATGAATGGTTAGTATAAGATATGGTGAGATTTCCGTTAATGACATCATAAGAAGAGAGATAGATCTGAGCATGACCTGGAAGACATGGTGACCTCCACCAGGAATGTATTGTAATCAATAAAGCTTGTGTGCTTTTCGCCCATCCCCACTCTAGTTTCTACGGAGCTACAACAAGCTAAAATTTTAGGATTCTTAATTTTAATATTTTTCTTATACCAATTTTCAATCACACACTGGCCATTAGTCAGTCTGTTAATCCTCTAGTAAACTTGCTTACTGGTCTATAGCCAATCCTAACATATATTTGATCATTTGGCTATGTGATGGGGTTGTGCGTCAATAAGATTCTGGAACAAACTATAGCAATTCACTACAAATTACTGATATCAATCAAATAGAGGGTCGTTGTTTCTCCTTTCCTCTCTGAAATACCAGTATCTCAACTCCAAGACAAACAAGATGAAAGACATTGCATTGACATCGACAGGAACAGATTCCAGTTAAGATATATTTAACCTATTTAACTAAGTATTGTCTGCATCATAAAAATTGTAGTAATCTCTCATCTAGCGTTAGCGAAAGTGCGACGATATGGGCATCCGATCTGATTGGTCAAGAGAGTGATGACATCATCAATAAATTTTTATGAATTAGGTTATGCCCCATCTTCCTCACGAAAAATGCTCGACTCTGATTGGGTGGGATAAATCCTTTCTTATTGTGGAAAAAAATGGTGGCGTGGCCTAATTCAAATATTGATGATGTCATCACTCACTTGCCCAATCAGAAGCGGACACCGATATCTTCGTCAGTTTTGGAGTCATAAATGGGTGACACATGTGGATAAATGACAGATGTAATGTGGCACGTGACAATGATTGACAGGTATAATGTGGTTTGAAGTATTTAGTGGATGTGGCGTAGGCCACCTGACAGCTGTAGGTTAATCAGCATAGATACATGTGACCTTAGCCCATGCCCCTTTCCTACAACACACAGCTGGCGCCCTATAAGCTGACCTAAACCAAGGCGACGATATGGGTATCTATGCTGATAGGCCTACATCTATCACATGACATCGGGTACGCCCACTAAAGACGTTGAACCTCATTACACCTGTCAATCACCAGCACATGCCTCATTACACTTGCCAATCATCGCCCCACATGTCACTAAATTATGTCTCTGAAACAGGCAAAGATATGGGCATCTTCTTCTGATTGGTCTCGAGAGTGATGACGTCATCAATATTTGGATTAGGCCACGCCCCATTTTTCCAGCCCGAAATGCTCCAAATTGATTGGTCAGATAAAAATGCTTTTTCTCTGGATCAATCAAATTCGAATATTTTGGCGTGAAAAAGGGTGTGTGGCATAATTAAAATATTGATGACGTCATTACATTCTCGACCAATCAGAACGGATGCCCATAACGTCGCTCTTCTACTAGCGTTGACATGGCTCGTGGCACACTTATAATAGTGTCATGTATATTCTATCTTGAGCCATAGCATCCTGCTATACGCTACTCAGCCACTGTGAATAATATGCAGTGGTTCCGTCTAGTGTTGTTGATTAAGTGATTTGGACAACGGATCAGCTTCATTATAGAGTTCGATAACTGATTGTACGCTAAACTTGGTCCGTGGTTCCTTTGCTTGTTATGGGTTGGATGCATTGATTATATGCCAGCTATGTTTGTGAGAAACGTGTTTGAAATGATGAGTAAGTATGTTACATATCTCAGTATTCTTGTGGGTTTACACACTAAGGCCATGTTCTCACTAGAGACTCAGTATGGCGTTATTGCTGATTAAGTCTCTAGTGAGAACACGGCCTTAGACCACACCGAGAAATTGGTCTGAAAGATGTCCATAACAGCAGACTACGCACGTCCTCACATCTGCTGATGTATGCACATTTAGCAATATCAGTTATTGATTAAGCCTCGCCATATAGGGGCCTACCTATTAATATTATCATAGTTCTGCTGCGGAAAATTCTTTATAAGCAAGAAACAGTATATTCAAGATTTGAAAAGTAAGTTGATTAGAAGCCGTCGCTGAGTTAGACTCGAAACAACATCTTTTCGAAATAGTTGACTGACTTCCTGTGTTTCCCACTGCAATGAATATACGGAATTTCCAGCATCAATAATAGTTCGCAAGATGAAATCTCCTTTTGCAACATGTGCTTAAATAGAGGGATGTAATACTAGCAATGCCCTGCTAATTTATAACTAAACTCCGCCCCTTATAAACGCGCGTTAGAATCTATTTGAAATTTTGACAACTGAGGACCCATAATCTAAATTTTAAGGTAACCGCGCAGATAAGCTATTGAATATATTGGAACCAATTTAACTGGGAACTGTCGCTGCCTATAGCAGCAACAGCTCCCAGTCAAATTAGTTTCAAAATATACAATATAATATTTATTATATTGTAATTTCACCAACGGCATATAATTCAAATACTTTTGTGACATTCTATATGCAATTATGATTGTGATGCCAGCTACCACATGCCGGCATTGATTATGTCGTGATTGACGTCAGATACTTGTGAGACAGATTGGATCGCTCAATTGCAAGAAATTATCATGTAAATTGGAACTATTTAACCAGCTTGCGATAGTTGAATATACTGGTATCTTGAACCCAGCTTTTCCATTAAGCAAGTGTATCACGTGCGCTAGCTCTAGTGCATTTTGATGCAACACCATCTGAGGTCTGAGGTCGATCTTCATATAATCACGCGCATTCCGGTTTGCTTATCTCCGAAAGCGTATTCTATCAACACATACACTTGAAATGAATGACAGTAAATAATTTTGGATACTCAGAGCCAATCTCTTTAACCTCGAGAACTTATTGATAAATCCGACTTGTGAAATTCAGATTTTGTGCAGATACATAGAATACAATTTGCCTTGACAGCGTAAGCGAGATTTGCTTAAGCGCAGAATAATCTATAATTAAATCTTCATAATTTCCATACATATTTATAACATTAAATAAAAGTTTTTTGAAGCGCAATATTGTGTTTAAGCGTTTTCTGCAGATTTGTTAATCTGTTTATTACGCAAGACAGTATGCGGACGCAATATATGGCGTATATCCTTATTCCATACATAATTAATATCAAGACATTTTGGTTCAATAATTTTTCTGACTTCCTGGCAGGTCAACATGATCGTTACTTTATCTTATTACATCATCAAATCTCAGCTATGTGGAAAAATAAACGGATACAATTCTTGCTATTCTCCGCCCATTTCTAGCCATGTCCCGTCCATTCCTAGCTAAGCTTCACCGACGCGTTGTGTCGGATGCGATTAATTATATACTTTCACTCTGAATTAACAGAATCCCAACTTCAAGGTACATGTAAATACATGTCAGCTATTGAATATTTTGAAACTAATCTGACTGGGCTGTTGCTGCATGTGATAGCAAGAGCTCCTCCTCAAATTAATTTCAAAGTTTTCATCAAAATGTTTATTAAATTGTAAATTCATC
Organism: Chaetoderma sp. LZ-2023a; assembly: GCA_034401795.1. Classification (NCBI taxonomy): domain Eukaryota; kingdom Metazoa; phylum Mollusca; class Caudofoveata; order Chaetodermatida; family Chaetodermatidae; genus Chaetoderma; species Chaetoderma sp. LZ-2023a. Next base: position 75,686,806 of record CM067367.1, read on the forward strand.
GAAGGCATACAATTCGTACTCTTGGCAGACTTTTCGATTTTCATGCCTGAGCTAAAATACGTCATTATGTGTGTGACGTCAGCTGCCTAGTGGCGTAATTGGTTATGCTATCACTTATCGTATCCCTACATTGTCATGTATATTTCACCACGAGACAATGAATGTTTTCTGGATCGTTTTATTTGAATAAATTCATTAATGGAAATCATAAGTGGACCAGTAACTTGATGTTTGTTGAAAGGCGAGTAATTTCCCTCTACTTAACGAGTTCAATGGAGGAAACTACTTTTATCTATGCCCCGCCCATCTCTCGATAAGCTCCACCCACTATTCATATGTGTTGGGACCTATCGATCCCTGAACTGATTATAATTTCCAAAAACCTATACATATACGTTGTTCAATATCCAATGGCATATCTATTAAATAGTAAAGACATACAATCCGTACAACCCAAGCGACTATTAAGCTTTTAAAACGGGCTAAATCAAGTCACTTATAAGGTAATTGATTATGACGTCAACCTACACGTTACGTAGTTGATTAAAACATCTTATGAGTGACTGGGAAATGGCTTTCTCAATTGTGAAGAATCCTATAAAATGCATTGAGCAGAACCATCAGTAGTGAATGTCTACAGTGAGAGAAATGTAAAATCATAAATAAATGACTAGAATTGATGTGGAAATGGAGATACTTACCGAAAATACAATCCCAAATTCGTTGCTATCAAGTACCAAAGTAACGATGCTCCTTAAAAATCTGATTTAGAAGCCAGGCTGCAACAGATCTTATTAAATTCGGGCGATATATTATATACTGACAATTTGGCAGAAATCTTCTATAACTATTGTGCTTGATGTCAATCATGCAAAGGTTGTTGAATTGCACAGTTTATATCTTACATATTCTGTCTGGCTGGCCATGACCCGTCTCGTGGTATTACGTGACCAGATACCAACTGTAAGCATTCATACGCTAATCGTTCTGTCATTGAATCTCTATAGACTTAAACTTTGCTCTTAATGATGGGAAATAAATGTTCGAATGACTGAACTAAATAGAGACAAATACAGCAACATTGCTTTAAAAAGTATATGTGTATCAGCTTGTCTTATTTAATCCTTTAACTTTGTTCAGGAAAATGTGCGTCTTTTTCATTCAAAATGTCCATTTGCAGACCAAGAGAAGGCTATTTTTAAAATGTTACCACTGGAATGACTAGCTCTGTTATCGAGCCAGTCATACCAGTGGTAAATTTTCAAAAAATTCTTCGCTTGGTCTGCAAATGGACATTTCCCCAAGACCACTGCAGAAGCTGTTTCTGGCTGATATGAGTGTTACAGGGTTAAGAGTGCGATACGAGGCGACTAGGGAAGAAAGTGATTAATGATGAGTTTGTATCGTGGAGATAATCTTTGGTTACATTACTTTCCAGCATCCAGTGCCACTAAAGACAGAATATATTTTGACAATGATAATTCCATTGTTCAATAATAATGATGGAATCAATGAGAAGAATTCCACAAGGAGAGATACAAATCGAGAAAAGCAACTATATTGCATCTGAATAACGGGCCTACTGATTTTACAGTCACACAAAATGGTAATGGCTCGCAAAATATATTGCCATTAAATCAGCGATTCAATCTAGAAAGAACACCCGAAAATAAACTATTAAGAGATATATTATTGCATGTTTGATCGGGAAAGCAAACGGAGCAATTATCTGCAGGGATCGCTGCTGAGTGTCAATAGTATGAGATTGAAGTCATGCCTACGTCTTTATGTTGTGAGCATGGTTCGTCTTAGATTGGGACACGATTGAGGAGGTTTAACATCAAAATAGTATTTATACCCTGCCGTTAGTTGGAGTAAATTATCAAGAATATAGTCCAAGCTGTCTATAGCGGACATCTGTCATTGCGGTATAGATCGTAGTCTTTAATACGTTGTACCCGAAATGCCAAACACAAAATTTCATTTAAAATTTAATAATCTTTCTGTTGAATGTTTTGAGGCTATTTTGACTGGAAACTGTTGCTGCCTATGGCACGCCTACGCACACATGCACGCGCATATCAATCTTGCCTACCATGCCCCAGATCTGGAAATAATAATGTATGACTAAAACATCATTAACCTTAATTCTTTTGGAATAGGATGGCGAATTATGTGTGTACCATCACGAATAATTGCCTTGTTTTGTATTTGAAAGAAGTATGTATGCTATTTGCTTATCTATATATTCCATAAGGTGATTTTGAAAGAAAGGTTAAAAGGTCAACGATAAATGTCTTAATTTATGAGTGTAGTAACAAACGGAACCATCTATATATAATTTCCCCAGATGAACTTATTCATAAAACACCATCACAATCATTTGCTTGATGGAAGTGCAATATTCATAACAATCAATACAAGTAACCGAAAATAGCGACTGTAGTTAGATAAAGCACCCGTCATATATGCCAATCAGTCACACAAAAGATTCTACCTCAAGGGTGGATTTTATGTCTGGCTTCTTTCTCACAAGGGCCCATTCGTCACCACATCTGAGAAAAAACACGTATTAAAAACACACTCAACCGGAAGGTGGGGGATAGCCTACACGTGATTCTATGGAATCGAGGTCGATCCCAAAATAAAAAATGTAAGTTTTCGGGGGTTGTCTTCCCTTGGCTGCAGATGAGCATTCAAAAAGCAAATATTAAAAATTTTCAGGAATGAATTTAGTCACTAAAGGGTTAAAATAAGTCAATGTCGATGAGAGATGCGTTTGGGCGTGGTCTTGCGATCGTCTCATGCATGGAAGCACGGTTGGACTGAACATAGTGTGGCTGTAACAGCGGTGCCTCCACACAGTGCCCTGATTATTAACAGAATAGTGTACTAACATGTTTCTGTTCAATTTCTGGACACGCCCTTGCTTGATTCTGGGATGTGCCGTTTTTTTGTACAAGATGTTTTGCCTGCGCGGTTGTCTAGGGATGTGAGACATCCAAATACGCAACTGGATGAAATCACCAATTTATATAATTTCATATATTATCAATTTGAAGGTATCCATGCTTCAAATGTATTGTTATATAACAGTGTGAAACGAATGTGCGGCATCCATTGCAGCCGCAACGCGGTCATATCAGTGACAGGCGCATGGGACGATCGCGGATGAACGTCTGACGCATCTTTGTATATAAAATCCAGATTTATATAATCTGGGTTTAAATTTTAATTTATTTCTACTCTTTACTGTGTAGTGAACATTCCTTGCCCGCGCGGCTGTCTAGCTTGGCGTTATGGTGTTTTTAATACGCCTCTGGTTGACACTACCGAGTTATTATAATGTTAAATATGAAATTACTCATGTAATCATAAACTGCTACCCTTATGCTATGGCCTGGTAACGCACTTCCCTTAATTTCACGTACCCCGATTCATTCGTACATACTTGTAACGGTAAAACTACAATGTAAGAAATAGTATCCCCAACTTTTCTGGATGTAATTTGTTGGTGTCCGGGACTGCACTGGGTTCCCTTCAGAATTCTCACTGTATATTCAACAGCTTACAATCCATGAACTATTTTTGTCGAACATTGTTTTGATTGGGATCCGCTGCTGTCTTGGGCAGCATCGGTTCCCCACTTGATTTCTGTATATTCAACAGTTTACAATACATGAAATATTATTTGGAACATTTTTTGACTGGAAGCCGTTGCTGCCTGTGCCAGCGCTGAGTCCTCTTTCGATGAGCTATACATTCAACCAGCTTACAATGCTATGAGTTATTTACTGAACATATTGACTGGAAGCCATTGCTGCATGGGACAGCACCGGCTCACTATTCGATCTGGTGTACATTTTCTAGTCACAACACATGACTTCCTGTGGCAGCGCCGGGCCCCATTTTGTTTTGCTCCATGCACTCAACAGTTTACATTTATTGTTGCCTTGAACTACATGTCACACCAGACTAGGCTATCATTCAAATTCAAGCCTAGTTTGAATACAACACAGCCTACCAATTTCAACCGTATACACTAGTAACTGCAGGCCTACAACGGAAATGTTCGAATTATTACACGAATATTTTGGAACTGACTCGTCGGGGGACTGTTGCTGCACGAGGCTGCACCGGGTGTCTTCCAGAATTTTGATTGTATATTCAACAGTAGAATACATGAATCATATTATTGGTGGTTAGAATTTTTCACTTACAATTGGGTCATGACAATATATCATCAGTGCAACACTGATTTCTTGTTTAATATTTTGATCGGGGGACTTTTGCTGCCTGATGCAGCACCGGGTCCCTGTCGACTCTGTTCCATAATACTCAACAGTTTATATTTATTATTGCCCTGAACCACTCTGCCACACTAGATTAGGCCATCATCCAAATCCAACCATTGGTTGAATACAACACAGCACACCAAGAAAAATTCTCCACCACAGCAAATGGTTCTCACTATTACTCCACAAGCGCCGTACCTTACCACTTAAGCCTTTAATGACTCAGTCTTTATTTGTCCTCTATTACTCCATGTTCCTTATCTGTCCTATCTCTTACTCCTACCACCCTCTCCCTACTATCTATGGAGCTCTATATGTTGATCTTTCAAGTCTGCCTCTGCCTTACTGCAGCACGTGCAAATGGCCTTCGGTGATTTACCCAATTGACAATGGATAATGACATAGCATGTTACCGTGCGGCTATTGGGCTTTTTAACTGCCACTCCGTCAAACCCAAGCACTATCGAGCTACCCCACCTCCATTGCGAGAAATACTTAGACGCCTTCGAGGAATTTACACAGCCCTCCTATCACTCTTTAATTACTGCCTGAGTAATGTATTGACCTGTTTAATAATTTAAATTCTCCTTTCTTTGGCTGGCGATGTAGAAACTAATCCAGGCCCTACTAACTGTTCAGAAATGTCTGTTGTCCACCTCAATGTATGCGGCCTCAAAGATAAAATACATCTTATCGAAGCTAACCTGTCCAACTTTGACATCATTGCCATTACTGAAAGCCACCTTACCCAAAATATTAACAACAGCTTAATCAAACTACCTGGTTTCCAGGAGCCTTATCGAATGGACCGCCAGCAGCCGTGGGGAGGCGTGTGCGTCTATATTTCTAACAACGTGGCAACTACCCGTCGTATTGAATATGAATGTCGTGGCGTCGAAATGATATGGGTCGAGATTCACGACCGCCCTGGTTTATTATTGTGTGTAATTTACCGGCCGCCTAACACAAGTGTTGACAAATGGCAATCTATCACAGATAATATTGAGAATGTTCGCGACTTAAATCCAAACAAAAATCTTGTCCTACTCGGCGACATTAACGACGATCTTCTCAATCCATCTAAGCATCATCTACGTGACATCATATCTACGTTTGGCTTCCACCAGTTAATACAAGAACCAACCCGACCCATTTCAAATACATTACTTGATCCAATTATTATCAGATGTGCCAGAATAGTAAAAGAGAGTGGAGTACTTGCGCCATTTTGTAGTGATCATACTCCAGTATATTTGGTTTTATCATCCTCCATACCTAAACGTAAAACATACACTCGCCATATATGGGACTATGCGAAAGCTGATTGGGATTTATTTGGGGATCACTTAACTAACGCACCCTGGAACAACATCTCCGATGCTAATGGCGTCGACATTTGGTGTCAGACAATCACTACAAACAGTATTGCCGCTGCTAGTATTAGTATCCCAAATAAGACTATAACTATAAACCCAAACGATAAAGTCTGGATGTCCAGCAAAATAAAGCACGAAATGAGAGTCAGGGAAAAATTGTTCAAGAAATCAAGAAAAACTAACCGAGAGCAAGATGTGGCCAACTTTAAAAAACAGAGAAACCACATCAATACATTAGTCCGAACAGCGAAAGAAAACTTCAGGAATAAATTAGCTGAAAAAATAAGGCATGGACGCACAGGTTCTAAAGAGTGGTGGAAAATATGTAAGACGTTCCTATGTGATACTAACTCTAATTTTAGCGAAATGCCGCCTCTGAAGCGCGATGGCGGCTCATTCTCTTACGACTCTTTAGAAAAGGCAAACCTCCTTAACCGGTACTTCTCTAGCATCGCCAATATTGACGATGCTAATGCCAGCCTACCGCCTCTATCTATGTATACGGACAATACTCTCCACTCAATTACAATATCAAACACTGACATCTCCGATGTACTGTCCAATCTGGACACGTCTAAAGCTGTTGGCCCGGATAAATTAAGCCCGAAACTCTTATTCGAGAGCCAACAAGTATTGGTCCCAATACTAGCGCGGTTTTTTAATTACTCACTTTCTAGTGCGCAGTTCCCCACTTCTTGGAAAATCGCTAATGTAACTCCTATATTCAAGAAAGGAGACAAGAGCTTATGTTCAAATTATCGACCAATATCACTGTTGAGTTGTCTTAGTAAAGTTATGGAGAGAACCGTTTTTAAACATATCTATAACTATATTAGACATGATATCACTCTATATCAGTCTGGCTTTCTTCCATCACATTCTACAGTAAATCAACTGCTTGATATCTACACGGATATTACTCAAGCCCTTGACGATCAAAAGGAAATAATCTTTCTATTCTTCGATATATCTAAAGCCTTTGATCGAGTATGGCATCGCGGCCTCCTACAGAAGCTTAGGAATTTTGGTATCTGTGGAAATCTACTTACATGGTTCGAAAATTATCTTGGAAACCGATACCAGCGAGTAGTTATAAACGGCAATGAGTCCACCCTACTTCGTTTACATGCTGGAGTGCCACAAGGCTCTGTGCTTGGTCCTTTGTTATTCTTAGTTCTTATTAATGACATGCCCAGCAATATAATTCACAATATTAGACTTTTTGCTGATGACACGTGCCTATATGTAATGTCAGATGATCTAAAAGAACACACTGCCACACTCGATTACGATCTACTGACCATGACGCATTGGGCAAACATGTGGCTCGTCGAGTTTAATGCCTCGAAAACTACATCTCTAATTTTTTCCCTGCGCAACGAGCCCACATCCTTTTCAATCAACTTCAAAGATTCTGAAATTCTACCATCAACTGATCATAAGCACCTCGGCATTACCTTTAAAAACAAAGGGAATTGGCTTAACCATGTGAGTAATCTCATAGCAAACGCTCAACACAAACTCTCCTTACTTAAAGGTCTAAAATATATTCTAGACCGTAAATGTCTCGAGATCATGTACAAAACATTTATTAGACCATCGTTAGAATATGCAGATGTTGTGTGGGATAATATTCCACAATATCTTGTAATTCGGCTAGAGGATATCCAAAAAGATGCTCTCAGAACGGTATGTGGAATGACACGTAGTGCGAGCACTGAAGACCTGTACTTAGAAACAGGCATCGAAACCTTGTCAATCAGACGTGAATTTCATAGATTATCTATGCTATTTAAAATTATTAACGGGATGACCTGTGAGGTTCTGGCCAACCATCTTCCCACACTATCCCAAGTACGAAATCCTTACAATATCCGTCATCCAAATTTCTTCACTCCATTCCGCTGCCGTACTGAGCTATTCTCTGGATCCTTTTTCCCAGCAACGATCCGCGCCTGGAATATGCTTCCTGTGCCGGTGAGAGATTCTGTCACTCTTCTAGAATTTAAAAGCAAACTCAAGGCTATGTCATCCATACGACAACCCCCTGAGTGGTATTACGTAGGCCCGAGGTTTGCCAACATAATGCTATGCAGGCTCCGAAATGGTTGTAGTTCTTTAAACCGACATCTATTTGACAACTTTCTGTCGGAATCTGCCAGTTGTTCTTGTGGGCACAATGATGAATCTACACACCACTACCTCTTACATTGTGCCCTTTTTAACGAGCAAAGAGTCGTTTTCCAAAATCAGCTTGCCTTGAACGATATTTCTCTTGCTAATCTTACGGTCAACCAGCTTCTATACGGGACTTACACTACCAACTTGGAAATGAACAAACTGATCTGCAATACGGTATGTCAATACATAATTAACACCAACCGCTTTCAGTAGCTTCCTGTTTGTGAACTTATAGTTTACGGGGTAAATGGACAGCAGCCCAACACGTACAGATCGGGGCGAAGGCAGCACCTAGAGCTCACCTCTGCTATTCTTCCATTTGATCTTATTCCTCGCTCTCTCTATTTCTCACCCTCCCCCCCCCCCCCACTTTCCCCCTCTCCCTTTCTATCTCGGTCTTTCTTCCTACTCTCCCCCACCTCACACTCAACATTCACATACTTATGCACACCAATAGACTACAATTAATTAAACTATTATGATTTGCCGCCATTTTGTTGTAAAAAAGTTTTGAATAATCTGTATGTGTATGGGAGACACGGGCATAAGACTCTAAGTCTTATCGTGCTCCCATCTGAACAAATAAATCACGTTTAAACCAAAATAAAATACTCAGCAATATGTGTGTTTTCATTAGAGGATAATGTAATAATGTATTTGTTAGTTTATTTTCTGTATTCTGTTGGGTTGTCAGATTACACAACTTTATGGTCGGCATAGTATGCCCTTTATGACAATGATACGCAAGTTCCAAAAGCGCATCCCATCCAGGCATTGATGCTATAAACACACACACTAACTTTCCCGACTGTAAGCCAGATGTGACAGTTACTAGGGGCTGACTGGGACTGAAAAACGGCCCTGGCATCTATCGTGGAGTAGCCCTAATTGGTGCGTTGTATGTGCATGCGTGTGTGTGCGTACTCGCTTGTGCGTGTGTGCGTGCGTGCGTGCGTGCGTGTGTGTGCGTGCGTGCGTGCGTGCATGTGCGTAGGTGTGTGATCGACGTGGACCTCTCATCAGTCGAGGGCTACCGGTGGGGAGGGGTGGGGTGGGGGTGTGAAGGAGGTGTGAGAGGCACCCGTGGAAACTTAAAAACTCTATAGACGCCCTTATACATACGGCATCTCATGCATTTCTGGAGGAAAATATAGACCTTCAGTTGTAAAATTATTCAATTTTATCCATTTTCTCTGAGAAAAGTATTCATATTAATCTCTGTAATAATATATATGCATGGACCAATATCTGAGCCATGCAAATCAAAGGTTATCATCATGAAATGGTTATTTTGTCTGTTCGTGCTTGCTTCTGAAAAGGCGGTTGCTTATTCAAATTCTACGACAATGTGAAATGCGGAGAACATTGCTTAGTTCAGAAGAAATATGGTCTCTTAATACAAGTCAGATAACATATGGAATGTCTTCTGGTGGTCCCAAGATGGCGCTTCTGAAAGGCAGATGCTCTCTTAATACATGCCAGTTACCAAATGGAATGTCCTCTCGAGGCCACAAGATGGCGCTTCTTAAAGGCGGATGGAATGCCCTCTGCAGGCCGCGAGATGGCGGTTCATTAAGGCAGATACGAGGAGAACATTACATAGTCGAGAAGAAAGATGGTCTCTTAATACAAGACAATTGAATCAAGCCAGTTGTCATATGGAATGCCCGTTGGCGGCTGAAAGGTGGCGCTTCTTTGAGGCCAATGGTCTCTTAATACAAGTCAGTTGCCTTATGCAATGTCCTCTGGGTGCTGCAAGATGACGCTTCTTTAAAGCAGATGGTGTCTTAATACAAATAAGTTGTCATATAGAATGTCTTCTGGATGCTGCAAGGTTGCGCTTTTTTAAGACTACAGTTTTTATAGAACCACCATAGTGTGTGTTCACAATTAAATTTCTAAAGCATTCTGTTGTAAAAGTGGGACACTGAGATGCTTCTAATACCAAATCTGGATGTGGTCGTATATGTGGTCGACTAGAAACATGCATCATAATTTACGGTGCGTAAATCGTGTCGTCTCTGCGGCAATCACTAATCTAGTCAGTCGGCCTAAGATGGCACTTTCGTTGGTTTTTAGCTATATCATATAGCTTTGGGCTGGCGTCTTCCATAGAGCATTAGGGTGAGTAAAGTGTTGGAATCAATCGAACCCTGGACTCCCTCTACCTCAATTTTCAGAAAACCATGCGGGTAACCTGTTGAATATTTTGAGACTAATTTGACTGGGTGCTGTGGCTGTCTATGGCAGCAACATCAGCCAGCCAAATTAGTTTCAAAATGTTCTATATAATCTGTATTAAATAGTAAAGACCTGCAACTCGTACAACTTGGCGAACTATTAAGCGTTTATGAATTAATCAAGTCATTCCTTGCGTAATTGATATTGGCATCAGCCTACACGTGATGTAGTGGATTAGGCTGTCATATGGTTGATTGAGTGACTCGATTGCTTTATTATTTATCAGTGCTAGGCTTGTTATAATCATTAGAGATTTATTATCGTGCTAATCCATTCAATTCATTTGAAACAGTTACAGCATTACCTTCTAAATTAAAGCGACTGTGTAAAATATTCTGGTAAACATATATACATTTATTTGACAGGAATTCGTAATAGCACCCGTCATATTATTTTCAAAATATTCATTTTATGTCCTGTATTCCTACATTGAAAAACGTGAACGAGCTAATGGTGCTGTGTCCCATGTTCTATTTAAGAAATGACCTCTATATGGTTAATTGTTGAGGAAATCCAGGGAAGATATGCAATGTTCTATATTTCATAAAGGCTTCCTGTATCTATAAAATTGTTAGATTTAGTAAGAGATTACTCACACGCAGCGCCACTACTCACATTCAATATTTCCTCAACTACTTTAACACTCGGGATTGAGCAACTATGCCAACGGCATAGTAAAAAGATAGAGAGATCTGAGGTTGAACTGGGTGTCGGAGTGTATTTAAATGTGCAAGTAATTAAGATGCTCTGTGTGATGACTTCAAATCCTGTGTTGGTGGGCTTTTGTCGCCTCGCTCTCTGGTTTCAATATATATCAGTCAGCTAACGATCTACTTAATACGGGGTTTTATTAGTCTCAATTCCAAGACAATTAATAAGAAAGATATAAAAAACCACATTCAAGTTGAAATAGTTTTGACCTATTTAACTAAGTATGGTCTATGTTAAGAAACAATGGCAGTAATTTCGAAATATTTAGTAACCCACCCATACTAGTGTCAGATATGATCTACACTACATCTGTCATATTAAAACGTCCCTGTTTTTCACAAGCACGTTTAATAGACAAAAAGGTGAAGAAGTCCCCCTCAAACCACTACCGGGACGATATTACAGAGATGGAGTAATTCAATCCAAAATTTAACGGGGTTGCCACTGGATACCTTCAATTTACGACACTGATGACGCACAAAGCTTAAGGCTGGCATGCTATAATTAATCACCTCAGTTAATCGATAAAATAAATAACACAAATAAGAACACTGTTCGGAATAAATCGTGACAACATCTATATTTAAGATGATTGGATTGGAGACAGCAAAGTCTTTCAATCCAATTATGCTAAAAAAAATCATCAGAAATTGTCCTACTAATTAACATATTTCTGTGTTTGTTTTCGAGTGTCAAGCTAATTTCTGAGCTGTGCTGTATGTTGAGAATAGCATCCTGTTATACGCTACCCTGCCACTGTGAATAATATGTAGTGGTTCTGTCGAGTGTTGTTGACTAAGCGATTTGTACAACACAGCAGCTTCATTCTGGTGTTTAATAAATAATTGTTTGTTCAATTTGGTCAATGGTTCATATGTTTCTTATGAGTTAGATGCATTGATTATCTGCCTGACGCTTCTTCCATGATAGTAAAAAATGTGTTTAAAATGAGGACTAAGTCTATAAGTGTATCTCTCAGTACCCTTTGGACATTACACATTTAGAGCACACCAAAGAATTGGTCTGGAAAATGTCCACATCAGCAGACTACGCACGTCTTCACATTTGCGCGCGCGCGCGTGTGTGCGTGCGTGTGTGCGTACGTGCGTGCGTGCGTGCGTGCGTGCGTGTGTGTGTGTGCGCGCGCGCGCGTTAATAAATATCAATTATTGTTTCTCTCTCTCTCTCTCTCTCTCTCTCTCTCTCTCTCTCTCTCTCTCTCTCTCTCTCTCTCTCCTCTCTCTCTCTCTCTCTCTCTCTCGCTCTCTCTCTCTCTCTATGGGAACCTATCAACTAATATTTTAATCACAATGGTTCCTATGCAGTACGGTCTTTAAAGGCAGGAGATAGTATGTTCGAGATTTGTAAATTAAGCTGATTGGAAGACGTCGTTGACTTCAACTCGAGATAAATCCATTCCAAAATTTTGACCGATTTCCTGTCTTCTCACTGCAATGTATATATTGAGCTTTCATCGTTCATAAGATGAAATAATAATTTTCAGTTCATGAATCCATTTCCTCACTCAATCATATGGCGTCATAATCAACTACGCGACGTGTATGCTGACGTCATAATCATGGAGTCATGAATGATTCGATTAAGCCCGTCTTTAACGCTTAATAGTTCGACACGTTGTAAGAATTGCATGTTTTTGCTATTTAAGAAACATGCTGTTGAATATATTGAAACTAATTTAACTGGGAGCTGTTGCTGCCACAGGCAGCAACAGCACCCAGTCAAATTAGTTTCAAAATATTCAACAGCTTACCTGTGTAGTCTTCTGGAAATTGCTAGTCAGGAAGTTCAGAGATCTATCAATCCAACACGAACGAGGGGTGGGTCGAGCTTCCATAGAGATGGGCAGGGCATAACTAAAAATAGAACGGTTATTATTACGTACGTAGATGCGTGAGTCTAGACCCTAGCATTGGGAACTAGCATATAAACGCCTCAAATATTACAACACATATTATTACGTACTTAACTTGTAACAAATTGACACGCAATTTGGAGCTATATAAGCGGCTTGCTATAGTTGAATGTACTTGGTATCATGAACTGAACTTTTCCGTGAAGCAAATATATCGCACAGCCTAACTGTAGTGTATTTGGATGTGATGAATTCACCACTATCTGATTCAGAGGTCGATTTTCAAATAATCACAGACTCCGATTTCTATCAACATGCGCGCTTGAAGTGCATGACAGCACCCAATTTGTCATAATCAGAGCCAATCCGTTTGACCGCGAGAAGCTATTGATAAATTTGACTTGCGGAATTTAGATGCTGTGCGGATAGGTCGAATACGGTTTACCTGGACAGCTTAAGCGAGCTTTGCTTAAGAGCGGAATTATCTATAATTAAATCTTCATAATATCACACATACTTACAATATTAAAATAACAGCTTATTAACGCACAATATTGAATCTGATTTTCTTCAGAATTGATTGGATACATAATCAAATTTGTAATGGTCATCCTGTATATACGGACAAATCTGCCTATTGTGGGCACGTGCTTTTGGGCTATGGTGATATGTGGTGAATACCCGCTGACGCCACATGATTTGGATATTGTAAGCTTGGTTGTCATACGTCTTAAGCAGCCACCACCGCGTGGCTGCAAATTCTATTTACCATGAAGAAGAGATTGCATTAATTAAGCGACGATCTACTCTACGTGGGCATCTCTTGATGGCTCATGAGCTCTCCTTTACAAACATGGTGAAATGTGTCGTTAATATCCGTTCTGTCACTCCAGTATCTGTTGTCATAATCATATCCCATTTTAGCTGACGTCACATTCAAAATCCGTTAGCTTCGTTACGAAAATCAAAAAGGCCGCACGAAAGTATATGAATTGTATTGTCTCTTTGGTTAATATACAATTTAATAAATTTTCTGCTGAATATTTTGAAACTAATTTGATTTGGATCTATTGCTGTCATAGGCAGGAACGACGCCCAGTCAAATTAGTTTCAAAATAGTCACCCGCGTACCTGTATAGTTAGCTACCTTAAGGTTCTAATTCTGGGAATTTTGGTTTGAAAGTTTCAGTTCGCTTCCAACACGCGTAAACTGGTGGGTGGGCACAGCTAGAAATGGCTCCCTTTATTATTCAACCGTGGCTCCGCAAGGAGATAGCTAGCAGTTAGCTAAGTGAAGTGAAAAATGCATATATGCGTTGTCCGCGTTTCTAGAATTGTGCCAGGAGACATGATGATAATTAACGATTTTCGACGGGTTGACACGACATAGATTTCTCGAGAGGGCCGATGTGCTTCAGCACGTATGTATATTAATCCTTTACTGGTTAAAAGTGGTCAAGAGAAGATATGTTTTCTCATAGAAAATGTTAATTTGCAGACTAAATGTCGCTACACATAATACAACATGTACCATCACAAGACATGGGATAGCGAGGTGCATGCGGCATGTTGCATGGGGCAAGTTGCATGCAGGATGATGTATGCAAACATAAGTTGGCTGAAATATTAGAATCGTGTCGTATTTTCATGCAACATTTTCATCACGTGACAAGTTGCATCATGCATGTGTAGTGTCTTCAGGCATCTCTTTCACGCAACGTGCTGTTGTATCGTATGTAGAGACCTAGTTAACGCCACTTTTCGCAGGACGTGGGCTGCAACACCAATGGACCTTTCCAGTTTTAATTATGCCCCGCCAATCCCTAGTTAAACTCCACCCACGATTCGCCGGTGTTGGGATGGATTGATTCCTGAACTCCCTGAATATCGATTTCCAGAAAACTACAGAGGTTAGCTGGTGAATATTTTGAAACCAATGTGACTGGGTGCTGCTTCTGCCTATGGCAAGTCAAATTAGTTTCAAACAATTCGACAAAATGTTTATTAAATAGTAAAGACATACAATTCCTACACCATGTCGGACTATTAAACGTTTACGATGGACTAAATCGCGTCATTCATGCCTTAATTTATTATGATGTCATGCTACAGGTCACGTAGTTGTTTATGATGTCATATGATGGATGGATGAACTGGAAAGTTATTTCTTTCGGGCAATATTTATAAAAAGCATATGAGGGCTCGTATCATCTTACCCACACGGCGATGCTATCTGCGCTGCGCAGGACACATATTAAAGAACAACGATAGCAGTCAAAGAAGTCACCCTCCAGTTTATGTCACATTTGATCAAATTTGGGTATCTTCCGCTGTTGTGGTTTGAGGCCAAGATCAAACGTGGTGGGTTGTAATGATTAGAATAACCCTTTTTGTGGTAGACTTGAACCAAATCGGATGAGTACTTTGAAAAATCCCGATCAAGGTCGACGTCTGGAAATCCTTTTCGCCAGTAACGTCCTTTCTTGTGTTCGGGCGCCATCGGATTTATTATTGTGTCTGAGCTACTGTCCAAGACTACCAGCCACGCTGAAACGCAGATAAACGCGCAGACGCAGAGAGACGGCTGCCATAATTATCATCATCCAAAAATGTAAAAATAGATAATATTTATTGTCGCATAAGAACAATTCACCTTTCCAGAGTACCTACCCATCATATGACGTCATAATGAACTGCGTGATGTGTAGAATGACATCATAATGAATGTCGTCGATAAATACGTCAGGAACGCATATTTGAAGACGGTCTATGCGTTGTTGTACAAATTGTTTGCTTTTCCTATTTAACAAATATTCTGTTGAATATTTTGAAACTAATTTGACTGGGCGTTGTTGCTGCCATAGGAAGCAAC
Source organism: Chaetoderma sp. LZ-2023a (assembly GCA_034401795.1). NCBI lineage: Eukaryota > Metazoa > Mollusca > Caudofoveata > Chaetodermatida > Chaetodermatidae > Chaetoderma > Chaetoderma sp. LZ-2023a. The sequence goes on from CM067367.1 coordinate 75,702,355, forward strand.
AGCACCCAGTCAAATTAGTTACACAATATTCAACAACTTCCCTGTATAGTTTTCAGGAAATTGATAGCTAGGGAATTCAGGGATCGATCAATCCCAACACGGCGAGGTGTGGGTGGAGCTTAGTTGGTAATGGGCGGGGCATGGCTAAAAATGGAAAAGTCCATCGCATACAATCTTTTAGGAGTGTCCACCTACTCGCGCAACGTGGTTAAACCTGGCGATTTTAGTTCTTGTTGCGGGCATCTAATACAACGGAAGGAAGAAATCTGGATGTCTTCATTGCCCATAGTCCAGTAGCAGCGAGCCTGTGCCGTTTTAGAGTTTTTTTTATTGTGTTATGCTTTTCTCTTGTTATTTCAGTACATTTTCGAATCCGGGTGATGGATCAGCACAAGCCTCGCACATTATCGCCCCCTACTTCCGGAAATACCTTCTGGCAGATTGAAGCCGAAAGTGGCGTTCTTAATGGTAAGCCTGACGGATTGTGTCCTAGAGGATCAAACTTGATCACGGGTCACATGTCTCGTGGCGTCAACGGACGCAGGTGCATTAAGACAGATGGACTTGAGATGACGCGAAATAAGCCTTTAATCTTTACAGACTAGAATGGATACATTCTTTAATGATATAAGGCATATTATGATAAATATTTTGAAACTAATTTGACTGGAGTCTGTTACTGCCATAGGCAGCGAAAGTCCTCTGTCAAATTAGTTTCAAAATATTCAACAGAATATTTATTAAATTGTAAATCCGACAAAAACATACCATTTGTATACACTTGACGGACTTTTCGATGTTAATGTCAGAACTAGATACGTCATTATGATTGTGACATCAGCCTACATGCGGCGGTATTGATAATAAAGTCAGATACTTTAGTGACAGATTGGATACCACCATTCACTTGACAACTAATTTGCATTAATAAGCCTTTGCTCGCAAACTTGTGTGCTTAAACATTTAATTTAAACATATATATATATATATATATATATATATATATATATATATATATATATATATATATATATATATATATATATATATATATATATATATATATATATATATATATATATATATATATATATAAAAGATATCCAAACGATATATATTGGAGATAGCATCAGAATATGCCAGTGCATAAACATACAGCGTCTATTCTTGTCCATACAGTGACAAGCATACCAGAAATGCAAACTTGAAAATGTAAATAACGATCAAATTCTGCCGTTTTCAATTCCGGCAATCCGCAACGCACCTTAAATGACGTCACGGTAGTCGCAGGGATTTCGACTACAAATAGTAATCAGGAGTAAATAATGAATAAATTATCTTGATCTTGAATGTATAGGCTAATATTAAAATCTGTGTAGGCGAAACTAACCCTGGTATCAGGAACATTTCAAGTTGGCGCTAGAGTAGTTTTTCACGTTGAATGCGCCCATAATCGGAAATCGAAGAGGGGTGTGTAAATTCCGCAAATTTGGCCAATGTTGATTGAAATCATTATGGAATCAGACTAAGTATAGTCTCAGAATGAGTTTATGGTAGCAAATATGTCTATGATTATGGCCCTGAACGACGGGTTATATATGCGGAAAATCTGTTTCCAGGTTGATATCAATCAGTCAAATATTGAATAAATATCAACTACTTGTGTAATACTGCTAATATTGTGGCCATATTTGATTCTTCTACAGGCGATGTATTACGATGGGAACAACAGATCCGCTTACGTCACATGCCCACGCGTAAATACCTATGCATCGATGCCAACAAGGAGCTGTCACTAGCTAACGACAACGAGGATCCACGGACCGTATTCAGGATGCATTCCGTACTCAGTGTAAGTATATATGTAACAGTCTCAGAATCTCAATTTCATAAAACTATAGGCCTACAGGTAAGATGTTGAATATTTTTAATCTAATTTAACAGGAATATGTTGCTTCCAGGGACAGAAACAACTTCAAGTTAAATTAGTTTCAAACTATTCAACGGAATGATTTTCATGGCATTCATGATATTTCTTTCTTATATGGTGTTTCGAATTTAAAATATTGCTACTGTGAATCTCATAAATAAGTTATTTACAAAACAAAAAGAAATTTATTGGCTGGTAATATATGCTCTATTGAATAGTTCGGAACATAATTGGATTCGATGACATTGCTGCCTTAGACAGCAATGTCTTCCAATCCAATTCTGTTCAAAATAGTCAACAGTACGTTTTATTTTGTTTTGAAAACATCTTCAGTTATTTCTGAGCTTTACTGTATTCGTTTGATTGCAGGAACATGACGAAATACGCTTTGAGAGCTACGCCCGAATTGAGCATGTGCTAACTGGGTTCTGGCTACACGCCCTTAAAGGTATGCCCCCCACCCACCAACCCACCCATTTATAGTTAATCGCTACCGGGATCGATTTGGAAATTTGAAATCTAATTTCCCGGAATTTAATATTCCAACGTAATAATGCATGTTGAATAATTTGAAACTAATTCACTAGGAGTTTTGCTGCCTATAGCAGAATGTTTGTTAAAATGTATGCCTCCATTCATCAACGACATACAATTTGTACACTTCCTGGCGGACCTTTTGATTTCGTGACAAAGCTATACCATTAGGATTATGATGTCAACAAACATGTGACCTATTTGAATATGTCGTCAGATATTTGAGATATTTCCATTATCACATAAGTTTATTCCAGGATTGTTAGCTCTTTAACTATCTAACTCAAACGGGTAAAAATAAATAAAAATAATTTTTCATGCAAGGTATATATAAATTGTATGTCGTTGCCATTTAATAAACATGCTGTTGAATATTTTGAAACTAATTTAAAACCATAGGCAGCAACAGCAGCCATTCAAATTAATTTCAAAATATTCAACAGCTTACTTGTATAGTTTTCTGGAAATTGATAGTCAGGAAGTTAAGAGATCAATCGATCCCGACACGATCGAGGTGTGGGCGGGGATTAGATTGAGATGGGCGGGGCTTAGCAAAGCTCGAAAGGTCTATTATTTTTCTATTTTTTCCACAGATCATTTCTTACTATCTATGATGTTTCTGCTTTTGTTTTTTGGAAACATAGCAAATGAGCTGTATCGCAGATGTTGGATATTAAAACTAATTTGACTGGAACTTGCAATGAACCTTTCCGGTTTTAGCTATGCCCCGCCCATCTCTAGCTAAGCTCCACCCACATCTTGCTCGTGCTGGGATCGATCAATTTCCACAAAGGTACTCAACGGCGCCCAGTCAAATTAGTTTCAAAATATTCAACAGCATGTTTAGTAAATAGCAAAGAATTACAATGAAGTACAATTCATACAACGTGTCGGACTATTTGAGATTTGATGAATGTATATATGGACCCCGTTGTGACGTAATGATTGTGGTGTCATTATGCACGCGCTGAGCTGATTATGACGTCATAAGTGGTCAGATGATGGATGGATGGATACTCTGTAAAGGTGAATTGCTGCTCCAGCGTGCATATATTTATTGTATCTTGACAGATTGAAAAAATCCCTGTACATTCCTTTTTCGACTGAAAGTGTTACAGAGCAAAGGCTCAAATTAGGAGATTTCTTTTTTATTTCAGTAATATTCTAAGGTATATGCTAATGCTATTCTGTGTGTAAAACCTATAATTAATAACTCTATTAACTTCATTGCGTTGTATAGATGAAGACTACATTCGCAAGCAGTTCAGATCTGGCGCAGATGACCAAACCTTGCAAGGATTGCAGTGGGACGGAGCTCCGGTTAGGCAGGTGGGTGATTCCCAGATGAAGATATCAGATGCAAATTAATCGAAACCACATATTTATACCTTATCACGTCCAGAAAACTACGGATTAACAATTTCATGGCGAAGGCGGTCAAAAGGGGTCAAAAGGGGCCAAAAGGGACCAAAAGGGGCCAAAAGGGGCCAAAAGGAGCCGCAAAAGTGGTCTTGAGGAATGTCCATTTGCAGATCAGGAAAATACTTTCATTCCAGGGGTAAATCTTCAAAAATATGATTGTTTTTGCCTGCAAATGGATACTCAATAAGCAAATATTGAAATTTTCTTGACCAAATTTAACAATTAAAGGATTTACGGGAAGCGGTCTCAGGCCGTGTTCTCATGAGAAAGCTAATCAGGAATAACGCAATACCTCGGTTCTCTAGTGAGAACACGGCTTTAAATTACTAAATTAGTTGCTGTGGTCCAAGATAAGATGATCGGTTTATCCTATGCAAAAGAGGGTCTGGATTTCAATAGAAAAGTCAAACTAGTTTCAAAATATTCAACAAAATCTTTATTAAATAGCAAATTCATCACAGGCATACGATTCGTACAGTTGTTTAATCTTTACGTTTCACTAATTTCCAGGTGGCTGCCAGCGGAGAGTGCGCGTACGATGACGCTTTCACCATACAGTTCGTCGAACAAGAATTTATCGACAACTTCAACTACGTGGCTGGAATGGTGCCATTTCTGCTAAACCTCATAGAAGACGTGAGTCAAAGCAGCCTTGATGAGAAGCTGTGGAATATTTGCAAACTGATTTACTTGGAATATGTTGCCTTGTGATATATTCCAGCCGCTTACACTTAGTACGCACGCACGGACGCACAAACGTGCACACGCACTTGCGCACGCACGCACACACGGACACACACATACACTCACGCACGCGCGCGCGCATGCACACATGTACG